>CM070480.1:5378830-5628830 GCA_036324585.1 Champsocephalus esox | reverse complement strand
GTTGTGGGAGCCAGAGCACTAGGAGGCAAACGGTTTTTCCAACCAGGAAAGGAAAGCCATAGGAAAGGCTTAAAGGAACCAACCATAGGAAACCTGTTCATTGTCAATGATATTGGATCATAATAAATGCACAACGGAGAATCTTGTCTGGACCTGGATCCTTGCCCTGCGTAAGATCCGCTAGCTAGTGCCTCAGCGGCTGTTAAGTTATCTGTTTTAGTTCAAAATGATTTTGGCCGCCACACTATGGAAGAGGCCGTAACAGAAACTCTCACCCGTCAGCGTCCAGCACGTCGTATCCATGCCCGCTGTACGTCTTCAGCAGAGTGCCGCGACTCACGCTCCACAGCTTCAGAGATTTGTCGCTGCCGCAGGAGAGAATGTAGTTCCCGTCAGCTGACATCCCGCGGAGGAGGGAAGACAAAGACACTTGATGGACGACTCGAGACTCACACGGAGGGTTCACGCTCACACATTGCACCAACACACAATGTCTAAAAGCTAATGACTCAAAATGGAGAAACCCCTTCGATGTCGGGAATCATGTGTCTTTTGCAAATCATCCAGCCAGGTTTCTTTAATGCACATATTTTATATTGTATTCCCGTTTTATATCAATGTAAATTCTGCTTTATTTTATTGTTTCTTTTACTATATATATATATATATTTTTTTTAATCAATCAATCAATGTTTATTTATATAGCCCAATATCACAGATCTTACATTTGTCTCAGTGGTCTTCACAGTGTGTACAGAATATCAGTATGACAATACGACACCCTCTGTCCTCAGACCCTCTGTCCTCAGACCCTCTGAGTCCTTAGACCCTCTGTCCTCAGACCCTGCCTCTGTCCTCAGACCCTCTGTCCTTAGACCCTCTGTCCTTAGACCCTATGTCCTCAGACAGCCCTCTGTCCTTAGACCCTCACATCGTACAAGGAAAAACTTCCAAAGAAAACCCCAGTTTAAGGGAACATGGAGAAACCTCAGGGAGAGCAACAGAGGAGGGATCCCTCTCCCAGGACGGACAGACGTGCAATAGATGCCGTGTGTGAATTGAAAGAGATAATACATTTGCAACATAATGTTACTATAGTGTTCTTGAAGGTCCCATGTCATGGCCATTTCTACTGATCATGATTCCATTGTTGAGTTGAGCCCAGTGGCCGTCTGCGAGACACAGCCCGAACACACACACACACACACACCCTCAGCCTGGCTGGGAGTTAGTGTGTGTGCCCAGGCTGAGTTCCGTGGTGTCTCGCCGACCCCTCACCAGTGAGCCAGCTCACAGTGTCCCGCTCCTCGCAGCATCCCGCCGAGTGTGTGTGTGTGTGAGGAAGTCCGTGGATAGGTCCAAACGTAACGTCACTATACCCGAAATACGTCACTATACCCGAGAAGCAAACAATGGAAGAAGATAAATCCCCATCGAGGCGTTCTGGGGCAGCAGACAGGTCTTCTCTGTGTGAGAGTTCTACTCGGTGCACTTTGAGGGTGTGAGACTCTGCAGACCGTTCACATGCAGAACACAGCTTCATAACAACAAGGGGACGGGTGACAACCAGAGCATCATGGCATGGGTCCTTTAAAATAGTTCTCTACCTGTGCTGTTTTATTTTTGTTTTACTTGCACCACGACACCAAGTCAAATTCCTCGAATGTGTAAACCCTACCAGCTAATAAACCTGCTTCTGATTCGGAGTACACACCAACTATTCTATTGTTCTCTTAATGGGCTAGCGCACCTGATGCACCCTCTGTGGATAAAGAAAGCTGCATCTTATCTTACTTGTGTTTAAACCCCAACAGTCTGAACACCAGTACGATACTCACACATGTCACGACGCACACAATGTGTAAAAGCTAATGATTAAAAATGATAAACCCCTTCAATGTCGTGCATGTGGACTGCGTATGTTGTAAATGTACACACGGCATCTATTGCACGTCTGTTGCTCTCCCCATGGTTTACAGCATGTCCCCCCGTTGACTGTGGGGTTTCTATGGAAGTGTTTCCTTGTCCGATGTGAGGGTCCAAGGACAGAGGGTGTCTGACTGCAGTGGGGTTTGAACCTGTGACCCCTGACTCGAACACCAACGCATTACCCACTGCGCCACACGCCTCCCGTAACATTGGTGATATTGGGCTATATACATAAAGACTATATACATATGATTGATTGATCGTGAATCATATCCCAATTTCATTATCAGTCAAAATAATATGACTTTTCCAAATCATCCAGCCTTAGCATACGCCAATTATTGTATTGTTCTATTTATTTGGCGAGTGCAGCACCACATGTCCCCTCCGTGGATAAATAAAGCTGTATCTTATCTGACTGATGTTTGAACCCCAACAGTCTGCACATCAGTATGATATATATGTCTGCCTCACCGTTGAAGCGCACCGCCCGGACGGCCCCCTGCTGGCAGTCGATGCTCCTCAGCAGGTGTTGAGGGAGCTGAGGAACCTGAGGTCTGGGCTCCGGGAACGACATCGCGTTACCTGGGAGGACAAATAATACATATAATCAGAGTCAGAATATGGTTTTATCTTAAGAAGGTTATTTATTTACAAAGAACACGTCCTTGTGTGTGATGAGCATATTGAGAGAGCACACACATTCAGGCCAAATACTGCTCGAGTCAAGAACGGAAAGATAGAGCAGAAAACAGATAGAAACAAATACTGTGTACAACATCGCAACTGTGTGTTAGCATGAGGAACATTTATAATAAACAGTTGTAGTAAACATATTGATGAAGAAGTTTACGACATAAGAATAGCTATAAAACCTCGTTGTACACTACATCAAGTGTACAACTTGTTCAACAGAGCTCTGAAGACAGACTGATTGCTAACGTTACTCAAACTACAGTATAATCTAGGTAAGCATTTCTTCTTGCAAAATAAAAACAAATGCACAGAAAAGTAATGGATTTGACCAAAATAACAGCGTTTGTGGACATGTTGTCTAACAGTGCAATATTTACAGTTGACATTAGCATGTTTCAACCCACAGCAGTTATTCAGGTGACGCTCACTTATGTATCCGACTTGAAACGATTAGCTTCGGGGTAATGACATGTTGAATTCCTGGTGCTTCAAATCATGAATTAATAAGAAGTGTATTCCGGATTTGTAACCATTAACAGCTTCTTCCATTCATTTATCCACCATGTTTGCGAGTAAGCGCAATGCATGCTGGGAACACAGACTCTTTTCAAAATAAAAGCACTTCCTCTGCTTCTTCTTCTTTGATGTTTTACGGCTGTTTGCTCCCACAGTGTTGCATCACTGCCTCCCTCTGGATGTTACTGTTTCTCACACTTTTATAAAGTCTTTCCACCAGACCAGAGATACGGTGGCCGGCAGGTGCAAACGCGGAACAACGGCCAACAACGCATACATAAGCAGGAAACCGCTGCAAATAATGAAATGAAAAACAAACAAACCCTGACAACAAATACAACAACAAAAAACGCTGCATTTACAGAAATGATGCAGACTAAACACAACACAACACACAATGTGATATGCAAAGTCAAAAACACACACAAACCCAAAAACACACAATACCAGACATAGAGAGAACGAACGAGAGTGAGGCAAATTGAAGCCCGAGGAAACAAAGTTGATGGAAGTGGACAAAGTCGAGATATAAGAAGGTACGTTTTGTTTTGTTTTGATACAAAGAGCGTCATATTTACCCAGCTAGCGTTAGCTTGTTGGTAAAAGAGCTTGCAAGTGAAGAGACAGCACTGCGCACCTCAATGTAACTCTTGACTTCATATAGATATATTATGGTGCAGAGAGGAGTTGGTTTATTGTGCCCCAATGTAAATCCTAATGTGAGAGTTAAAGGTCGGTCATAAAAATGGTAGCTTGGATTTACGTGGATTTATAGTAGTAAATAATGCACTTCCGGTATAAATAATGTAGTTTGAATATATTTTTCGTTTACTTTTATCAGACCTCTCAGGCACCCACAACCAGCGTCTGCTCGGACAAGACTAATTCAAAAATGTAATGCCATGTAGGTTTGAATTTGTGATCATGAAATCTATAAATACCTTTGTGTGCTAATGACACTATCATTAGATCAACTTATTTCTTGGGTAAACATAGGAACCAGCCCCATTCCAGGAAGAGGTCCAGTCTGCCCCGGGTCAGAACACCTTCTATCGGTAAACGAGGTTGACCGTTGCATCGTGACACAGTTGTTTTGCTGTGTGTCTTTATTTGTACATGTGTTTGTTTGTATAGCCTCCAATCACAGTGCCAGGAAGCAGAACAATTACACTTTTAAACATTTCCAAATGACACCCACAACATCTGACATCTTAGTGAAGACGATACAAAACACACCCACACATATGTTTCAAAGATCAGATATTGTTTCTTGCATCCTTTTCAAATGTTTACAAGGAGTGTGCAGGAGTATGACTAAAGTGCTGTTGTCAGTTTAGAACCCAATGAATTAAAAACGAAAACAGGAAGAGGATCGGCATCCTGTTGTAAATGTGACTGTCATGCATATATTATGTATTGGAAAGTAATTATTCAACTGTCTTCTCACTGCAGCAACTACACACATGTGTATGCACTTCTCATTATTGATAGCCAGTCTGAGCCAGAAGAGGAAATGGAGCAAACTGTCGGAGCACGCACACGCAGCTCTCGCCCAGCAGGTGTCAGGTGCTCATTGTGCCGAAGAGCATGGTGGCCGAGGAGGATGATTGGCCAGACCAGGAGTCCTGCCAGTCTTGTACAGTGGCAACAAGAGGCAGAGGCTAAGGGTAGGCTTGATACTACAGTAGGCTGGGAAGGGTTGTGGTTGCTTACGACAGCAAGCAGAACAGCTGGCATTGTCCTTGTGCTAAACCAAGGCAATCATACACCCATAAAGCCATCGGGAAATGGCACGTCTTTGCCACAAGAAGACAACTGTTTAGGAAAGTTAAGACGTCGACGCGTCGAAAGGAGCCAGTTGAGGTGGTTCGGGCACCGAGTTAGGATGCCACCTGGGCGCCTCCCTAGGGAGGTGTTCCAGGCACGTCCAGCTGGGAGGAGACCGAGGGGTAGACCTAGGACCAGGTGGAGGGATTATATCTCTTCGCTGGCCTGGGAGCGCCTTGGGACCCCCCAGTCAGAGCTGGTTGGTGTCGCCAGGGAAAAGAAAGTTTGGGGCTCTCTGCTGGAACTGCTACCCCCGAGACCCGACCACGGATACGCGGGAGAAGATGGATGGATGGATGGAGATGGATGGATGAGGGATGGAAGACGTCGACGGATATTGAAGAATCCATTCCACCAAATACTTTCACTGAGCAGGATAGTGAACCAGGAGAGGACCATTATCCACCTAGTTCAGTGTTTCTCAAACGTTTCCATACCAAGGACCACTTAACGAATAAAAAAACACTCGCGGACCACCTAACTCCACAAATATCCAAAAACACATCGTTTTTCTAGAACAGATTACAAATCGCCTGAAAATGCTACAAACAGGTGATCGAGGTGTCGCGCTGGGCTATATCATGCAATTGAAAGTGAAACTTAAGATCGCTCCATCGCGGAGATATTCTCGCGAGAGTGTGGAAAACTTAAATGAACTTATTTATTTCAAATGTGAAATGTTACCAATATACTCGCGGACCACACTTTGAGATGCACTGACCTAGTGAGACTGGCATCAAGGGGATGCTAAACTACCTATCGGGTAATACAAACATTCCAGCAGAACTCCCACAGGCTACCATCCAGCAGTCGAGAGATGCCGGTGCACTAGATGCTCATCTGAAGCACCTCATCCCCAAAGAAGCCAGGTGTAAGGAATGCAGTGGCCCTCTAAGCGATCCAGTGGCGGAAGGTCAGTAAAAACACATTCGTTCTTTTGATTTTAGCTCGTAACATATGTATGATCTTAATGTCCGTGATTCAGACATACAAATAATAAAAGAAGAAATAGTTTCACTTGGATGGCAAGTAATATTTTGGTTGACATTTTATTTTCAGGCATATAGCCTACAGAATAGTTTTTTGAATTGCAGCCTGATGTACAGGTACCAGGTACCAGGAGTGGGAGGATGGGCTCCACAATTATGATGACCACGTAATCCTTTCTCTGCACTTGTGCCTGACGATAAGGAATGCATTACAGGTGAGGAGATTTAGAACTTAATGTGTTGTGTTTACTGAAGGATGTCATGTAAAATAAATGCAAAGATAGACCTTGGTTGGTATCAGTTAGCCTCGTCTGCCTTCTGTCTCCCAAATTATTTTTTTATTTGTAGTCCCAGTGTGTGTTAAATCAACCATGGGTTTATGAAAGGCGCTATATACATTTGAGTAATTTGTATTGTTATTATTAGTTATTACCCGAATCCCCATTTTCAGCCAAAAAGCCATAGTAACTCAAACATCAGTGAAGAAAGTGTTGTTATGGCAAGAGTGATCGATCTCAGGTTACAATAATCTAATTACAATATAGTACTTTAGTAAAGATGATTTTAACATAGAACAAGTAAATTGGCAGAACAGAAAAGTAACTGGAATGTTATGGTATTGATTAGTTAATTAATGTGGGTCACAAACTGATATTTGACATGTGTATTGACATTTGTATTTCTCTCAATCTTTTTCCAGACACATACTGCTGTCAGCAGAGTTATTGAAATGATTGAGACAACAGAGAAAGTGTCTTTTCATTTCATTTAATTTCAAACCTTTATTTAACCAGATTGGTCCCTTGAGATCATCTCTTTTTAAAGGGAGACCTGCGAGGAAAGGGTTCTCCATGCCTATCTACATTGTGAGGCCCTTAATACTGACCATGATCACATGTATGCATGTGTAACATGTGGATACCATCCACCTGTTGTTGTGATGGACCTTCACTTTAATATGCCAGGTGAGTTGGATCAGCCGTAATATTACATGTGTAGACTTTTTGCTGTCTGAATTACAATAAGTTGTGCTTTGCAATACCATGCTGGGAATATACTGTTATTGTCAGCAGTGGCGTTTTCTCCTGGAGGCCAAGGGAAGCCAGGCTTCCAATGTTTTTTCGGAGTGTAGTTATAACTTTAATAAATAAATAAAAACACTTCGTTTAGTTTCAGAAATTCTTTGTTGTGTGTTGCTGCCGGCCCGTCTCTCCCCCATTCTCATTGAGTATTTTACAAAGAGTGAAACAGCGCCCCTCTACATGTTATGGTGAAACAGTAGATTGCACTCTCTGCTGCGAGAGGAGGTTAGCCGAAATTGGCTTCCCTTGGTGAAAAAAAATTGTGAGATTGACCAATCAGACGAGGCTCACGTCATGCCCCTGCCAACCTGTGATTAGTCGGGGCCATGCCAAGGGAAGCCAGAGGCGGCTGGCTTCCCTTGCCTCACAATCCAATCAAATCGCATCAATTTAGTGTTGCAGTGACGAGTCCTAAAACCCGGAAGTAAGCCGCGCTCGGGTTCCCTCGACAGGGTTTTGGAAAATAGCTCGAAATAAGGTCAGTGGAAAACGAACATGTTTGATAAATGCACGTTTTGTTCAGTCGGATAATATCCACATGTCTACCCTACTTTTATAATTTTCGAATCATAAATCGAATCGATAGAAGATAGATAGCGTCACTGCACCACTCTCACCGCCGTTAGAAAGTAGCAAGCAACTGAAGCAAGTGCAATTATGGAGGGTGGAGATTTGGAGTATTTACTCAAAAATAATTGTACTAAACTTCCGCTACAGCAGCAACAACAAATACAATCTGATGACAGGCCGATGCCCAAACTGGAGCTGTGAACAGTGAGGAAAAAAGGAGCAAATCGGACGTAAAACGTTAAAGGTCTCCTGATTTAGTTTGTGAATGAATGCTTATTAGAGTTTGGGCTGGAGAGTGCGTGCGGACATGTCGGTTAGATAACAGGCGTGTGTAAGTCCTGCATCTATATGATACAAATGTGTGTAAAATGATACCGGGTGCTGTAATCACTCATCTGGTTACGTTATTATATTGACCACCACATTACATTACATTGCATTTAGCTGACGCTTTTATCCAAAGCGACTTACAATAAGTACATTCGACCAGGAAGACACGACCTTGAAGAAAACAGAATCATAAAGTACATCAGGTTTCATAGAGCCAAGTATTTCAAGTGCTACTCAACTGGCTTTAGATAAGCCAGTCCTGTATCAGTATATAAGTGCTTTGTTAGCAGTTCTATCGCTCGAAGTGGAGTCGAAAGAGATGAGTTTTCAGTCTGCGCCGGAAGGTGTGTAAGCTTTCTGCTGTCCTGATGTCAATGGGAGCTCATTCCACCATCTTGGAGCCAGGATAGCAAACCCACGTGTTTTTGCTGATGGGAACTTGGGTCCCCCTCGCAGCGAGGGTGCAGCGAGTCGTTTGGCTGATGCAGATCGTAGAGCACGTGCTGGGGTGTACGGTTTAACCATGTCCTGGATGTAGGAAGGGCCAGATCCATTCGCAGCATGGTACGCAAGTACTCATGTCTTGAAGTGAATTCTAGCAGTTACCGGAAGCCAGTGGAGGGAGCGGAGGAGCGGAGTGGTGTGGGAGAATTTAGGAAGGTTGAAGACCAGACGAGCCGCTGCATTCTGGATGAGCTGCAGAGGTCGGATGGCACATGCAGGTAGACCAGCCAGGAGGGAGTTGCAGTAGTCTAGGCGTGAGCTGGCGAGAGCCTGGACCAGAACCTGCGTGGCTTTCTGGGTCAGCTGGGGACGCATCCTCCTGATGTTGTAAAGCGTGTATCTGCAGCAGCGGGTTGTAGCAGCTATGTTTGCGGTGAAGGACAGGTTGTTATCTAGGGTCACGCCCAGATTCCTTGCAGTCTGAGTCGGGGAAACAACAGAGGTGCCGATGTTGATAGTCAGGTCAAGAGTGGGACAATCTTTTCCCGGAAGGAAAAGCAGTTCAGTCTTGTCAAGGTTGAGCTTGAGGTGATGAGCGGACATCCACTGAGAGATGTCAGCTAAACAAGCAGAGATGTGTGCGACGACCTGGGTCTCTGAGCGGGGAAAGGACAGAATTAATTGGGTGTCGTCAGCGTAGCAGTGGTATGAAAAACCATGCGGGCTAATGACAGATCCGAGCGAGTTTGTGTACAGAGAGAAGAGGAGGGGAACAAGAACAGAGCCCTGAGGGACCCCTGTAGTTAATAGACAAGGGTCGGACTCGGACCCTCTCCAAGTGACCCTGTAGGTACGGTCTTTGAGGTATGAGGTGAGGAGGGAAAGTGCAGAGCCTGAAACTCCAAGTTCTTGGAGAGTGCGAAGGAGGATCTGATGGTTCACCGTGTCGAATGCAGCAGACAGGTCCAACAGGATGATGACAGAAGAGAGGGAGGCTGCTTTGGCTGTGCAGTTCCTCAGTGACAGCAAGGAGGTGAGCTGTTGAGTGACCTGCCTTGAAACCAGACTGGTGCGGATCCAGAAGGTGGTTCTGATGGAGATAACAGGAGAGTTGTTTAAAGACAGCGCGTTCAAGTGTTTTAGACAGGAACGGGAGGAGAGAGACAGGCCTGTAGTTTATAACATCAGACGGGTTGAGAGTGGGTTTCTTTAGGAGAGGGTTTACTCTTGCCTCCTTGAGACTGTTTGGAAAGTGACCAGAAGTTAGAGAAGTGTTGATGAAATGGGTGAGAAACGGTAGAATATCAGGAGCGATAGTCTGAAGGAGGTTTGAGGGGTCCAGAGGACAGGTGGTAGGGCGGGCAGAGGTAATGAGGGTAAGAACCTCACTTGGAGAGAGAGGGGAAAAGGAGGTCAGTGTGCGGGTGAAAGGAGGGTCAGGTGACCCATCGGTGAGTAGAGGTGAGTCAGAAAAAGAAGAGCGAATATCATCAACCTTTTTTTCAAAGAGGTTAACAAAGTCGCTTGACAGAAGGGAGGAGGGGGAAGGGGCTGTGGGAGGGTCCAAGAGGGTGGAGAAGATGGAAAATAGTTTTTTAGGATTGGAATAGGAAGATTGGATCTTATCTTGAAAGAAAGTGCTTTTTGCCTGAGAGATCGAAGCAGAGAAAGAGGAGAGGAGAGCCTGATAGGTTAGGAGGTCGTCGCGGTGTTTGGATTTCCACCGTTTCCGCTCTGCTGCCCGAAGGACGGTTCTATTAGCACGCAGTGCGTCATTTAGCCAGGGAGCAGGAGGGGACTGACGAGCCTGCCGAGATGTGAGAGGACAGAGAGAGTCCAGAGAGGATGAGAGAGTAGAGAGGAGAGTTTCTGCAGCAGAGTTTGGAGGCAGGAGTTGGAACGAGTCAGAGGAAGGGAGGGCTGAGAGCACCGAGGAGGCAGAGGTAGAGGGGGAGAGGGAACGGAGGTTACGGCGGAGGATGAGAAGAGATTAGTTTGTTATGTTTGGAAAGGGGTAGAGAGAATGAAATGAAGAAGTGATCGGATGTGTGGAGCGGGTTTACAGAGAGGTTAGAAGTAGCGCAGTTCCTTGAGAATATGAGATCAAGGACACTGCCAGCTTTATGAGTTGGTGGGGATGGAGACAGTGAGAAAGCAAAGGCGGTTAACAGAGATGTTAGTTCGTCTATCTTCCCCGTCTGGAGGTTGAAGTCTCCGAGAAGTACAGCGGGAGGGCCAGATTCAGGGATGTGTGAGAGGAGATTATCTAACTCCTCCAAGAAGTCCCCCAAGGCGCCTGGTGGACGGTAGAGAACAACAAGGGTTCATTGTATAGGATGGGTTACTGTGACGGCATGGAATTCAAAGGTGGAAGGAGTGAAGTTAGGTAGCTTGAAGAGGGGAAAGCTCCATTTGGGAGAGAGCAGGAGACCAGTGCCCCCTCCTCTGCCAGTGGGTCTGGGTGTATGGGAGAAGGAATATGCTGTGGAGAGAGCTGCTGGGGTGGATGTGTTGGATGGAGTAATCCAGGTCTCAGTGAGAGCAAGGAAATCCAGGGTCTGCAGGGAGGCGTAGCCAGAGATGAAGTCAGCCTGAGGAACAGCTGACTGGCAGTTCCACAGGCCATCTTTAATAA
This sequence comes from Champsocephalus esox, assembly GCA_036324585.1. Classification (NCBI taxonomy): domain Eukaryota; kingdom Metazoa; phylum Chordata; class Actinopteri; order Perciformes; family Channichthyidae; genus Champsocephalus; species Champsocephalus esox. Next base: position 5,617,812 of record CM070480.1, on the reverse strand, counting down.
CTAAGAATACGTTTACTATAAACACTATAACAGCAAGAAAATAAATGTTTAAATATTAAATAATATAAAGCGATATATAGCTCCAACAGACTGTATATGCGGACGAAAGGTCGGGCCACGGGACGTTGCCAAGAGTTCAACGTAAAGCCAGCCCACATTTCAGTTATGACGTCATGACCGCAGCAAATCTGGATCAGCTCGGTTGTACCTCCGATAAAAGAAACGTGCATTTTGCATAATAGGTGACCTTTAATGTCAACTGGGCAAATTCTGACAGGAAAGATAAAACCGTGTAATAATCTTGGTTTTAGTTTTAAACTTTTCATGAAAATGTTAATTTCCTTTTCTCTTTATTTCTTGTCTTGTTTTACTTCCTGCCTTAGTAATTGTTTGCCCTGGTTTCTTTCCACCTGTCTGATTGTCTGATTGTGTTCACCTGGCGCCCCTTGCGTTTTGTCCTGCCTTCTCCAGCTGTGTCTAGTCTTTGTTATTAGACTTTGGATTATGTACTTATGTCTTCCCTGTTATCTATCGGTTCGTCATCAATGTTCCCCCGGTGTGGTCTTGGTGTTCATAGTTGCTGATTTCCTTTCTCTTTTATTCCCCTCCTGGTTCTGGACAGCCGACGGAGGGTATAGGTGCTGTTTCAATTTGCAATACAAAATTAAGTTCTTACTAAGTGAAATGAAAGTCTGGATTTACATTTGTATCAAATCATTAATCTCTTCAGTAAATAACTTTGACATGATCACAAGTATATTATCTTCAGGAATTTATTAAGCACCGGATCATAGATACATCCAAGCCCGACTCAATTCAATATCAATGATCAAGAAATAACAATGTATACATAGATAGAACACAACCAGAGCAACACATACATGGAAGTAGTATAACTAAAATAAAAAAATGCTGATCAACAATCTTACAGAAAAGTATTAAGTCATCCGATGAACTGAGGAAGGGGGATTACAATCGGAAAACAATATTGAAATACATCGTACAGATCTTGAAAGGATCATGTTATATAAATCACGCTCCAAAAGTAGGAATGCTATATTAGTCCCTGTTAGAATCCATAGAACATCAACAAAACAGTATTATTAACAAAAACATATTCAAATAAAGATTTCAAAATGAAAACTGAATTGCCTGAAACCTTGAAAACCTTGAAAACCTCTTTGATTCGCTCTCGTAAAACTCTCTGAATAAAGCCCTAAAGTTCAAAGTCAGATGGCAAATAGTGAACAAAATACGAACATAAATTATCTTAAGAAAACATTTAAATGATTTTATAAAAGAAATACAAAGTGTTGCCCTCCAATAGTCGATTAAGAGTGCCTCCATATACTCAGGCAGGATACGTATTGTATGCAGCCGTCGATGCGGTTGCTAAACCAAAGTCAGTGTGCTGCTAACGGAAATATGAATCCACGTGATGTGTTTGATTTGTCGTGCTTCATGTGGGTTTTTTTATGTCTGCAAAAGTGTTGTGTGTGTTTTATGTCAAGCTGTGTGAAAATTAGAGAGCTTCTAAAGAAAATGGGAGAACTGCCGCAGGCTGTATAATGAGGTGTATCTGTACAAATATACATCAGACTTGCACTACCAGAAAACTTGATGAATGAAGTATATATTATTTCATCTTATCTTTACTAATTATGAGTTTCTGACACATCCCCAAAATAACACGTTTTTACATTTTAAAGTAACTCTAATTTCTCTCCTGGGAAATGAAACGTTCCTAATTTGCGGATATTTTCGGCTCCAAAGAAGATGACACTGATCAAACTGGTGCTTGTGTTAATATTGACGTTGATCAGTACCGGCAGACTGTCAGGGGGTTACGATCTGGTGCTTGGGACCTGATGTAAATGGCAACATATGCTGACAGTGGCATGGAGATTGAGCCCACGCTCATGGTGTGAATAAGCGTCATGCTGTCTGCATTATAGAAGGAGAGCATCTTGGATGTGCAGTTTAGGTAAATACCAATCTTTCGAGGTACGTCTCCAAATTCGAGTGCCGTGGTTTCGTTTTTACTGCAGATAACATATTTTTTACTTTCGTATTTCAGGAAATGATCTACTATTCCAAGTTTCCAAAAGACCCTATGTCCTACATATATTTCCCAGTAATGCTGCCCTGAAGTGAACTGAGGATTTGTATGGATGACAAGTTCTCCATCAGAAGAAGGAATAGGAGTAGCTTCTGGAAAATGAAAAATGCGTATCTGCCTAAACTCACAATTGTGGGGAGCGGTCATAATAAACATCACAACTGGAACAATATACTGCTGCCTGCTTGTTTTTGGCAAACAAACTCTGTCCGTCTTCAGATAGGGTTATATCTGAACTGTTGCTTTGCAGAGAGAGCAGCTCTTCCCGCGGCTTGATCACCTGAAGCATCTCTTTCCACATGAAGAACTGCAGGTGGCTTTCATAGGGATCAAAACACAGCGAGTCCTTCACCACCTGCAGATCTTTGGCTCTGGACCTGAGAGCGTGCTTTGGAGTCATCTTGCTGTTGCCCTCAGACCAGCTCTTTAAGAGACTTCCTGCATCTCCAGTTTGCAGAACAGACTTTAGCTTTTGCTCCAGCTCTCTGCTCTCACAAAGAGCTTTCTCTATAGCATTGAGGTTCTTGCTCATTTTCTCAACGGCTTCTTCCTCTTTGTATTTCAACTCTTTCCTTATCTCCTTTTCCCTCTTGCTCAGAAAGTCGTACATTTCCTTAAACTCCCTTTGGATTTGGGAGGTCAGCTGCTGAGACTTTGCCTTGGTTTTTGTTAATTCTTCTCCCTGACTTGTGGCTAAGCGCTCTGTAGCAAGAATATCACCACTGAACTTCAACATTCCCTTCTCCAACTCCTGCCTGAGAGATGCGACGGCTTCTTTGATCGGTTTGAACTTGTGTCCTTCGTGCTTCTCCCCATCTCGGCATATGATGCAAGCTAACTGCTGATCCGTGACGCAGAACAGTTTCAGCTTTTCTTCATGCTCTGGGCACATCTCAGCCGCCTGTGGAAAAAAGAGTTCTTTAGGTTGGTACAAGGGTTGCAATGAAACATATGTTAATGACCTGCATCTCCCTGCCCAACGTATGCACTACATTGTTTCTCAAACTTTTTCATATCAAGGACCACCTAACCAATAAAAAAACACTCGCGGACCACCTAACTCCACAAATATCCAAAAACACATCGTTTTTTACAAATCGCCTGAAAATGGTACAAACAAGTGGCAACATGTGTGACGAAGGTGTTGCTCTGGGCTATATCATGCAATCGGAAGTGAAACCCATTGCAGAGATATTCCCGCGAGAGTGCGAAAAACTTAAATAAATGTATTTCTTTCAAATGTGAAATTTTACCAATATACTCACGGACCACTAGGGGGGCAATCACGGACCAAAAAACACATCTTGCCCAGTATATTTGTCTAATATCTAGTCAGAATATGCCTTTAAACTAGCTATTAGTGTTGCACGGTCTACCGATACTAGAAAGGTACCGCGATACCCTGCCGTTAAAAATGTTACGATTCCTCCGTTTCAGTAGTATCGGTACTTTAATGTATCGTACAAGTAGTAATGTATAGTTTGTGCATAAATGACTATTGCAAAAAATGTGTTCATATTCTTCATTATTAGAGACGATTTATTTTGGAAGAATGCTCTCATTGTTTAACAGTTTGTGTTATGACTGAAATAAAGCACAATAATTACATTTAAGATGGTTTCCCTTTTTTAAGAAAAGAATTTCAAATTGCGAAATCGAAATTCTTGACTCGGTATCGAAACCAAAATGTTCGTTTCGTGACAACACTACTAGCTATAAGACATAACTTCAGAAGTAACACAGCAGTGAGATATCAGGTCTTGAGTTGTATCTCAGATGAAGCTTATTTTCATATTTTTTGGAAAGTCACCAACTGACGTCAGAAAACACAACACTTTTGGCGGCATATTTTCTAACACAAAATGTCCTGATTCTGGTCAAATATAGTTCAACATAAGTTCTCCCAGCTAATTACAAGATGTGATTTATTTAAATATCCCTTCTTATTTCAAGAAATGTTACCAAGCTAATTCTCACTTTTTCTATTGGCAGATTGATATATTTGATTTGATTTGGGGAGCCTTGCTCAGGGACACCTCGGTAGCACTTGGTCTTGCCGGGACTTGAACTGGTTGCCAAGCCGAGTCCCTATCGACTTCGCCACCACCGCCCCATTGTTGCATTATTTCAAGTGAAACACCTTGTTTTCATTATTTTTTCAACTTGTTTTTGGAGCAGCATTTTTTCCAGTGTGAACAATATATGTTTTAAATCTTGAGTAGTTCTGTTTATTGCACCACCGTTGTACCAGTCTCTTATCTTGTTTCGTGTGCGCGTTGTGTGCAGTCTGAAAGTTGCTTCACCCTGACATTCATCACTGTCGTTTTACATTTGAGAGCAGAGGCCTAAGAAGCAGGATGTTGGGTTGGCGGGGTAACTTCAGGGTTAAGTTTGAGTTGTAAGACCCTGGTTCACTTCTTACCGGGGTACATCACCATGGTAACTTATGCTGAACACCCAACCTGCTCCGGAGCAGATAAGAGATCAACTGCTGACCAATCAGAGCTCTGTGCGGTGAGTTCAAGGCTAGAAGTCATATCACAGGATAAAGGAAACATACTTTGGACTGCAGGAAAGACAGCCGACAATAAACCACTGTGTGAACCATGTGTGAACATTCGAGACCTCTTAGCGAAATCGTGTTTGTTAGGGTTGGATAAGCCGGATAACTAAAAGATATCCAGGGTCTGGTGAACTGGCTTTGTCGTACAGGCCTCAGAGCAAGTTTACGTCCTTTCAGTAGCGAGCTGTCCTAGCATGCACAAACAAATCATTAACTCATGTAATGACTGCCGTTGACTTGAATCTATTCGCAGGATTCAAACTACGATCCATGTAATTGAGATGTCAGAATAGCTCTTTACCAAGTAGGTTTACTCATACGAGGAGTTTGCCTTTGTATAAATGGTGCATACAAAGACAGAACGAAGAATACGTAGCAAAATAGTATTATTAGTAGTACTACCATAATAGTGCTATTATAACACTAATATGTCATCCTATATAGTTATTGTGGGGTTAGAACACCCAAAAGTGAGTGTAAGTGAGCAGCAGCAACATACCTCAGCCTTGGCCTTCTCAGAGAGGCTTTTCAATATGAGGCTGGTGGGCAGACATCCCCCCTCGGAAGGAACAGCCTCCCCACACTGTGGACAATAGAGCTGCGAACTCACACCGTCTGGAATACATTCTCTGCAGAAAGCGTGTCCACAGGGAAGATTCACTGGATCTGTGAAGAAAGTGTGACAGACAGGACAAGTCAAATCCTCGGAGAAAGAACCAGACGCCATGGTTTCTGCTCTGCCTCACTGAACTAAACCTTAAGTTTCACTTTCCTGTAACAGCCACACCTCATCACTCATGTCAGAGATGTATTGTTGTAACGGGACCCTCTAGTGGTAACAGGTGGACATTGCTACCTGGTCTCTATATACTGAGCTTTCCACCCGATATTCAAGATGCAAGCTTCTTCCATTCATGTATCCACCATGTTTGCGAGTAAGCGTAATGCACCCTGGAAACACGGAATCCTTTCAAAATAGATGCACTTCCTCTTGTTCTTCTTTGGTGTTTTACGGCTGTTTAATCCTCTGGACCACGAGTGTGTTTTTAAAATAATGAATGCCAAACTACAGGTGTTGTTGTGATGTGATTTAGAGTGAATGTGTACCTTTGCACACAGGTATTGAGGACAGAACATGGCATAAGTAAAAAATACATAAACGCATAAATACAGGGAAAATAATCATGAATAAATACAAGAATAATAAAAAAATATAATAAATACTGAAATGAATGTAGACATTACAAAATTAAAGTTGAGAATAATACAGAACACACATTATTATATATATATATGATATATTTTTTACATTTATTCTCACTTATATTTGTACGGGAAACTTCTGTGCAGCAGCATTGCAGTGGGAGTCACCGACTCAGGGAAGAGACACGGGAAGAGCTGGAGCTTCGGCCGGAGAATTCACATCACAAGTCACAGCAGCCACGATCTGACTGCACGGGAGAGTTGCCACGTCAATTCTGAAGAACTCTCCCCCAGACCCGTGTGTTTAGCTCCGAGAGCATCATCAACATGCTGCATAACAAGATACAACCATAACACCTCTATCAGCTGACGCCAACAGGCAGGAGCAGGGAGACAGAACACTGAGGGCACAGCAGCCCAGGTTACGAGGTGCTCAGTCAGGACAGTTTGAACTGATAAACTGGATCACAGTTATGGGCCTTGGACAATATTTCCCCAACAACATTTATATATTAATTAATGTCTGTGTCTGTGTTTCACACGATGTTGTTCTGCTTGGTAGTAAACACAAATGAATAAACTAATTAAACCAGATGAAAGTAAATGTAAATATCATCATTGCACTCATGTATCTATTCACCCACCAGAGGTCGCCAGCGGACATGGCAGAGTCCAAAGACACTGTTTGAGTTTGATTTTAAAATAGATATAATCTTGCTACGAAGGATGCTACTAGAAAGAAGAATAAACGGGAATTATGAAGGAAACTTCTTCCATGACATAGAGATTAACTCTTTCCCTCTAAAGTTTTTAGATTTCTGATAAAGGATGGAATCAAGTTAACCACCCACTCTGTGTTTTATTAAAATATCTCTCCCAGCATACACGCGGTTTGACTGGCTAGCGCTTGTACTGGCAGATTTGCATAAACGGGATTTCATTGGCTGACGCTTCTGCGGAGGCGCCAAAAGTTGAACATTGCTCAAATTTTGAAGCGAGCAACGCCAGCAACGCTCCACGTCGCTTCCCACAATACAGTTCTGGTAAAAGTGACGTCACCCCATTCAAAGTGAATGGGCAGAAGCGTTGGAAGCTTTAACGCACCCCACCGTGTGGACGAGCCGTCACAGTAGCTCTGCGCCAGAAACCTCGTGGAGACCCATCTTGGAATATCACCCCTCCACTCCCATCATCATCCCTCAGCTAGCAGCTGCGCTATCTACTCACCCAGATTCCGTGTTTGTTGACTATCTCCTGTCAGGGCTCTCCCAAGGTTGCAGGGTAGGGGTCCCCCCATCTCCCACAGTGACTTTCGTAGCAAGAAACTTACAGTCAGCCGCTAAAGAACCCAACATAGTTTCCCAGCTCATCGACAAAGAACTTCTCAAAGGATATATAATCGGCCCTTTTAGCTCCTCCCCCTTCTCAGTGTTCCGTTCAAATCCCATCGGAATAGCCACACGTAAATAAAAGGCTGATTTTTGATCTGTCCGCTCCCCGCTCCGGCCCATTCTGCAGCGTCAATAGCATCATCCCTCCAGATCAGTTCTCCCTTCACCATGCCTCAGTGGATAATGCAATAAAGATGATCAAGTTCACAGGGCACGGAGCTCGGCTCTCCAAAGCGGACATCACCGATGCCTTCAAAATCATCACCATTCGTCCGTCTCAGTGGAATTCGTTCGGTATTAAGTGGGAGTCCAAACTCTATTTTCGCCGTTCGCCTGAGCTTCGGGTGCAGAAGCAGCTCCTGCATTTTCAACTCCTTCCCGGAAGAGCTCTGCTGGATCCTGCTGAACATCGTCAGAATCCCCTCCGTCCTTCACCTACTGGACGACTCCTCCCCATAGACCCGCCACAGGACAGCTCAGGGATCTCACTGGCCAAGCGTAGACACTGCTTCAGGAGTTAGGTGTCCCTCTCTCCAAAGAGAAAACGTTAGGTCCCGACACACGCTTAGAGTTCCTAGGCATCATCCTCGACTCCATAGACATGAAGGCGTCTCTCCCCCCCGACAAATTGCAGCGCATCCGGGACATCACCAAGTCATACTGCGAGCAACAAGTTATCACAAAACAACAGTTGCTCTCCCTTCTCGGACACCTCAACTTCGCCATGCACGTCATCCCCCAGGGGCGCTCGCTCATCTCCCGCCACCTGGATCAGCGGTCGACAACCTCCATGACTGCGTTTCATTAGACGAAGGCTGCCGCTCAGACCTACGTTTCTGGTCCCTCCTGCTCGCCCACTGGAACGGAGTTACTTTCTTTTACGATGACCTCGTGCGTTCCTCTGACTCAATGAGGTTCTTCACGGATGCCGCCCCATCCGTGGATTTTGGGGGTTTCTTCCAGGGAGAGTGGTTCGCAGGGTCATAGCCCCCCGCCTACCTCAAGCAAGTTCTCATTAAATCCGGCCTATCACCTATATCATACCCAGGGACATTCCTTCAGGATAGGTGCAGCCACCTCTGCTGCTAATCAAGGTCTCTCTACCTCATCCCTACATCAACTAGGACGGTGGTCCTCCTCCGCCTTCACAACCTACATTCGCCCGGACATCAGCGCCGTACTGGCTTCCCAAAGATCTCTCAGACCCTAACTATGGTATCTATGCATATAACTGGTGGTGGTTCATAACACGTCTACACGTATACATGTCTCATTATGGTATCGGATTTCAAACTGCATTCCTGTCCTTGTCCATGGGCCCCCGCCCACAGGGAACAATGTCTCGTCTCACGCTGCACCTAGATGTAACGGGCTTCATCTCATGCACGCAGGTATCCAAATCCAAGGCCCTTGCTCAAATGTGTCCGTGTAAAATGTATATCCTGCAAAGTCAGGTGTGGACCGGGGGTCCCAGCAGACTTCGGTCTCATGGACTTGGGCCATCTTACACTTCGGTGTCGTGGACGTTGGGCCACCCTACACTTCGGTGTCAGTTACAAAACAAGATCACTGCTCCGGCAGGACGTTCGACCTTCGGGCGGCGTAGTCAAGCCCTGCTAGCCAGGCAGGCGACCCTCAGGTCGTTTTTAGATAAGACCGGCACTGATTTCGGCCGTCAGAGTCTCAGCATGACCCGTAAGCTCCGGCAGTAATTCCGGCCCACTGCCGCATACATATATTCATCTATTATTTCATCCCCAGATCACCACAGTCACCCCACAAGGAAAGAAACTCAGTTCATCTCAGTATTTCATACTTCACTGGTTTTGGGGATTTCATCGGAGCGGTTCTTTCCCTCCTGAATGATTATCCTGCAAACCGGGGCCTAATCGCCAAACACCATTCCATTCTCCTTTTGTATTATCATGGCAATCATTTCATTCATATGACGTGTAAACAATAAATATGTATTCCTTACATCACGTCTCTCCGGTTTGAACTGTCAATGCAAGGAAGCTGCATTGTCCATGGTCCTGAACTACAAATTATAAATGTAACATTTCAGCAATCAGCATTGAAACATGTGCTACCTTGGTGGCACTGAGGAGAGGGCCACTCGCAAGTCCTGTTCAACAGAGAGCCGTGACCTCCTGTTGTTCTTCATGTAAATCATATAGAGAACGCCAACTCCAGAGATGGGGTCGTTACTAAAAAAATGTAATATATTACATATTACTTTAAAAAAAGTAATATATTACACTACTTCGTTACTATCTACATAAAGTAACTCGTTACTTTACTCGCCGAGCACGTACGAACTGCGCATGCGTGAGTGGCAATAACTTTCCTTACCAGCAGGCGGCGGTAGTGTGTATTTGTCATTCAAAACAGACAACAACCGGAAGACAGAGAAGAAGAACAGACTACGTGATATAACCAAACAACAAATAGCGTGTGCGGTAGCTTCACCTGTGGGCCCTTCTCACTTCTCTTATTTTTCATCTCCTCGCTCCTCGGTCTCGGTCTCACCGGAAGTTGATTTGTCTGCGCCATCTTGCGTCCCAATGGCCTTATTTCTTCCGGAGGAGCGAGGAGCGATAACCGAGGAACCACCAGACCATCCTTCGATGAAATCCTCAGACACTCGCCCCGCCCCCTTACTGTGTATCGCTCACTGATTGGACGAGGCAGTGCATGCACTGATCTGATGCTTCTTGACATGAGAGCGGTTTCCCAGCGGAGTGAAGAAAACACATGAACCTCACGAGAGTCACTCCTCAGTTTATACCGTGTTTTGTTTCAACTCATGTTTCATTTAGTTACAAACATGTGATATATCTGAAGTGGTCAAAAAATCACTATTCATTTATTGGAAACATTTTCATGATCGCTTTTTTCGTTTATACATTTTAAGAATGGCGTTTATCTTTTTTGAGAATGAGTTCTTATTTTATTTCATGTATTTGGGTCTACAACAGATGATACACATGTTTGTGTCAGTAAATGTGCGCTAACAGAGGCGGGGGTGTGTGTGGAAACAACGGGGACAGAGCTGCTGTCAGACGATCAGCTGTGCGGCGTCATCACAAACGGACGTCGCTTCACGTGACGCTCCGGAGGAAACGACGTCCCATTGCTCTTAAAACTCATTTCCCTGGCTGCAGTCGGATAGTTTAAAAATCAGCTCCTAAATTCTAACCCTATCGTCTATTCCTTGACCTCTGAGTGAAACGTCACGGGGTTAAGGGGATAGTGGATAGGAGAATTCAAAAGGACTTAGGAGAAGAGGCTGCGGTACTTTAGAGAATCCGAATGCACTTCCACGATCCGACGTGTTTATGATGCGCCAGCGGACGTCATTGTGTGCGTCTGCTGCTGTGGGGAAACCATGGAAACCACAGTTTTCTATACAGCGGACTACAACATGGATGTTCAATAAGAACGAGGGACTGCTGTGAACTCATCTAGAGACTCTGCACCGTGCTCTGATGCTGCTGCTTGCTTTGTGAACGTGGACAACAGAGAAACATATTCTTCAGGACCAAAGCTGGACTGAGATAAAAAAGGAAAGTGAAACTTCTGCTCGTCCCCCTCTCCCTCCGGTCCACATTCATACCAAATGATCCCAATACGTATGATTGTATGAACTAAAGATCTTAAAATCAATACAGATGTATTTATTATAAACGTTAGTCCTTAACATCTATCACTGTGTGTACATCACCATTCAGACATCTTTTAGAAGTTGAACAAACCCCACACAGCTCAGTGAAGACTGAGATGTTGACTTTATTTGATCATTTCAGTAAAAACTAACGTTCATATTTCTCTTTTGATTATAATACTGATGAACGTTCAGAAACAAAGCACTTTGGCAACTTACCACCTACGTTTTAAAATGCTTAATAAGCACCGTAACTTTCATGATATCATTTCTCCGTCATAATCGGTTGTTTCCGTGAACGGCCGACTGTTGAGTGACGGCAAATGCTGCGGCTGCAATGCATTGTGGGGCAGCATTTTCTCCTCTCCTGTCGGTGAGGGAGGTCCAGTGGTTCCTAAGCTAAAGGAGGTTATAAAGGAAGTTTGAAACCTCCTTTCCTATCATTCTCATCATTCTAGAGAATTCGAACGGCTCTTATCATGGCTGCCACTGAGGGACTTCCGGGTCATTTCACTCCTTTAGGAAGGTTCCTAAGCTAAATGGACTATTCGACTTCAGCCCCTGCTTCTCGTGGTTTCCTTGCGTCTCTCCATGCTTCCCTGGTGGGAGGGACTAGTCGCGGGGAAACGACGCAAGTGAGGGACGCAAGGAATCCATTTAACCGAAGTGAGAAGGACCCTGTGTGAGGCCTAGTTTAACTTGTGTTTTGTTTATTGTGAGGAAATGTGCTCCAGTTCACCTTTGTGTGTATCGTTTAATTTAGTCACTTTCTTTTCGAAGAAAGTTGTTCTTAGTAAATTGGCTGGTGAGCCTCTTCTCTTTATTAATTAAAGCATCACTTTGTGGCTTCAGCAGTCAGTTTCCTCTCCTTTTTCTCTCGCCCGGTTATTTTTGTGTTTTGTTACTTCCCTTTGTACCCCTAGTTTAGGAGGGAACGTACCCCTTATAATTAATAATATGCCCTTCATCCTGTTCAGTCGAGCTGCCTCGTGGTTCACAGGTCAAGGCGTTCCTGCTCCTTCACTCCACCTGCAGACTGTGTGACGCCGTCCTCAGTGCTCAGAGATCAACTGTTATTCTCTTCTTCATTTAAATGCTCTTTTCTGGTGTCAGTGGAATATCGGCAGTGAAACAAATGTTTTACAGAAGTCTCTTTTAATGTGTACTTTTTTAAAACAAAACGTTGTTGTGTAATGGGTGTTACTGGCATTTGGCTCATCATGCATATCAATAATCTAAAGAGGAAGGAAATCTAGTCTTTTAAAAGCCTGATATCCGTCTTCTGCTCATTGCTTCAGAGGAAAGGCATCTTTGAACACGTCGCTCCTCCTTCCCTGTGAGTACAAACAGTTTATCGATGTAATGATTCTGTAAACCTCGGTGAACATTATTTAATCTGACATGTGTTATAGTCTCACAGAGATGAGAGGAGCAGCTATGAGTCTCACTGCAGCAGCGAGTGGATTAGTTGTCTTCCTGCTCTCTGTGTCAGGTACTGTACAGCTACACTCACATTCATCACATGAACAGAGGGGATTCTGGGAAATGTGGGACTTGTTAAACCAGGTCTCATGTGGGAATAAGTGGATCGGGGTTGGATGAAATGCAAACTTTCCAGAAATATTCAAAATATATGTTTTGTGTAGCTTTGTTGAAACGGGTAGATGTTACCAAGTTTTAGTAGTTTTTTAGTGTTACATGTAAAAGATATTTGTACAAATATCTTTCCTGTATTGGTCAACGTCATTTTAACTTATCTGTGTGCTTATTACTCTGACACGCTTCAAACTGAGAATATTGTTCATTCATAACTTTTCCCTCCTCTTCATGTTATCACATTTTGCTTTGTTGTATTTTTAAGATGAGCCTGGTTACAATGTTTCTGTCGTTTTCATTAAAATGTTAGTGTGTTCGAGGGATATTTTCTAACAAGTCATTTCATACCGTCTCAACTTCTCTCATGTCGACACTCTGCACCAAACCCTTCTAGTTCCTTCTCCCCTCTCTGACCTCAGTGTTATATTCCCACACTGAGTTAAAAGCAGTCTTCTTCTTTTTATTATCTGTATATCCGACAGAAGCTGCTCACACCTCAGTGCTCTGCATTTATTTTAATTGTTCACACTCAGCAGCAACCTGACTAACTCTGAGCGAACAGAGAGGGAACTGTACAAGAAAAGCACATAGTTGTACATTGAATAATATTCCTAATATGTTACTGTTCATGCATCTTAACACATTGTGTTTGGACTCGTTTAAGTCAGCAACAAAGTCATACATTAGTATTTGCAGCAGTGATCAACTCCCTTAAAAGGAATGAACAGGTGACTTGATGTGCTCCCCTTCTCTAGTGTATAACATGTATATATTTTTTACATTTTAGAAACTCAACTTCCATAAAAACATGATATAGTTCTCATTATAAGTTCAGCTCTAATTAGATAGATGCATGTTTACTAATGTCTGCTGATAATTGGAGATTTTGAAGTTCTTGTTACAAAAACTCCATCAACACATTTGTCGTTTGATGCACTGTTTGTTATTAACCAATTGTTAACTTAAGTTATTCACTTTGATCATAGTTTCTGGTGTGCTCTGTGTTTCAGTGGTTCAGGGTCAGGATGGCTGGGGAGTGGCTTGCTCTTCTACTGAGATCTGTGCAGTGAAACGGATCAACAGTGGAGATGAAACTGCAGCTACACATCCCCATCGACATGGATGATGGTGAAAACACAGGGGAGAAAACCTTATGGTTCACTAAAAAGAAAGATGGTGAACGTGTAGATCTGACCACAGACTCAGAGTACGCAGGTCGTGTAGAGGATCGCTGTGAAAACAACATCTGCACTCTGAGAATCAAAAACCTGACAGAGAGCGACTCAGCTGCGTACAGGTTCAGATTCACAACAAACCTAGACGTATACTTGGGGTCATCCAGTAACTTTGTCCGTCACAGGTATCTGTAAATGTCCATCTGAGATATTTAAAATGTTATTTTAATTTCTATTTTTAAACATGATGTTTTTTTTGTGAAATTGTACTTGTATTCAGATCTCCAGGTGGAGGTGAGCAGATCAGGATCGTCTACTCACCTTCAGTGTATCAGCAGTTGTCCACCTGGTCATACTTCCTACGTCTGGTTCAATAACAGACAGGAAGTGAAGGAAGACACATCTCCTTATGCAGACTTCAGATATGATCCAGCAGACAGTTATTCCTGTGCTTTGAAGGGATATGAGGACTTCCCCTCTCCTGCAGTGTGTGAGTTCACTCAAAGTCTTCCACTAACACAGTGGTTCTCAAAGTGGGGGGCGCAGAGGCATGCCAGGGGGGGGCGCGAGAGACCAGGAGGAAAAATGGCTATAAAAAGATTACAAAAAAAAATTGAAAAATTATTGATTCGGAAAATAATATGATATAGATGGTACAGTACTATTACGTCTGGGTCTCTGTGTTTCAATATAGCTCGGCTCTGTGTGTGTGTGGAACGAGCCATTTTGTGTGTGTGAGCAAGAGAGCGAGAGCGTACCGGTACCGGAGATCGTTGTTGTTAGCTTCTGGTGCTAGCGAGCTACGCTAACGGATATAAGGAGTTTTTTCAACAACAAAGTGGAGGAGAGTCCTCTCCCGTCAGACTGGGAGGCTCAGTGAGCTAAAGGACTCTCTCAGTGTTATCTCAGTGGGTCTCAAACGTTTGGGTCACCATTAATGTAAACAATTATTTCCGAGGCACACATTTATATGATCATTATAGTTATAAAAAAATAAGAGAATAAATGAAAAACAGCTATGAAATACTATATGACAATAAAACAACCATAAAGTTTAAAAGGGTGATTTGTCAAATATCCATAAAGAAAAAGTAAATCTGTGTACAGTTCTGTTTCATTTGGGTGTTGAGAGATGTGTCCATAGATCTCTTCATGTTGCTCTCAAAGTGCACCAGATTGATGCATTTAACTTCAATGTTTAAAAATAAATCTTCACGGGGGAGCTTGCCTCCGGACCCCCCTAGAGGAGGTCCACACACCACCTATACAAATAGCACTTTACCCCTGCTTACACCTATATGCCGTGAGCTGATTATCGAGCCTTCATTGTAACTGTCACACTGTGTATATGCGTGGCGAGTGTTGCAGTAGACACTTCCACTGTAGCACCCGGTACATTGATGGGAAACCCTAAATGTTTGAGCACCCTCTATGAAATGTCAAGCTACCCCACAACACCCCCAAAATAAATCTCTGGCGCCGCCACTGAGCCTGACTATTTGTGTTGGGGGGGACCGACTTTTTTTTTCTCCAAAGGGGGGGCCTGACAGAAAAAGTTTGAGGACCGCTGCACTAACATAATAACATTAACATACAGTATAACATATATCACCATTGCAGCACTCATTTATCTATTTACCCACCAGAGGGTCGCCAGCAGACATGGCAGTGTCCAAAGACACTGAGCCAGGGCTCTAGGTTTTCTGTTAGATTTGAAAATAGATAAAATATAATCTTGCTACGAGAGATGCTACTAGAAAGAAGAATACACGAGAATTATGAAGGAAACTTCTTCCATGACATAGAGATTAACTCTTTGCCTCAAAGTGTTTAGATTTCTGATACAAGATGGAATCAAGTTAACCACCCACTCTGTGTTTTATTAAAATATCTCTCCCAGCATACACACGGTTTGACTGGCTAGCGCTTGTACTGGCAGATTTGCATAAACGGGATTTCATTGGCTGACGCTTCTGCAGAGGCGCCAAAAGTTGAACATTGCTCAAATTTTGAAGCGAGCAATAAAGATTTCTGATAAAGGATGGAATCAAGTTAACCACCCACTCTGTGTTTTATTAACCCTTAGATGCATAAGTGGGTCTTTTTTGACCCGGTGAAGTGGTTTTCGTGAAGTATCTTTGAAATTACATTTTTATAAAATTTCATATTCCAGCTATTCCTCAAAAAGCATGTTTTGGATATCAGGCCATTCAAATTGAAAATGTAAATGTTATACATTTAAAGATATTGTAGTTTTTGTATTACTACCACAAGCTTCCATAACTGGGTCAAAATGACCCGCATGCATTTTCTATAGAATTTCGTTTTTTTTTCCCAAAATGTAAAAAGTTTCTAAAATTAGAAATAGAGAAAAATTAAATATAAAATATTTATATTTTAACCCAAATATAATATTAAATATTATAAAGGACAACGATGGCAAAAGGACAACAATGGCATAAAAACACATATTATTCTAATACGGGTCTTTTTTGACCGACTTATGGAAGAGTGTAGGGTCCAGTCACTCGTGCATCCAAGGGTTAAACTATTTCTCATTTAAAATATCCTCCACTGTGGAATTAAAATGTGAAATGTGTTCATGTTATCTCCTCCAGATGCTCCAAAGCTTTAAAATGTTTTGCATTGTGTTTGTGAAAAACTGTTCCTGCTTTGTGCCTCTGGACATTTCCAAGTTGACATATCTACTTTAAAGTTAATAACTTTAAACACTTATCCTCCAGACTCTCCAAAGCTCCCCTCTGTGTCAGTGAGTCCCTCCGCTGAGAGAGAGGAGGGCAGTTCAGTGACTCTGACCTGTAGCAGTGATGCTAACCCAGCAGCTAGCTACACCTGGTACAAGGAGGATGAAGACTCTCCAATAGCTTCAGGACAGATCTTCAACATCTCTGACTTCAGAGCTGAACACAGTGGGAGTTATTCCTGCGGAGCCCAGAACAAGTTAGGACGTAGCAACTCCACCTTTCATCTGAGTGTTGTGGCAGGTAAGTTCTCCACATTCACCAGACCTGATTCCCTTTGTAATATGAAGCAACCCAAGCGTATTCTACATGTCAGTGTTCAGGGTGGAACCTCCATGGTGTCAGAGGTGGATCACACTGACAATGTGATTTATCAATCCATAGTTAGAAGTATCACATATGTATTCATGTTTCTAGGGAGTTCAACAATGACAGTGAATATCATCGGGACGACTCTGGGGGTCTTGATGCTGATTCTTGCGCTTCTCCTGAGTCTGTGGACGAGGTACAACAATATAAATTCATCAGTTTAAACATCCTTCTTACGTGTTTTAGTTTACTGTTATGAAATAAAATCTGTGTTTGTTGTTGTCCTTAATCCAGGAAGAAGAAAGCTCTGCACTCCACCACTGAAGCACCTGAACCTGTAGAGATAGAGGTGAGAGAGAGCGGACCTATTGACAACATTTCCCTTTCCTCAAAGCTATGCTGTGGCTCATAAATGAAATGTGAAGAGAACTTGTGTTTAAAGACAACGTCCTGAGTTGAAACAAGTCATGAATTTAGCCAGGAAATAATTGACATCAACTTTAAAATATGAAAAATGTTTTAGAAAATCTTAAAGTATATGCAGGTTTCATGAACGAGGGTCTAAAGTTGTCTTCTCTCTCTTCATCAGTTGGACTCTGATCCTGAGTATGAGAACGATTCACACACTGCAGCACAGACAGAAGACACAGAGGAGCAGGAAGACATGGTGTGAAGTCCAGTCAGGTTAGAGCCTCCTGCATCAGATCAAACCGGCCCACTCCACATGTAGTGTCACAGTTCCAGCTGTAACTTTACACAAAGTCTCTGTGATTTTCTTCAGATGCTCACCTGACGGAAACAAAGAAGAAGGACGTTGAAATGTCCCTGTGGAGAGCGAGGCTGTGCAGGATGTGTGCAAAGTGGATATATTCACGTTCAACTCTTTTTATTGTCAGTTTGTCAGTAGCAGCAGCTTGTAGGTTTAGAGAATGAGCGGCTGACAGCTGGAAGTGAATCATGTCGAGGTGTCAAACATGATTCATCGTTAAGACCAGCCGATGGTCAGGTGCTCTATATTACTGCTTCAACTATGTGTACATGCTTATTTGTTATATGCAGAGTTGTTGATATGACAAAAGTCTTGTCAAATTGTTTTTTAAATTCCACATAATAAATAACTTTTAAAAATCCTCATCAGTGTCTTAGTTAAAAGCTGTCCTGCCGACGGAGACAATTAAGTCTATTTAAAACAGAGAGAGCCTAAAAAAATCACATTTCACTCCATGTACAGTTTAGAGAAGTGAGGGAGGTGGAACTTCAACCCCTGCTGCGGAACACGTGGTGGGACCCCTGAGTCAGACGGTTCTTCTTGGAAACGCTTCATATCGGTCGGCCCGGGAGGTAAGAGACACACAGGGTTACCCCCACGCAGCACACCCTCCCGGCCATCAGAGTCGAACCCGCAGTTTGGAGGAACCAGCCGCCAGAGCACCGGCACGTGGACCGGGGGAGAAGACCCTCTGATAGCGGGTCGCGTTTGCCATTCGATCAGTGAGGTCAGAGGAGCAGAATGGACAAAATCCGTTAATGTACGGGTGAGTTGGGGGGGGGTGAACGGCTGGACAAAGGCCGTGGGGGGGCACCCGGGACCGGGCAGTGCCCCCGGTAGAAGGAACCGGGTGAAACGGGTCAAAACCGAAAAAGAAAAAAAAAGAACCAGGCAAAAGAGGAGAAAATGTAAAAAAGTGTCCGAAAATAGTGCCTCATAATGCGGGTAGAGTCCCCTGTCGACTCCCCTTGCATTCCTCCAGAGTCAGAAAAAGTCTGAGTTAACCTTTTGGAGAACCATAAAAAAGGGCTAAAAGTGATACAAAATGTATCCGAAAATAGTGCCTCATAGTCCGGATAGAGTGCCCTCAAACTCCCCTTACATTCCTCCAGAGACCAGTTCAAAAACTTAAAGTTTGGTAAGAACCATGCTGGGGAGTCTCTAGGCAACAAATTCATCCGAGCCAGAGCGCACATGGAGCGGACACATTCCTCCACGAAGTGAGACAGCCGTTTTTTTCTGAGTCCTCTCAAAAACTGGGTTTCCGATTTCGTGCGGACAGTAGTCTGAAATGGATGAATGCATTTCATCAGAAGATAAGTACAGCAGAGTCACCGCTGTTAGCAGGGTCACTCAGGCACATAGGCAGAGATCCAGGGTGATGCACATGGCTTTTCTACCCAGCAATAAGTCTCTGAAAGGCGGGGAAAAGTGCTGTGAATAGAGGGAGAGAGTACCCAGAGAGAAGCGGAGTGTGAGACTCACAGAGACCCAGAGAGCTCCATGCAGCAGATGGCTCTTCCACCCAGACTGCATCTAGAGAACAGGCTGCTCCACAGCACTTTACAAGCCAGGAAAAGTGATTGAATCCTGGGTATACATGTTTTAAATAGTATGATACCTCCAGTGCGCATCACCGCATTTTACAAGCCAGGGAAGGTGCCTGAATCCTGGGTAAACATTGTTTAATTGTTTTTAAATGTGTGGAACAGTGTTTTGCCACTTTCAAAAACTCTCCCGTCATTGACCGGAGAAATTGGGTCGATGTTGTATTCAATCTGACCGTTACTATTCCAGTGAGCCGAATTACGTACAATGACCGGAGTGATCCCATATTAATTTTGTCCCAAAACCCGGAGCATTCCCTCAACCTTAACCCTTACCCTTACCCTAACCCTAACCAAGTCTTCACCCTAAAATTCATTATTCTTATGGGGACCTCAATGTTTGTCCCCATAAGGGAGGCGAGTCCACGTGACTGTGTAAACATATTTAGGTCCCCCCAAGTATAGTAATGCTAGGCTACACACACACACACACACGCACACACGCACACACGCACACACACACACACACACACACACACACACACACACACACACACACACGCAGCAGCAGTAGCCCACTCTCTCCTCCCATTGGCTCCCACATAACTGGAACCCTGGCTAAATGTAATGTAAAGTATGTCTATGAATGCTCTCCTTATTCTCTCTCCTTCTCTCCTCTCCTGTGTTCCCCTGTGGCGCCCCCCAGTGGGCAGTGTGTGTTTCTATGGCCAGTGTTCGTACTACTGCTCCACGGAGCACGCAGTGTGTGGTCGGCCCCGCCTGATGGAGGCCTCCCTGGGGGTCCTGCTGCCCGACCCCTCCCTGGCCCCCCGCCACATCTGGAGGTCCCCCTGGAGACGCTCCTACAGCCGCAGCAAGAGGGCCAAGTAATCATTGTAATAATAATAATTAATTACATTTTCTTTGTAGGTCCTTTCTGTCTCTTTGGGGTCATTTTCAGTACTTTTTTATAGCCATCTCGAGTCCCTTAAAGGTCCCATGTCATGCTTTTCCGGTTATTACCCGTCCCCTTGTTGTTATGAAGGTTTTTATGCATGTAAACGGTCTGCAGAGTCAAAAAACCTCAAAGTGCACCCTGTAGCGAGTAAAACACAGAGAAGACCTCTCCAAAACGCCTCGTTGGAGATTTCTTATTTTCTTCCTACTCGTGGGACGTGGGAACACCAGAGGCCACACCATCTGCCAGCCTTTCACGAAACAAAGCTCCCCAAACCTTTCAGCGATTCATGCCGGATATGTACAGCGTATGGGCACTGAAGAACGACGCTGTTCCTGCTTTGGTTGCACCAGCGGGAGATTCGGGTACACAACCTCTAAGTATTCATTGTTGTTTGTGTATTTACGATGTTTAAAACAAACAAGGTATCTACCACGACTGTTTCAATGGGTAAACGTTTATCGGGCTACTAAGTTGGGATCATGGAGAAATGCTCTCCGCAGACCCGTGCTCACAGCGTTATAAACCTTTTTCTTACTCAATATCAAGCCACACTTATTGTTTTTACTTCAGCTGTGAGTGTTTGTGTGCTCAGGATGAGTTTCGCTTGTTCTCGCTGTATCGCCGAGAGGCTCGTTGCTGCGATCTGCTGCGAGGAGCGGAAGCCTGTCCGCTCCTCGCAGCAGATCGCAGCAACGAGCTTCTCAACGTCCCGACCAATCAGAGCACACTGGGCTCACAGGGAGGGGCAGGAGCTCCAACAATCTGTTTAGGACAGAGAGTGAATACACATACTTTACAGAGATGCTGTTTGAGAAACCACACGGGACCTTTAAGATTCATGATTCAAGGCTTTATTGTCATGTGCACATTAGCAGAGATGGCAAAAGTACACACATCCGTTACTCAAGCAGAAGTACAGATACTCGTGTTTAAAGGTCCCCTGTTATACTCTTCTTCATCAATATATCACAGGTCTCAGATATATCCAGAGCCTGTCTCTGATTGGCTGAAACACCAAACAGATCATTGCAGCATTACCCATAATCCCCTCTGTTTCATCGCTGTTTCCAAAGAGCTGATTCTCTGTCTGTTACTTCAGATGAAAATAAGGAGCGACTCCCCACGGTTAAAAAGAACACAATGGTGCTCTAGGAGGAGATTCAGGTGATCACCTAAAACTGATAAAATAGTGCAAGAGAATGTTTAAGATACCCCGTGATTAGTCCTCAAGCTCTGTGATTGGATGTTGGAGTGGCAGTGCGCAAAGTTTACACGGAGCGTCAAACAGCACTTTGAAATGGAACGAATCCCATCGACGGCACACTAACCAAAACAGGAATCAAATTGAAATATCATATACACAACTACGGTGTAGTTATGCAATGATGACAAACTTGGGTCATAGGTTCCTCAACAAGACATCTATCAATATGTGTGTACCTCCACCATTAAACTGTCATATTCTGCACATTTCTTATTCTATCTACATACATAAGAGTATAATTAATATGTATAATATCAGTTAAAATAAGTGCTTCAACATAGTTAACTTTGCAGGAAAGTTGATTGTCAAGTCCCAAAACAAACCATGCAATATTTTAGACGTTAAGTACTTTGTCACGCTTAATATAGATACCCCCAAAGCTTTTTGCTTACATGTATTTAAAAGAAGACCTTAACCTAAAGTATTATTTAATGTATAAATAAAGCCTAATTAGTTTGTCTGTTTTGCACATCCTCTTATTAATATCTTTCATCATTTACAGTATCTTCTTGACATTTTCTATTCTATATTTCTATCATTTACCTTCTACTTTCCTCCTATTTTGTATGTACTCTTAATATTTAAATGTTTTCATAAAATATAACACATTCAAAAGTGCTTTACAAAAATTAAAGACATTAAGAAAAAGGCATTTTAAACAGTCGTTAAAAAGCAACACAATCTTCCTGCATTGCAATTACTCTAAACGTGTAATACCGTGCTTTAACCAGTAGGAGGTGCGGGTAAAAAGCTGTCAAGTTTACAGTGTTACCAAAATAAAATATACTGCTGTTTCCGGTTTAGTTTACGACGGATATATTTAGTTATTGTTTTGATATTTGTAACACAAAAACGATGTAAAAAACCCACAGCAACACATACAAGATGATCTTAACATGACCCAGTCGTCTAGTCGTTAACAAAGAATAGTTTCCGGTCTATTCTGATGCCCGATCTCTGTAGATAAATAAAGAACTACGACAGATGTGTAATATTTAATGCAGCCATTTATTACAATGCATTCATGTGATGACTTTGAAAGAGTAAAGCAAGCACTGCTGAATTAAGTATGATTTTCTCTTTTATGAAACGTTTTTTTTTCACATGGAATGCAGTTGGAGGTCAACCAATCAAAGAGCTTGAGGACTGATCACGGGGTTTGTGAAGCTAAGCACATGGTGTAGTCCCAAACGACAGCTGAGGATTCTGGGTAGTGTAGTGTCTTCTGCCATCCTAAAACTAAAAATATTTGTTTCTCTGAATCGAAGGGGGGAAATACAAAAGCATTGCACACAATTTAAACCAATCAATGTTGTGCAATTAACAAGGATAATCGAAAGTGTTTGAGTTGATGAGTAGTGCAGGTATCACTGTAAAATCAATCTACAGTAAGGAGAATAGTTACTCCCGGGTGTAAAATCCTCCGTTATCCAATGGGAATGGACGCTCACATTGCCTTTAAATGCCGCGGACATGGACCGATGCGGTGCTTCCCTGAGCGTCAAATACCGCCGCCGATGGGAATACATTGCAATCAGTTGGAAGCTCTTTGCGTCCCTTTATGAGGAAAAAAAAATCATATTTTAAAGTTGATGCTAATTATTTCCTGGCTACATTCATTACTGGTTTCAACTCAGGACGTTGTCTTTAAACACAAGTTCTCTTCACATTTCATTTCTGAGCTACAGCATAGCTTTGAGGAAGGGGAAGTGTTGTCAATAGGTCCGCTCTCTCTCACCTCTATCTCTTCAGGTTCAGGTGCTTCAGTGGTGGAGCGCAGAGCTTTCTTCTTCCTGGATTAAGGACAACAACAAACACAGATTTGATTTCATAACAGTAAACTAAAACACGTAAGAAGGATGTTTAAACTGATGAATTTATATTGTTGTACCTCGTCCACAGACTCAGGAGAAAGCACAAGAATCAGCATCAAGACCCCCAGAGTCGTCCCGATGATATTCACTGTCATTGTTGAACTCCCTAGAAACATGAACACATATGTGATACTTCTAACTATGGATTGATAAATCACATTGTCAGTGTGATCCACCTCTGACACCATGGAGGTTCCACCCTGAACACTGACATGTAGAATAAGCTTGGGTTGCTTCATATTACAAAGTGAATCAGGTCTGGTGAATGTGGAGAACGTACCTGCCACAACACTCAGATGAAAGGTGGAGTTGCTACGTCCTAACTTGTTCTGGGCTCCGCAGGAATAACTCCCACTGTGTTCAGCTCTGAAGTCAGAGATGGTGAAGATCTGTCCTGAAGCCTTTGGAGAGTCTTCATCCTCCTTGTACCAGGTGTAGTTAGCTGCTGGGTTAGCATCACTGCTACAGGTCAGAGTCACTGAACTGCCCTCCTCTATCCCAGCAGAGGGACTCACTGACACAGATGGGAGCTTTGGAGCATCTGGAGGAAGGGTATGGAAATGGAAAGTATTTCAAACATTAAAACATGTTATCACACATGATTGACTTTCCTTTTCTTCTGTATTATTGATATATTGTGATGTAGATCTTTGTGTTAGATTCCTGTAAACTGGCAGCCAAGAACAAGTCTTTATTTATCTTGTGTACATCAATGACCCCACACATTCTTCTCCTTTTATTACAAGGCTTAGTTGAAAACTCGATTCTGATTGGTGCATTTCAGAGGCTGCTAATACTCGCTAACAGAACGCTGCTAAGGATAACACGACTGTTGTTAAGGAGGATCAAGGGACTATGTGCAGTCATATCAATCCGCAGAAAGAAGTCCGGTCGATTTAACGTCAGCCGTGGACAGCAAACATTTTCTCCATCATAAAAGAGTACTTTTTGAATAGTCATATTTGTATTGTTTGAGAGCACTGGCCAGTTTAAAAGACTTGGACATCATTTGTAAACACTTGTAACACTTAACATGTTTGGCGTATTGCAAGCTAATGTTCTTGTAGGATACTTGTTGTTTGTATCTTTATGGTTGTCTGCACTTATTGTTAGTCCTTGTATGACAATTAAATTGATGTAATGAACTTCAGAAGATCCCGGTGACTCCAGTATGTCTGAATGTCAGTGTGTATTTATGAGTAAACTCACACACTGCAGGAGAGGGGAAGTCTTCGCGTCCTTCCAAAGCACAAGAGATGTTGTCTCTGGGCTGAAACAAGCCTTTATAAGAAGATATCACCGTTGCTTTGATTTTCTCTCCGTTCTTGAACCAGACGTAGTTCAGAGAAGCAGCTGGACTGCAGCTGCTGTCACACTTCAGCTCTGCCTCAGTAGAATAGTTGTCGACCTTTGCTCTGATCACCTGCACCTGGAGAGCTGGACGTTAGAACAAGAAACAATAGTATAGCAGTAGGTCAGTAAGCAATACTGTGTACTGTGTATTTACATCAGTGAGTCGCTCAGTACCTGTGACCGTCAGAGTGGTTCCAGGTAAATCACTCCTCCATTCAAACCCTGGTGTTCTGAATTTGAAGCGATACTGAGCTGAATCTGAGTCTCTCAGGTCAGAGATCCTCAGAGTGGAGCGTCCTCTCCATGTCTCAAGGATCTGAACACGAGCTGCATACTGGGTGTCTTCACTAAGGTCCTCAGGTTGAGAGGGATTCTGTCCCCGATGACTACGCTCAGGACTGAACCAGAACTTAGATTCAACATCGTCTTCAAAGCTGCTGTACGTGCAGGAAATGTCCACTGAGGATCCTTTGAAGGCGCAGATGCTTCTCTCAGTGTAAGTCACTCTGTTGCAGGTTTGATCAGTGACACCTGAAACATAAAAACATATATTTTTTCTATTTTTCAGCAATAATTTGAACAGGAGTAAAAAATGACCAATATAGTTCAATATAAACCGCCACTAGATGTGTATGTGTTGATAGAAGTCTTTGGAGTGAACTCACACACTGGAGGAGAGGGGAAGTCCTCATGTCCCTTCAAAGCACAGGAATAGCTGTCTGCCTTGTTCGGGTTGCTTGTATAATAAGATGTTTCTCCCTGGATTGTTTGTCCGTTCTTGTACCAGATGTAGGGAGGAATATAAGATTGATAACAACTGTTCTGACAAGACAGCCAGTATGTATCTGATATGACCTGGAGATCTGGATTTATGAAGGAACAGGAATTGTATTTAAGATAAAAACACATGCATATTATTATTATATCCAAGACATTAATAAATAATTAACATATCATTGAGAATTGTTACTTGAGACGGACAAAGTGACGCCAGTCGAACCATCATATTTTCCATCTGGTTGGTTTGTTGTGAATCTGAACCTGTACTCAGCTGAGTCGCTCTCTGTCAGGTTTCTGATTCTCAGAGTGCAGGTGTTGTTTTCACAGCGATCCTCTACACGACCTGCGTACTCTGAGTCTGTTGTCACATCTACATGTTCACCATCTTTCCATTTAGTGAACCAGAAGGTTTTCTGTACTGTGTTAACACTGCCTCTCCATGTAGACGGGTATGTGTAGCTGCATCTCATCTCCACTGTTGATCCGTTCACTGCACAGACCTCAGCAGAAGAGCAAGCCACTCCCCAGTCGTCCTGACCCTGACCCGCTGAAACACAGAGCACACCAGACACTAGAATCAAAGTTAATGACTTAAGGCAAGGCAAGTTTATTTATATAGCACCTTTCAGCACCAGGCAATTCAAGGTGCTTTACAAAAATGAAAGACAGTAAAAGAAACATTAAAAGAAAAACAAAAAATGAAAGACATTAAGAAAATGGCATTTCAAATCAGTCATTAAAAAGAAAAGCTAATCAAATAAGTTAACAATTAGTTAATAAGAAGTAAATCAAACTACACATGTGTTAATGGGGTTAATGTAACCAGAACAAGCTTCAAGATCAAATTATCAGCAGACATCATAGAAATGTTCCTGAACATGAATCTAACTAACTCGAGCTGAACTGAAAATAAGAATCATATCATGTATTTATCATAGTTGAGATGTTGACATGTACGTCAGCTGTTAATTCCTTTTAAGGCCGTTTATAACTGCTGCCAATACTAATGTATGACTTTGTTGTTTCTGAATTAAACCGGGTAGAACAGAAGTCAAAACACAAGGTGTCAACATGCCAGCATGAACATTACAAGATTAGGAATACTTTTAATGATACAAGTCTGTGCTTTTCTGTCCAGTTCCTCTCTGTTCGCTCTGTGGTCAGGGTGCTGCTGAGGTCAGGTTGCTGCTGAGGTCAGGGTGCTGCTGAGGTCAGGGTGCTGCTGAGGTCAGGGTGTGAAACATAACAATGAACGCAGAGCACTGAGGTGTGAGCAGCTTCTGTCGGATATGCAGATGAGAAAAATAAGAAGATTGCTTTGAACTCAGAGTGTGGAAATATAACACTGAGGTCACAGAGGAGAGAAGGAACTAGAAGGGTTCGGTGCAGATGTCTGATCCATAAGAGTTGAGTCAATATGTTATGACTTAGAATAAGAATATCTCTCTAATCACTTAAACTTAATAAAAACGGAGCTGGAGATTCTTTAAGTCGTCTTAAGAAAAAAACTAAGCAAAATGTTTTCAGAGAGAGAGAGGATGGAACAGTTATGCATGCACTATATTCTCATTTTAACGCTTTAAAAGTGATAAGCAAACTGATATTTGATGCAGGTGATTGGAGCAAAGGACAGCGGCAACGCACGACAAGACCTTCAGAAAATCCATCAAAAAAACTAGTAACGTCTTTCTACAATTCTACACACAATAACATTTAAAATGTTTCTGCTAGGTTTGACTTTTACACAAATCCATCCCACTTATTCCCACATGAGACCTGGTTTAACAAGTCCCACATTGACCAGAATCCCCTCTGTTCATGTGATGAATGTGAGTGTAGATGTACAGTACCTGACACAGAGAGCAGGAAGAGAACTAATCCACTCGCTGCTGCAGTGAGACTCATAGCTGCTCCTCTCATCTCTGTGAGACTATAACACATGTCAGATTAAATAATGTTCACAGGAGGTATACAGAATCATTACATCGATAAACTGTTTCTACTCACAGCGAAGGAGGAACGACGTGTTGAAAGATGCCTTTCCTCTGTCGCCAATGAGCAGAAAACGGATATCAGGCCGTTGAAAATAGATTGACTTCCTCTTTAGATTATTAATATGCATGATGAGCCAAATGCCAGTTAACATCCCCAGAACTTAAATACATGCAAAACGAATCAAAGGACAAGACAGAGCCAGGCAGGGCAGGAAAAACACAATGGTACCCGTTTAACAGAATCAAAATCAAGAAAGGAGGGAAAACACAGAGACAGGAAGCAGACACGGACATAAGACAGGGGGGGGAACACCTCTGAAAATAAAACGGGAAAACAGACAGACTGTCACAAAGGGGGAAATAAGTATTTTAGTTTGGGTGAACTGCCTTTAAAGCAGAGTGATGAAGCCTGAATGCGTCTCACTTAAGATCCCCCAGTAGAGGACAGTGAAACGTCAGAAACTGAACCAGGACCCTGAGACACATTCTAACATCCATCAGTGACTGTTTTGGCACATTTAAATGCATATTTGATTTTAAAGATGAAACCATGTTGCCATTTTAGTCTTTTAGCATTAGAGGTAATTCACTGTATAGTAGACTTACACTTCACACCGACGACCAACATCTTTGACATGTTGGAAAGCAACTCTTTAAACGGGTTTTACTTGAATAACGACTCATAATTGCACAAGCTTTTCCAAATGGACTTTTCTCCAGCACGGACCACTCCTCAACAATATGTCAGTTCAACTTTTATTACAGGTATTTGTGTTCATTGAGCACTGAGGAAATGTAAGAGGAAGGGGTAAGGCTGGTCTGGAGGACCTACTGCAGGGACGTGCACACACATTTGGAGGGGCTATTGCTCTAAACTAGAAAAAGCCCCCCCCCCAAAACGTAAAATGAAAACCAGGGAAATGTTTTGTTTTGCGGTCCATACTCATTAACATATCTAATGTTGGTAACCATTAAAGACAAAATGCGGACAATTCTGTTTTAATGTAGTTTGACCGTAACGGCTGTGCCTTAAATAAACTCACTAATTGATTAAACCAGTTCAATCCGCATTATTCTTATTCTTATCATTCTTCATGAGCGCAGTAACGGTAAGGTATCTAATTACTTTTATAAAACGGACAAGTCAAATCAAGCAATCTGATTGGTTCTTAGCCGTGATACACTGAGCGTATACCACGGGTAGAATTGTAAGTTACTTTTCACTTTTGTCAGTATCCCTCCGCGTCTGAGAGAAACAGTATACAGTTGGGCTGAAAAGCTGCTTTTCAAACTGGAACAAGAAAGCAGCGGAGAAGTAACGGGGCAGAAACCCTCCTTTTTACGCAGCGCTCCAGACATAGACATCAAACGGCAAAAACATATTCAGTGTGCAGTTCCTTTGGCATCAGGGCAGGGATATCTAGATACTCTCCAAGGTTTGACATCATGACTTGTGCTACTTTTAAAGCAAGCAACGATGTTTTATAATCTGTAGTCAAAGAGGTCGGCAAAAACGCTATCGACCAATCAGATTGCTTGATTTGACTTGTCAGTTTTATAGATATACTTACATTTCTTCCGTTACGAAACAAATTTACAAAGCATTAGATGGAAACATTTAGGTCTTGGTCTTACTATGGAGGAGTGGATTGAGGAGTGCCTATCTCCAGAAAGCACCTAAACGACGACATGCAGAGCTGCGTGAGGAGCAGGTAGACCGACTGGAAAACAAGTACCACCATTCAAAAGCTTTCTGATTCGGGTCTTGAAACAAAGCAGAGAAATGATGACCGTTAGTGACCACAGGTGCTTCACGTCGGGCCGAACCACGCCCCTTAGCTGTGATATAATGAGCATATACCACGGCCTGTCGTGAGCTATTGCTTAAATGTATTTAGTATTCCATAACTTAATAACAGAGATGGTCAAACTTAAGTTGAGACATGGCAGAAATCCTACAATGAAGCGGGGCAATGAAGTGTTCTCCCGTATGTGAGAGTGGGCGATCAAGAAAAGAGAGAGAGCGGTGAGGGAGTTTACGGAGCAGATTAAAAGACACAGAAAGACAGAAGCACAATAACAAGTATATGTAGGTGTTTATTTTGTAATTATTACATGGCTTAGTTGAATACTCGATTCTGATTGGTCAATTCAGAACATACGACACGTTGTTAATATCGAACAGACCGACCGCTGTCAAGGACTTATTGACCGTTGTTAAGGACGCTCACATCTTCAGAAAGAAATCCGGTCGATTTAACTGTATACAGTTGGGCGAGACTGGGACAAGAAAAACAGCGCAGAAGTAACGGGGCAGAAACCCTCCTTGTTACGCAGCGGTCCAGACATAGACATCAAACGGCGACACATATTCAGTGTGCAGTTCCTTTGGCATCAGGGCAGGATATCGAGATACTCTCCAAGGTTTGACATCATGAGTTGTGCTACTTTTAAAGCAAGCAACGATGTTTTCAAATCTGTAATCAGAAAGCTCCTCAAAAACACTATCGAAGCAGTTCTTGCGTTAGTTCAAACGGTAACAACGGACTATTTTTCTTAGCGGATGCATGTCAATTTAAATCAATACATACAACTATTTTTTAAATCAATAAAATCATTTTCTAAATCCATAAAAGCATTTCAATTAATATTGGGAGTCATGTCGTTACTTTGTTGAGAATGTGGCCGTGTGATAAGCGGAATAATGTGCCTTCAAGCCGATCTAGATCCCTCCGCTTCGCGTCGGGCTCCTGATCAGCCTGTCGGTGTTCTTTTCCCCATAATGACCGCGTCGCAGCACATTATCCCTTACGTATTAACAACTACAGGAATGTAACAATGGTCAACTTTGAATTGAAACAGTGTGGGAGAGTCATTGGTTTATTCAACACGCATCGTGTACACAGTGTGAAAACAGAAAACGAAATAGGTCACAACCCGACACGGGCCGTACCTACCATACGGGTATAGAAACGAATAAAGAAACCAAAACGAGAAATGTGTTACGGTACATGACCAATGTAATAATGGTAATAACAAAGTCCTATCCGGTACATGACCAAGGTGACATCTGGTACGCAAAGTCTCTTTCGGATTTCAAAGTCTACACAATCTGGTCGTGTAAACACTAGAGTAGGACGCTCGGAGCACCCGACTCCTCGTGTACACGCTCGGAGCACCCTGATCCCAGAACCTGGCGCGTCCAACCTAATCTATCCCGATGGGAGATATTTTCACCTTTCAAATTCCAAGTCGGAGCAAAAAATGTAGGACGCTCGGAGCGCGGTGTACACATTCTGGTCGTGTACACACGAGAGTAGGACGCTCGGAGCACCCGACTCCTCGTGCTGACCGTGTACACACTCTGACCAACTGAGTGTAAAACAATGTGAAACACAACCAAGCACACAGATATCATTTTTCACAGGGGTCCAATACGTAAAGGCACCATAAGCCCCTGGAGGACTTTGCTAATGAGAAATCATTCCTTATGCTGGAATAAGATACACGTACAAAACACACACACAAAGTAGTAGTACATTGTAAAGGTTTTATTCTCGAATCATGTGTACAACGGGGAGATACATCTAGGGTACAAATATAACTGTGTGACAACTTGTTACGCGTGCAGCTTACAAAGATTTCACAGCCCCTGCTCTGACCATGTACACGCTCGAAGCACCCTGCTCCTCGTGTACGCACTCTGACCGTGTAACAAGCCCCGCCCACCCAAAACAGAAGTTCCCTTTCGGATTTCAAAAGTCGGATCAAAAACCTAGGCGAAGGACACGGGGAGAGCGTACGTTCGGCCAAACCGGGGAACGCGCACCACACGCACGGGACGCATGTACAGTTCGGTCTCCTGCCATACGGGTATAGAAACGAATAAAGAAACCAAAACAAGAAATGTGTTACGATACATGACCAATGTAATATTGGTAAGAATAAAGTCGTATCCTCTCTGCAAAAAGTCCACTGTGTCCTTCTAAACAGACCATGGTTAAGAACGTGTATTGCCTGTATCTGTCCGTGACCCATTTTGTTGTCTGTTATCACACCGTGCACGCGATGCATGCGTGTCGAATAAACCAATGACAAGAGTTCGATTCAAAGTTGAGTCTTGTATTTTATTTTATTTGGTCACGGTGTACACATACATACATCCCATACACGGGAGATATGTTTCACATTTGTAGCGGGAGCAAAAACCTAGAAAGCCGACCCTGGGAAACGGACCCCGCGGAGCCTAGACCCGGCAGGCTAGTACGCTCAGGAGCGTGCACTCGGCCAACCCGGGGAATACGCCTGAGACACACGGTACGATGGCGGATGTACAGTTCGGTCTCGTGCCACGCGAGTGTAGAAAACAAATACAGCGAAGGAGGAGTCGGGTGCTCCGAGCGTCCTACTCTGGTGTGTACACGACCAGAGCGTGCACACCGCGCTCCGAGCATCCTACTTTTTTTGCACCGACTTGGAATTTGAAAGGTGAAATTATCTCCCATAGGGAAACGCGAGGAGCCGCTGGAGGTGTTCGCTCTCGCTCGGTCCGAGAGAGAATGAGGGAACTTCTGTTTTGGGTGGGCGGGGCTTGTTACACGGTCAGAGTGTCTGCACGTCCAGAGAGTCTGCACGTCCAGAGTGTCTGCACGGTCAGAGTGTCTGCACGGTCAGAGTGCGTACACGAGGAGCAGGGTGCTTCGAGCGTGTACATGGTCAGAGCATGGGGCTGTGAAATCTTTGTACGCTGCACACGTAACGAGTTGTCACACAGTTATATCGTACCCTAGATGTATCTCCCCGTTATACACACGATTCGAGAATAAAACCTTTACAATGTACTACTACTTTGAAAAATGACATCCGTGCGCTTGTGTGTGTTTCACATTGTTTTACACTCTGGTTCACAGATACACCCAAGAATCAGTCTTGTTTCAGTTATGAATATCTTTATTATCGGACAGTGGGCATACAATCGTATTTCAGTGTACACATATTATATATAGGAATACCCACGGGGATGCACTACTGGGTTAAACAAAGAACGAGGCAGGCTGCATCGCGGGTCGAATAGCGAACACGGCGGGCCGCGTAGTAAACACACCCCAAGGCCGAGTACCAGACACGCTGCACCTTAGGTCGAATAGCGAACACTAAGTGTTACATCTCGGTCCAACCCCCGTGCTTGATAGGTGTGAGAGGAAACCTTTGGGGGCTGAGGCTGATTATAGCGAGGTATTATTTTAATTCTGAGTAATTTGGTTTTTGGGTTAGTGTGTTCTTTAGTCGTTTCCTTTGCTCTATGCTTGGTGGGTGTGCGCTCGTGTGTATATGGGTGTGCGTGTGTCCATACATTATGTGATAAATGGACACACGTTATGTTTACACAGCATAATGTATAGCTGTTCTTTCTTGACATGCTCTCATACCGCTCCTCCGTGTTAATTGACAGGATGTATACATGTGGGAGGTCTTAGGTTAGTCATTTGTTAAGCACACACATGGTTAGTGCATTCCTGGTTATATGTTCATAATAAATCAATAAGATGACCAGCACATGCCAACAAAGAACATAAGTCACACGGTAAACTGTGGGAACGTACTCTTAGTTTCCTTTTTTGGGGCGGGGGTAATATACTCCACATACATAAATACTGCTGTAGGATACCTCTCAAACTAAGCTATCAGCCAGAACCCAGAAGCCCGGCAGCCTACTACCTAACCCCAGAAGACTCGTAGCTACTAGCTAAAGGTAAGTGTTTACAATTATTAATATGTGAACGCGTAGTCTCGCGCTAAGCTACAATGCTTATTTAAAGAGTTTCCAATACTGTGTATGTGGTGTGTATGTGTGTGTATATATATATATGCCCTGTACCCAGATCACGTAAAAGTATTCATTTATTCAGGTTAGTGGAATTACTGCCGGTTAGCCGTTAAGTAGGGACGAGTTACATACTTACGTTTTCACGCACACCAAGGATTGTCCCGTGTGCACGGGCATTACAGAGTCTACCTATGGTATTATAGAGTAAAATAAGACTTTATTATTAAGGATATTTACCTAGTTCTGTGTGCGTCTCGTGTTCAGCCTAGGCTTGTTGTAGACACAGAGGCGAAGTCCCGGTCGTCTACTTCCGGTCGATGGGACTTTATCTCGGACAAATTATGCATTAAACTCAGTGAGGGGAGAAGACTTATCTTTCGATCCCGTTTGAATTGTGCCACGAATTACACATATTATGTTTGTCAATCTTAGATAATCATGTCCATGTCAAACAAGTCAGTCTTCTCGTGAGACTGACTTGTTTCAAATCGAACTCTGTCTCCTCTGGTAAGTCGGCTTATAGCTACCTACCGAGCCTTGAAAGTTGACTAGGTAACCTTGATACTCGTCCATGGATGCCTCTGGGAGGTCAGGGGACAGTTTCACGTTGAAGTAATACACAGGCTCACACGGATGCGGTTCGTGGCGTAGAGCGTCCGGGCTGAGCATCTGCGCGACCGCAGCGGACTGGTTGAACAGGAGACAGAGGATACAACAAGACCGGTGAATGTGCTCGACCTCTCCGGTCTCTCTGGCTCGGCTGGAGACGAACCCTTTGTACGACTCGGGGGATATCAGCGAGGGCAGCGGGCTGGGATAGTTCTCGGCGCGTACCAGCATACCCTTACACAATCGTCCGTTGGCACACAGGGGCATATCCCGATCGTTGAGCATCTTCGTGAGCAGGGCTCTGTCGTACATGTTGCGGGCCAGAGACCTTCCTGGTATAGCACGCTCGGACACGGAGGAGACCAGGGGCGCTGGGTGTTTGGCCAGTAGTTGCATGACGGTGAGCACCAGGGTACAGCTGGCGCACATGGGGTTTGGCTCGCTCTCCGGGTTACTTACACGTGCACACCTGAGGCGCGAAGCATTCGTGGAAAAGGGTTCTCAGAGCCGAGGCCGACAGGTGTCTGCTCTGCGAAACCCTGTCAAAGACCCGCGCTCTGATCGCGTCCTTGTAGTCCGCTAGCTTTTCCTCATCGCACGTGCGCTCCGTCCCCATGCACTGAAAACTACTGAATACTGCTAATAATGATTGCATTGATTGTGTGACCATCTATGTTTCTATGTTTCATGTTGTCGGTGGATGTTTGATTGCTCTTTTTCTGCTGTGTTTATTGTGTTTGTTGTATTTTGTTACAACAATTTCCTTCGGGATGAATAAAGTCTTATCTTATCTTATCTTATCTTTGTGTAGGTAAACAATTGCCCTTTATCTCTTTATCTTTTTGTATAGTACCCGCGATGGACCGCGAAGACGATGTGGTCAAGTGGAAGACCATCGCTGCTGCTTTGCACGCGGGGGCCCTGGATGACTGTGAAGGATTCGAAACCCTGGAGGATGCGGTCCGTCACCTGTACAACTACCAGACGCCCGGGCCGACCCCGGACCCGGGTGGTTACTCGCGCCTCGCAACGGACAAGGGCCATAAGGACTTCTACTACCACCGCGGCGAGATACCGGGTCCCTTTGGACTCAGCGGGTTTTTCGGGAACGGGGTCACGGATCGCTGCGTACTGTGCCAGCACATAATTATGACGGACGAGTTCAGATACGAGACCTGGTACCCCGAGGACGTAGCCCAGAAGAGCGTTCCCGGCAGCGAGTTGAACCTGAGGCGCTTGGAACACCTGGCTGTTATGCACACGCCTTACTTTGTGATGCTCTTCATGGACCTGGCGCGGGTGAAACGCTACAGCTTTCACAGAAGCAAAGCTTCGAGGGACCGTATCGCGGGCCACGTGTTTGAGCGGCTCAGAGGCCCAGATCTCCAAAGTGCAGCTCGAGCATTAGAAGGGTTGGATTCCTTGACCTTCCTGAAAACGTGGTGGAGATTTCAAGACAGGAGGGGCAGCAGGGAATTGCAGGTGTCTATACCGGGCTATCTCGAGTTGCACACGGAGGGGCACGCGTGGAACCCCAGGATCGAACCGTTCGCAAACAGAAAACCAGAGCCCCTCTACACGTTCCTGTCGGAACGATGTCTGTGTCACGAGGTGTGGGCACCCCGGGCACCGGCGCGTCCCGACGTCATAGGCTCGCCGTGCAGGATACGCACGCTGACCCAAGGACCGGTGTCTACGTACGCGTTGAGTGTCCCGATCCCGAGACTACACATGGAAGAGATCCTAAGGTCGACCGCGATCGTGTGCAACGCGAGAAGAGCCGCGCTTTGCAATACGGGTCCGAGAGATGCTGCCCGCGGAACCACGGACTGCAGCAGCGCGCTGGAACCCCGGCTCGATTGCGTGGTCTTGGAGGAAGTGGGCCACCCTTATGGGATGGTGATGCACGTGGTTACGACTCTCGGTCACCAGTGGCAGACCTTGAGCTCTTGGATGAGAAGCGGACCAGACCGGAGGCTCGCTCTCGTCACCCAAAAGGTATTGCTGGCTGTCATGGGCTCTCTCAGAGAGATGTGCCTGCGAGACATGAGGCCGTCCAGGCGATTCTACGAGGAGGGAGAGCGCAAAGAACCTAAGCTCACCACGGCCTTCTTTGTCAACGGACAGACCGGAGAGGTGCTGTCCTTGTTGCCATTCGTGTCGTTGTCTAGGATGTACAGGTCTAGGAACCTGCCGAATGACGAGAAGGCATTCCACGCGGCGTGCGCTAGTCTGGCCTGGTGTATCTCGAACGCGCGACTGGACGGCGAGACGGTCGCACTCGAGGACCTGCGCGTGTTCAAGGCCTGGTGGGACGCCCAAGGCTCGTACGATACGCGTCCACGACACATCGGTAACGCTACTCGCTGGGACAAAGACTGGGATGAGTTTTGTAGGACCGGGCTGGTGAACGACAATGCGTGGTCCTCGTTGAGACCGAAGGATGCCGGCGTTAGGGACGCGAGCAACGTGGACGTGCCTGAAGTGTGGCTAGGTGAGCACGCTAGAACGCACGACGCTATAAGCGCCAGACTGCTAGCTCTGGGCGTGCCGCACCCAATGCGTGTCAGCGTTATAGAGTCGCTCTCGGACCGGGAAGCCTCAGATATCCGGGACGGACGGAGCGGAGTCACCACGTGCAAACCAGAAAGCTCCCGGGCCTTGCTCAGGGCGTTGACGATTCACAAACCCAGTCGAACCCGAGTGCTTCGTGCGACGCCTCCGGTGACAGCGCCACAGGATGTGGTCAGACCAGCAAGCGCTCCAACACCGAGGACATACCTGCGGCGGAACAGAAGAGGGTGTACCGCATCCAAAATGACACAGGGGTCGGCGTAAGAGACTAGGCGATATAAAAAACACATTTCAAGGTAGACAAAATGAGGACACGGATCCGAGGCTCGCGGAGTAGACCCCGACCGTTGCCTATTTCTCTGTGACACGGACGATGTGCATGTGTGAATAATAAAAAGCATTTGATTTGATTTGATTCCTTGTGTCTACGTGCCTTGTGCTATGCTTTCCGGATAAGGGGCTCAATGTGGTCAGCGGGGTAACAGGGGTGGTTTTTATCAGGAGCTCGATCGACCACCTGGGTTACATGGGCAGCGCGAGAGTGCACTGTCCCGGCTCCGAAACCGTAGACGAGAGGTAACTAGATAGAAACAAGCAGCGCGCCACTCGGTCACCGAGCTAGGGGAGACCGCGTCACAGACGTGAGATTAAAAACCCAAGAACAGAACACAGAGCCAAAGGCCTTAATCACTGCCCACGGGTCGTACGGTTGTGATGTAGATATATCTTTATTACAGCCAAAACGAGAACTTGTGATAATGTACATCATGATAATAATAATAATAATAATAATAATAATAATAATAATAATAATAATAATAATAAAAAACACATTTCAAGGTAGGATTTTTAGTCCCTCGAGCGTGGTGCAGACTTGTGCCTTGATCCTGTCACAGCCCGGACGATGTCCCTGGAAGGGTAGGTAGCATCCCGGGAGGGCCGCGGCGCTGCATACGAGGCACCTGTTCAGCTTGTTGATTAAAGCGAAACCTCTGGTGGCCTCTGCGAAGCCTTGGTGGAACGCTACGAATCCCCGCCTGTACCGCTCGCGCCCGATCGTGAGCATCAGCTCTTGTTCCATGCCCAGAAACCTCTGGGTGATATACGGACAGGCGCGGTACAATACGTGCGAGTGGTAGATGTGCTCACCGAGTAAAGTGTCGCCCCTGACAAATATGTGGAGTTCGAGTCCACACACTGAGCATTTGTGCGTGTCAAACGTTCGCGGTAGGTGGTGCATGTTGGCGCTGTCTCCCAGTTCGCTGAAGTCCCGTGGGTACCACAATAATAGGGCATTGAAGTATCGGTCGGGGCAACACGCCCCGGGTACTCCTAGAAACACGTGTGTGCCTCGCCAGTTACCGGGCACATGCATTTCATCGACAGGCACCTCAATGTGCGTGTTTTCCAGGGTGCTTTTCATTTCATCGCAAACCTTGCTATAACCTTGTTTCCTGTCAGCTCGTCTGTTGGGAAGATATCAAATATTAGTTCCATGGAAGTCACACCGTCACATATAAGAGCATTAAGACATACAGTACATAGGCTAAAACAAAACATCTAAAGATATAACCTGGCACTTTGTCTCGTGAACATTTTCACTATTTTGACATTTTTATAGATGAAAATGTAACTAAAGAAATAAATGGTAGATTAATCCATATTGAAAATAGGTGCCAGCTGCTACACTAATTATAATAGTTATATTTATTAAGATAAGATATTACTGTATTGATCCCAATTTGGGAAATGTTTGTGTTACAGCAGCATAACAAGAAAAACTAAATATAAGTTATTAAATATACAAAAGTATGTGAGGGATGGAATATTAAATTGAATATAAATGTAAAATGTACACGTGATGTTACGTCCAAGAGACGGTATGGAGCAGAGAGAAAACGTTCTGCTGCTTGTACTAATTAGACTTATCATATAAGCCACACAGGTTGTAATAGGATGTATTCATTATCTTTACTTATGTTGCGGTCTTTTCAGCAGCGCCATCTCTTGATCTCTTGAATCTTGGATTGATTAAACTGCTCCACGGGGATTTCCCCAAATTAAATGCTAATTGATTGAATCGAGCCAATTAAAGCAGGCCTGCCTGATCGCTGCACACAGCAGAGCTTAATCTCTCTGTAGAGTCTTTGTAAACTGCTCCAGTTTCATCACTACGCGAAAACTAAATGATAATAAGTGAAGAAGACTTCTGGAGGTCGCTCGTTTAATGTCAGTATGGAGTGTCTCTACTTTAAAGAGTCCTCTCCTGCTGATGTTCAGGTGTATATCAGTATGTAGTGTCTCTACTTTAAAGAGTCCTCTCCTGCTGATGTTCAGGTGTATATCAGTATGTAGTGTCTCTACTTTAAAGAGTCCTCTCCTGCTGATGTTCAGGTGTACATCAGTATGTAGTGTCTCTACTTTAAAGAGTCCTCTCCTGCTGATGTTCAGGTGTATATCAGTATGTAGTGTCTCTACTTTAAAGAGTCCTCTCCTGCTGATGTTCAGGTGTACATCAGTATGTATTGTCTCTACTTTAAAGAGTCCTCTCCTGCTGATGTTCAGGTGTATATCAGTATGTAGTGTCTCTACTTTAAAGAGTCCTCTCCTGCTGATGTTCAGGTGTATATCAGTATGTAGTGTCTCTACTTTAAAGAGTCCTCTCCTGCTGATGTTCAGGTGTATATCAGTATGTATTGTCTCTACTTTAAAGAGTCCTCTCCTGCTGATGTTCAGGTGTATATCAGTATGTAGTGTCTCTACTTTAAAGAGTCCTCTCCTGCTGATGTTCAGGTGTATATCAGTATGTAGTGTCTCTACTTTAAAGAGTCCTCTCCTGCTGATGTTCAGGTGTATATCAGTATGTATTGTCTCTACTTTAAAGAGTCCTCTCCTGCTGATGTTCAGGTGTATATCAGTATGTAGTGTCTCTACTTTAAAGAGTCCTCTCCTGCTGATGTTCAGGTGTACATCAGTATGTATTGTCTCTACTTTAAAGAGTCCTCTCCTGCTGATGTTCAGGTGTATATCAGTATGTAGTGTCTCTACTTTAAAGAGTCCTCTCCTGCTGATGTTCAGGTGTATATCAGTATGTAGTGTCTCTACTTTAAAGAGTCCTCTCCTGCTGATGTTCAGGTGTATATCAGTATGTATTGTCTCTACTTTAAAGAGTCCTCTCCTGCTGATGTTCAGGTGTATATCAGTATGTAGTGTCTCTACTTTAAAGAGTCCTCTCCTGCTGATGTTCAGGTGTATATCAGTATGTAGTGTCTCTACTTTAAAGAGTCCTCTCCTGCTGATGTTCAGGTGTACATCAGTATGTATTGTCTCTACTTTAAAGAGTCCTCTCCTGCTGATGTTCAGGTGTATATCAGTATGTAGTGTCTCTACTTTAAAGAGTCCTCTCCTGCTGATGTTCAGGTGTACATCAGTATGTAGTGTCTCTACTTTAAAGAGTCCTCTCCTGTTGATGTTCAGGTGTATATCAATATGTAGTGTCTCTACTTTAAAGAGTCCGCTCATGCTGATGTTCAGGTGTGTATCAGTACGTAGTGTCTCTACTTTAAAGAGTCCTCTCCTGCTGATGTTCAGGTGTATATCAGTATGTAGTGTCTCTACTTTAAAGAGTCCTCTCCTGTTGATGTTCAGGTGTATATCAATATGTAGTGTCTCTACTTTAAAGAGTCCTCTCCTGCTGATGTTCAGGTGTATATCAGTATGTAGTGTCTCTACTTTAAAGAGTCCTCTCCTGCTGATGTTCAGGTGTATATCAGTATGTAGTGTCTCTACTTTAAAGAGTCCTCTCCTGCTGATGTTCAGGTGTATATCAGTATGTAGTGTCTCTACTTTAAAGAGTCCTCTCCTGCTGATGTTCAGGTGTATATCAGTATGTAGTGACTCTACTTTAAAGAGTCCTCTCCTGCTGATGTTCAGGTGTATATCAGTATGTAGTGACTCTACTTTAAAGAGTCCTCTCCTGCTGATGTTCAGGTGTATATCAGTATGTAGTGTCTCTACTTTAAAGAGTCCGCTCATGCTGATGTTCAGGTGTGTATCAGTATGTATTGTCTCTACTTTAAAGAGTCCTCTCCTGCTGATGTTCAGGTGTATATCAGTATGTATTGTCTCTACTTTAAAGAGTCCTCTCCTGTTGATGTTCAGGTGTATATCAATATGTAGTGTCTCTACTTTAAAGAGTCCTCTCCTGCTGATGTTCAGGTGTATATCAGTATGTAGTGTCTCTACTTTAAAGAGTCCTCTCCTGCTGATGTTCAGGTGTATATCAGTATGTAGTGTCTCTACTTTAAAGAGTCCTCTCCTGCTGATGTTCAGGTGTATATCAGTATGTAGTGTCTCTACTTTAAAGAGTCCTCTCCTGCTGATGTTCAGGTGTATATCAGTATGTAGTGTCTCTACTTTAAAGAGTCCTCTCCTGCTGATGTTCAGGTGAACCAGGAAAAAAATATATCCTGAACCAGATGCTCTCCACTGAGCGTCCTTGGGTGTGTGTGTGTGTGTGTGTGTGTGTGTGTGTGTGTGTGTGTGTGTGTGTGTGTGTGTGTGTGTGTTCTATTATAGAACGAAAAAAGCAAAGATCAAGAACTTCAAAGTAAAAGTCTTTAATTATTCAATTTAAAAAAGGAATAAGAATCACAGAGCTCCAGTGCTCTGTGATTGGACGAGAGATGATCCAATGACAGAGCTCTGTCACTTACAGTATTTCATCAAATAGATCACGAGCATATTTGTATATAAAGAAGAAAATATCGTACATAATAACAAACATATACAATAAATATATTACACTTCCAATAAATTCAATAATTATTTTTGCGAATAAACATAAATACCATTTGAACTCTCATTGCAAACAGTTCCCCCTCACCTTTCCCCCCTTCCCCAAATGGTCCTGGACTTACATTTCATTAAAGTGGACTTCTTATGTTCTCTAATGACCGATCTAATAGGGAGGAGAAAACACAGGGACACCAGGTGAACCCAATCGGGTAAGAAGACACACCAGGGAAACTGACGACAGGGAACCACAGACAGATCTAAACAAGACAAAACACAACGCAGACAGAAACAGGCAAGACAGGAGGTGAAGACCTTTCAAAATAGAACATGAAACAAAAGACAGAAAAAGACAAGACAAAATAAAATATAGACTCTTGACACCTCCTCCTCCACCTCCTCCTCCACCTCTTCCTCCACATCCCCCTCCTCCCCCACCTGTCCGTCTTTACTGAAGTAGACTATGTACTCTGGGATGTTCGGGCGGCCGTTGTCGAAGGCGTTGAACCTCTTCAACAACGATGGTCTGCTCGTCGTTTTTAAGATCAGAACAGAGCTGTGTTCAAACTCATCCACCCACTCCTCCTCCACCTGCACAGCCCCCACCTCCTCCTCCTCCTCCTCCTCCTCCTCCTCCTCCTCCTCCTCCTCCTCCTCCTCCTCTCCTCCTCCACAGCCACTCTCTTCCTCCACAGCCACCTCTTCTCACAGCTCTCTTCTCCACAGCCACCTCCTCTTCCTTCACAGCCACCTCCTCCCCCACCTTTTCCTCCACAGCCACCTCCCCCCCACCTCATCCCTCACAGCCACTCCTCCCCCACTCATCCCTCACAGCCACCTCCTCCCCCACCTTTTCCTCCACAGCCACCTCCTCCCCCACCTCATCCCTCACAGCCACCTCCTCCCCCACCTTTTCCTCCACAGCCACCTCCTCCCCCACCTCATCCCTCACAGCCACCTCCTCCCCCACCTTTTCCTCCACAGCCACCTCCTCCCCCACCTCATCCCTCACAGCCTCCTCCTTCCCCACCTCTTCCTCCACAGCCTCCTCCACAGCCTCCTCCTTCCCCACCTCTTCCTCCACAGCCCCCTCCTCTTACTCCTCCTCCCCCTCCTCCACCCCACATCGTAGCTTCAGCGTCCGGATCTCCTCTCGCAGGCGGGCGATCTCCAGGTCCTTCTCCTCGTTCTTCACATTGAGCTTTCTGTTGATCATCAACAAAGTGACGATCTCCACATCCTTGTCGTCAGCACACGGTTCCTTCAGTTCTCTCAGATCCTGGTTCTCCTTTCTCAAGATGTCCATCTCTGCTTCGTCCTTCATCTGCGTCTTGAGGAGATTTCCATATCTCAGGTTCAGGTTCTCAAAGTCAACTCTCAGGATGTTCCGCTCAATCTCCATATAAACCTTTACTTCCTCACAAGGTTCCTTCTGTTCTTTAAGATCAGGGTTCTCCTTTAGCAAAGCATCTATCTCTCCATTCTCTACTTCCTCACAAGGTTCTTTAGGTTCTGTGAGATCCTGGTTCTCCTCTAGCAAAGCATCTATCTCTCCATCCTCTACTTCCTCACAAGGTTCTTTCAGGTTCTGTGAGATCCCAGGTTCTCCTTTAGCAAAGTGTCTATCTCTCCATCCTTTACTTCCTCACAAGGTTATTTAGGTTCTGTGAGATCCCGGTTCTCCTTTAGCAAAGCGTCTATCTCTACATCCTTTACTTCCTC
Organism: Champsocephalus esox; assembly: GCA_036324585.1. Lineage (NCBI taxonomy): Eukaryota > Metazoa > Chordata > Actinopteri > Perciformes > Channichthyidae > Champsocephalus > Champsocephalus esox. The sequence continues at coordinate 5,574,962 of CM070480.1, read as the reverse complement.
ACAAGGTTCTTTAGGTTCTGTGAGATCCTGGTTCTCTTCTAGCAAAGCGTCAATCTCTCTTTTGGTCTTTTGGCACCACTTGAGGAGCTTTAAATATTTCTTGTTCAGCTCCTCATTGGTTAAGACTCTCTTCTGCTCCTTCAGGTCTTCCTCCTCCGTCTGAGAGGCCTGCTCCTGCATCTTCTCCTTCTCCTCCTTCAGGTCTTCCTCCTCCGTCTGAGAGGCCTGATCCTGCATATTCTCCTCCTTCTTTCTTCTTAAACTCCTCTCCAGTTCCAGCTTCCCGTCCTGAACCCGTTTCTTCAGAAGCTGGATCATAAACTCATGCACTTTGCAGCCCTTTGGTTTCACTGGAGACGGATCTTTCTTCAGAGGAACATCTGAAGGGACATCTGATGGAATATCTGAAGAACTGACCGTCAGCTGCTCTCTGTTGTCCTCCATCTCAATGAATTAGCTGCTGGTTAGCTAACCAGGGCTAAATGTACTTATTGGACTTTAATGTCTACAGTGAATTGACTAAGTGTTGTTCACCTGTGAAGATGACCTGACTAAACTATACGTGCAAGTATCCTAATGTTCGCTGACCACAAACCCTGTTTCTGCTGCTCAAGCTGTGATGACCTGTCTCTCAGAGATACCTGTAGACTCTGCAGACTCTCGCAGACTCTGAGACCGAAGCCTTTGAGGTCATCCGTCTGAAGGTTCCATTCCAGATAAGGAGTGATTGACAGCAGCTGACCGTGCTGTTGCCTGGCAACGCAGTTCTGTTCAAATCATATTAAGAAATGTAAACATCAATAAAAAACACTTTATTGATCCCTAAACACAGGAAGTTTAAGTACTGAGCCAGGCCCGGTTCTACGGTGGTGCAAAGGCATGCATTGCACCCTCAGTTTAAAGTAGAGACACTACACACTGATATACACCTGAACATCAGCAGGAGAGGACTCTTTAAAGTAGAGACACTACATACTGATATACACCTGAACATCAGCAGGAGAGGACTCTTTAAAGTAGAGACACTACATACTGATATACACCTGAACATCAGCAGGAGAGGACTCTTTAAAGTAGAGACACTACATACTGATATACACCTGAACATCAGCAGGAGAGGACTCTTTAAAGTAGAGACACTACACACTGATATACACCTGAACATCAGCAGGAGAGGACTCTTTAAAGTAGAGACACTACATACTGATATACACCTGATCATCAGCAGGAGAGGACTCTTTAAAGTAGAGACACTACATACTGATATACACCTGAACATCAGCAGGAGAGGACTCTTTAAAGTAGAGACACTACATACTGATATACACCTGAACATCAGCAGGAGAGGACTCTTTAAAGTAGAGACACTACATACTGATATACACCTGAACATCAGCAGGAGAGGACTCTTTAAAGTAGAGACACGACATGGGCATACTGATACACCTGGACATCAGCAGGAGAGGACTCTTTAAAGTAGAGACACTACATACTGATATACACCTGAACATCAGCAGGAGAGGACTCTTTAAAGTAGAGACACTACACACTGATATACACCTGAACATCAGCAGGAGAGGACTCTTTAAAGTAGAGACACTACATACTGATATACACCTGATCATCAGCAGGAGAGGACTCTTTAAAGTAGAGACACTACATACTGATATACACCTGAACATCAGCAGGAGAGGACTCTTTAAAGTAGAGACACTACATACTGATATACACCTGAACATCAGCAGGAGAGGACTCTTTAAAGTAGAGACACTACATACTGATATACACCTGAACATCAGCAGGAGAGGACTCTTTAAAGTAGAGACACGACATGGGCATACTGATACACCTGGACATCAGCAGGAGAGGACTCTTTAAAGTAGAGACACTACATACTGATATACACCTGAACATCAGCAGGAGAGGACTCTTTAAAGTAGAGACACTACATACTGATATACACCTGAACATCAGCAGGAGAGGACTCTTTAAAGTAGAGACACTACATACTGATATACACCTGAACATCAGCAGGAGAGGACTCTTTAAAGTAGAGACACTAAATACTGATATACACCTGAACATCAGCAGGAGAGGACTCTTTAAAGTAGAGACACTACATACTGATATACACCTGAACATCAGCAGGAGAGGACTCTTTAAAGTAGAGACACTACATACTGATATACACCTGAACAGCATCAGGAGAGGACTCTTTAAAGTAGAGACAATACATACTGATATACACCTGAACATCAGCAGGAGAGGACTCTTTAAAGTAGAGACACTACATACTGATATACACCTGGACATCAGCAGGAGAGGACTCTTTAAAGTAGAGACACTACATACTGATATACACCTGAACATCAGCAGGAGAGGACTCTTTAAAGTAGAGACACTACATACTGATATACACCTGAACAGCATCAGGAGAGGACTCTTTAAAGTAGAGACACTACATACTGATATACACCTGAACATCAGCAGGAGAGGACTCTTTAAAGTAGAGACACTACATACTGATATACACCTGGACATCAGCAGGAGAGGACTCTTTAAAGTAGAGACACTACATACTGATATACACCTGAACATCAGCAGGAGAGGACTCTTTAAAGTAGAGACACTCCATACTGATATACACCTGAACATCAGCAGGAGAGGACTCTTTAAAGTAGAGACACTACATACTGATATACACCTGCACATCAGCAGGAGAGGACTCTTTAAAGTAGAGACACTCCATACTGATATACACCTGAGCATCAGCAGGAGAGGACTCTTTAAAGTAGAGACACTCCATACTGATATACACCTGCAGCATCAGCAGGAGAGGACTCTTTAAAGTAGAGACACTACATACTGATATACACCTGCACATCAGCAGGAGAGGACTCTTTAAAGTAGAGACACTCCATACTGATATACACCTGAGCATCAGCAGGAGAGGACTCTTTAAAGTAGAGACACTCCATACTGATATACACCTGAGCATCAGCAGGAGAGGACTCTTTAAAGTAGAGACGCTCCATACTGATATTAAACGAGCGACCTCCAGAAGTCTTCTTCACTTATTATCATTTAGTTTTCGTGTAGTGATGAAACTGGAGCAGTTTACAAAGACTCAACAGAGAGATTGAACTCTGCTGTGTGCAGCGATCAGGCAGGCCTGCTTTAATTGGCTCGATTCAATCAATTAGCATTTAATTTGGGGAAATCCCTGTGGAGCAGTTTAATCAATCCCTATTACTCTCATGCACTTTAGATTAGTTCTCCAAGCTCTTTCAATAATATTTTGCATACAAAAGTGTTCATAGATTTTTTAAAGCCTCTGTGATTGTTTTAAAATGACTACTACTTAGATATATGAATCACCTCCTAGATAATTATGTATTTACATTCAATGCCTGCTTTAATTATTAAAGGGCAGGTTTCTGTCTGCATTTACATTTGTACATATTCCCAGATCATTGACATAACCATCGGGGAAACAAGACACGATTAAAACTGCATGAAACAAGGAGGTCAGGGTGTCTGTATATATATATAAATGAAACTTGGTGTCAGAGTGTAAGATGAACCAAGGAAGAACACTTTACACTTTGAAGCATATCGGAATAACAGGGAGGATAATACACTTACGTTGTTTTTTTGTAGCAGGGGCGTTTCCTGGACCTGGAAACATGTGGGGCTCAGCCCACAGTGGTGGCGCCAGAGATTTTCTACACACGGTCATAATAAACCCATGAGCGCCGTTATAACGCCTCGTGTGGGCAGCACTGCACACACCTCATCCATCCCCTGAGTGTGTACGAGCCTCATGCCTTCCACATATCCATTATCCCGAAACACAGGAAATAGCGTTTGGATATTTCCTGGCTCCTCCCAGTTTCGTGCAGAGAAGGCTGGAGCCGCTACCCAGAGGAGGGATGAGAGGGTGGTTTCCTCTGGACGACCTGCTATTTGCTGGCTCGCTCCAGGGAGGAAGTCGCTTTACAGACGGTGCATCTCGTATCGTATCTGTCAAAGCCTGGGTTTCATAATAAATTGGAAGAAGAGCTGTCCTCTTCCCTCTCAGACAATCGTTTATCTGATAGTGGAGTTAAACTCAGCCAGCAGAACGCGGCTCTCGCTGCAGCGGGTGGAGGAACTGACAGCTCTCCTCTGCCGTGTCACAACCCACACAGCCCTCTCCGTGACGCAGCTGCTCGGCGTTGGCGTCAGCTGGTCACGTGACGCAGCCCTTTTGCCTCACGGGCAGCGAAGGCGAAGGCGTGGCTCGTCATGACGACCATTACGGCACATCACAGAGAAGCCTCTCCCCCAGCAGGTCCATGGGATACAAGAAACACTCCTGTCATCCCAGGAACAGTGTCTTGCACGGTTTTTACCTCCCTTTATTTTTCTAAATCTCGGAAAAGAACGGGGTGTCGCCCCGTTGCTGTACAATCAAACATGTATTGATTTGCACAGACAACAGGCCACGGCTATGGAAGTAGCCTACCTCAATCGCCAGGGAGGAGTATGATCTGTGCAGCTTCTGAACGCAGCCACGCGGCTGCTGTTCTGGGCGCGCACACACGTTGCTCTCCATCAGAGCAATGTATATTCCCGGCTAAATTAACAGAGGGGCTCGCAGAACGCAGCAGCCGTTGTATGGTCATCACAACTCTTTTAGGTCAAGAGTGATCACCCTGGCTGGCTTCTTTCCCCCTCCTTACAGGTCGGAGGAAGAAGCCACGTCTCATCTCCTCTGTCCTGTGCGCGCTGTCCTGCTATGTGGCGCGCACGGCGGCCTGGCGCCGTTCTCAGCGCCTGTTTGTGCACTATAGAGAGCGCTCGATCGAGCAACCTCTGTCTGCACAACGGCTGTCACACTGGCTGTGTGAGGCTGTGTCACAGGCATATGTCTCCTCTGGGGTACATAAAAGTACAATAAATAGAATGCCATAAAACGAAGGGTCCATGAGGATGTATAAACTGAACGATGTACTAAAAAGGAAAGTCTTTAACCTACTCTCAAATGTGTTGACACTGTCTGCCTCCCTAATCGTCACTGGAAGTTGATTCCAGAGGAACGGGGCTTGGTAGTCGAAAGCTCTAGCACCTGACCTATTTTAGTGGACTCTGGGAACCACCAACAGACCTGCACTCTGGGATCTTAATGCCCTAGAGGGGCAATAGGAGATTAAAAGATCCTGTAGGTAGGATGGTCCCTGACCATTTAGCACTTTGTATGCGAGTAAAAGTATTTTAAAATCAACCCTGGACTGAACTGGTAGCCTCCTGCTCAAACAGGAGCGATGCGGTCCATCCTCTTTGTTCCCGTTAAAACCCGTGCTGCAGCATTTTGTATGAATCGAAGGGTCTTTAATGATGAGTTTGGACAGCCTGATAAAAGGGAATTGCAATAATCCAGCCTGGAGGTGATAAAAGCATGGATTAGTGTTTCTGCATAGTTGTGATTTTGCAATATTCCGTAGAAGGAAGTAGGCAGTCCTTGAAATTTGCTTTATATGGGATTTAAAAGACAAATCCTCGTCAAAAATAACACCAAGACTTTCTACCGTGGTGCTGGAGGTCATGGTGATACAATTCGAATACATTATGTTGTTGGACAGTTCGTTCCGAAGGTGCTGGGGGCCTAGTATAATGACTTCTGTTTTGTCGGAGTTTAATAATAGAAAGCTGCTGGTCATCCATGTCTTTATGTCCGAGGCATTCTTGCAGTTTCACTAATGGAAATTGTACATCTGGTTTAATTGATAGATACAATTGTGTATCATCTGCATAACAATGAAAATGGATGGGTATTCCTTATGATATTGCCCAATGGTAGCATATATATGATGAACAGGATGGGTCCAAGTACAGACACTTGCGGTACTCCATGACTGACTGTAGTTTGTAATGAGGATTCGTCGTTGACAGATACAAACTGAGACCGTTTTGATAGATAAGACCTGAACCAGCTTAGTGCAGTTCCCCTTATACCTATCACAAACTCTAATCTTTGGAGTCGTATGTTATGGTCAATAGTGTCAAAGGCAGCACTCAGATCTAACAGAACCAGGATAGAGGCAAGTCCATTATCAGATGCACAAAGCAGGTCATTTGTGACGTTAACCAGTGCTGTCTCTGTGCGATGATGTTTTCTAAAGCCTGACTGGAATTTCTCAAATAAACAATTTGTATTTAAAAATGCACACAATTGTGAGGCCACTGCTTTCTCGAGGATTTTTGAGAGGAAGGGAATGTTTGATGTTGGCCTGTAGTTGACCATAACCTCAGGATCAAGGTTTAATTACAGCTACTTTAAATGACTATGGAAAATAGCCTGACAGTAAAGATATATTCATCATATTTAATGCAGGTGTATTAATTAGGGGTGCAATTTCCTTGAACAGCTTAGATGGAACACCAGGGTCTAAGATACAGGTAGATGCTTTAGAGGATGAAATAATTGAATTTAGTTGGTTTTGGTCTATAGGAGAGAAGCACTCTAAGTATATGTCCGGTGTTAAGGGTAATTCAGTGCTGGCTAAGGGTAGGTGGTGATTTATGTTGTCCCTGAGAGTTATAATGTTATCATTAAAGAAGTTCATAAAGTCCTTACAATTGATGGATGTAGGCAGGGCCGGCATTCGGCATAGGCAGTATAGGCGAATGCTAAGGGCTAATGCTAATGCTGCATCAACCCATAGGGGGCGCCGGAAATTGAAAAAATAAAAAAGTTAGAAATAAACAACACAGTTTCCCGATTTTGGATCAACAAAGTACATCTTATGATCTTATACTAACAGAACTACGCCTATATTGCGTACAGCACCCATAAACTATGGCACACCCCCCCCCAAATCAAGTTGAACTGCCCCAGTCCCAGTAAAAACCAAAGGTTTATGTGAAATTGTTCTTTTTTTGAAATAATGGTTCTAGTGTGCAATCATAGGTTTTAATTTTGTATTTGTGTTCATTTAAAATAAATCAAACTCCCAACAAACGTACACAGCTTCTGTGTGCTTTTATTAACATTGGGATTGACTGTGTAAGCGGCCGCGAGGGAGAGCTTTAGAGAGCTCTCTCCTGAGAGACTGAGCGGCTCTGATAGCCTCAGCTCAGGGAGGTGAAGCCACGCCTCTATATGATCATTAGAGTGATACAAAAATAAGAGAACAGGTGAAAAACAGGTATAAAATACTGACAGTACAAAAAAGTTGTTATTAAGAAACAAGAATCCAGTTTGAAAGGAGAGTGATTTGTAAAGTATCCATAAAGAAAAAGAAAATCTGCTACAGTTCTGTTTCATCTGGTGTTGAGAGATGTGTCCATAGATCTCCTCATGTTGCTCTCAAAGTGCACCAGATTGATGCTTTCAACTTCAAATGGATAGGAAGCTAAATACAGTTGTACACATCTTGAGTCAATATCTTTGTTTTTGTGGTCATGCCACAACCATGCACGTGCGAATCAGAGTGAGTGTCTGCATTTTGGGGCGCCAGCTAAAATCTTGCCTAGGGCGGCAAATTGGTCAGGGCCGGCCCTGGATGTAGGAATAGAAGACTCAATAGAGCTGTGACTCTCGGTCAGCCTGGCTACTGTGCTAAAAAGAAACCTGGCATTGTTTTTATTTTCTTCTATTAGGAAGGAATAAAAGCTGCTCTGGCAGTGCGTAGTGCCTTCTCATATTTCTTCAGGATATCAAGCCAGAATAACTGAAATTCTTCACGCTTGGTGGAGCGCCATTTCCTTTCAAGTTGCCTTGTCCTCTGCTTTATTATGCGTGTTTCATTGTTATGCCATGGAGCTTGTCTTCTTAGTTCAATTTTCTTAATTTTAAAAGGGGCAATAGAGTCCAGTGTTATTTTTAGCGCCCCTGTAACACTATCAATCATATGATCTATTTGGGGGGGGCGTAAGGTTAGTAAAGGGGTCCTCCCTGGGACTGTGAGATGTTAATGAGCTAAGCACTGAAGGAATCTTTTCCATAAATGTTGCAACAGCAGAATCTGATAGATTTATTTTGTAGGCATTCGTATGCAGTGGCTTATAGTCTAATAACAGAACACCACACGTTAATAAGTAGTGATCAGACAAAACAGGGTTATGAGCACTGACTGATAGTTGATCAATTTGAAGACCATATGTTAGAACAAGGTCGAGGGTGTGGTTGAAACAATGGGTTGGTTGATGTACATTCTGTATAAAACCAATTGAATCTAATAATGAGGTAAAAACAATATTAAGGCTATTATTCTCAACGTCAACGTGTGTTACTACATGCTTATTTGTTATATACAGAGTTGTTGATATGACAAGTCTCGTCAACATTTGTTTTGTATTCCACATAATAAATACCTGTGAAAAATCCTCATCAGTGTCTTGGTTAATAACTATAGCTGGCTGGCTCTCCATTTAATGTCGGAGATGTTTAAATCCAAGTTTGGTCCATAATATGAACACGGACCTCTCATCTTTACAGGTTCTAAAACACTTTTGCTTCTCCCTAAAACTCGTTCATTTTGAAGCTCTTTGGCAGTGAGATAAGGCACACATTTAACAAGCAGCACTATAGGATACATCAACATGACAACTGCTCTTCCTCTCAGCCACAGACCGATGGCGGGAATGGATGCTGATCAGAAAGGATGATCAAGTCACAGCCGTAGAGTAATCATTGAACTTAACCACTGCTTACTGGGACTTCAGAGGAGGGGAATAGACGTGCAGTTATGCTGGGTGACTGCACGTGAGGGGGTTCAAGGGAATGAGCATGCTGATAAGTTAGCAAAGGATGCGTAACAAAAGGAAATAGCAATACCAGTTTCACTTGGAAAAGGAAAAGCAATAATTAAGAAGAAGGGTATGGAAATATGGCAGAAAAGATGGGAGGAGGTGCCACGAGGTACAGCAATCAGTCATAACAAAGATCTATACACAAAGGAACAGACGGGAGGAGATCACTAGACTCAGACTGGATCACACAGGATTACACGGCACAATGTTTTTCATGGGAAAAGGAAAGTTGAAGAATGTGTGGAGTGAAAGAAAATGTTGAACACATCATATTACTCACAACTTAGAGGGGAAAGGGTCAGAGAGGCAGGAAGGGAGTGGAGCCTGATGGGGACACTGGGAGAGGGTGGGGGGGTAAGAGCTACCAGGAAGGGAGTGGAGCCTGATGGGGACACTGGGAGAGGGGGTAAGAGCTACCAGGAAGGGAGTGGAGCCTGATGGGGACACTGGGACGAGGGGAGGGGGTCAGAGCTAGCAGGAAGGGAGTGGAGCCTGATGGGGACACTGGGAGAGGGGGTAAGAGCTACCAGGAAGGGAGTGGAGCCTGATGGGGACACTGGGACAGAGGGGGAGGGGTAAGAGGTACAGGAAGGCAGTGGAGCCTGATGGGGACACTGGGAACAGAGGGGGAGGAGGTAAGAGGTACTAGGAAGGGAGTGGAGCCTGATGGGGACACTGGGAACAGAGGGGGAGGGGGTAAGAGCTACCAGGAAGGCCATTCTTAAGTATTTGAGTGAAACGGGATTGTTTGGAATAATTTAAAACAACGTAAACACAGTGGTATAATTCCACAAGTGCTGATAGGATGATATGGTGATACACAGTATTGTACAGTAGGTGGCGACATGCACCTTAAAGTTGTTTGCAATCCGCCAAAAACCGAGAAACGAAGAAGAAGATGAAAACCCCCGGAAGTTGACGTCACCCCGTTTTACTCCTCTCGTAGTGAAGCCGATCAGCTGTCAGTCGCTAACTGGAGTTTACCTCGTAAAGAAACATCTTATTGTGATTCATCATGTCTTCCAACAACATGTCAGACCTGAGGAGACCAGCCAAGATTTTAAGGTGAGTTTTTGAACCCGAAACAATCCGTGTTTTGATGGATTTGATGGCTTGTGGAACGGTAAGCTAACGGCTAACTAGCTTACCTTTAACACAGTCATGAGTTAAAGGGGATTAGCAATTAGCTGATATCAAGGTGGCATTTACACACTACCAAGTACCCATACATTCAGCTACAACAACATGAGAGTGGCTTAATATCAAGACGGCTGTTCGTGATTTAATATATCACTTAATAGCTTGTAATTTTGTATTTGGGTTGTTTAGAAATATATACTTTATTTGGGAATTATTTTTGACTGATATATTGAAGGGATTCTTATTATCATTGAACGATGTATTTAAACATGACATTCTTGAAAGGATATGTGCCAACAGTAATATCTATATACCTCTGCAGCTCCACAACACTTAGCGCGTGATGGTTAGTATTCAGTTTTGGGTAACACACCACTGTCGATTGACATATATACAGACAACAGTAGTTAACCTGCCGCTAAACATTCTCACAGTTTGGTTTATTAGTTTATTAGTTTATTAGTTTATTAGTTTTCATTGAATGGAGATCTGTATCATAGTGTTTCTCCAGTGTCAACAGTTTTGCCTCGCGCTGTTTTAGAGCGACAGGCAGACTCTTAACTTCTCATTTCATTCAGCGTTGATGTGTCTGTACAGAATGAACGCTGGTATTGAAGCTTAAGGGCAGAGGATGTAGGACTGCTGCTATCGACCACACTTCTTGCACTCCGCTCCTTACTTTGAAGTCCCAGCTAAAAAAACTCACCTCGTTGCACTGGCTTTTAGTAATAGTTGAACATAACATTTTGATGTGTTTCTAGGTACTGTGCTTTTTAACACACACACACACACACACACACACACACACACACACACAGAGCAAGGTATATCCCCTCTCATCTAAGGGCACATCAGCAGGAGAGGACTCTTTAAAGTAGAGACACTACATACTGATATACACCTGAACATCAGCAGGAGAGGACTCTTTAAAGTAGAGACACTTCATACTGATATACACCTGAACATCAGCAGGAGAGGACTCTTTAAAGTAGAGACACTACATACTGATATACACCTGATCATCAGCAGGAGAGGACTCTTTAAAGTAGAGACACTACATGCTGATATACACCTGAACATCAGCAAGAGAGGACTCTTTAAAGTAGAGACACTTCATACTGATATACACCTGAACCTCAGCAGGAGAGGACTCTTTAAAGTAGAGACACTACATACTGATATGCACCTGAACATCAGCAGGAGAGGACTCTTTAAAGTAGAGACACTACATACTGATATACACCTGAACATCAGCAGGAGAGGACTCTTTAAAGTAGAGACACTACATACTGATATACACCTGAACATCAGCAGGAGAGGACTCTTTAAAGTAGAGACACTACATACTGATATACACCTGAACATCAGCAGGAGAGGACTCTTTAAAGTAGAGAGACTACATACTGATATACACCTGAACATCAGCAGGAGAGGACTCTTTAAAGTAGAGACACTACACACTGATATACACCTGAACATCAGCAGGAGAGGACTCTTTAAAGTAGAGACACTACATACTGATATACACCTGGACATCAGCAGGAGAGGACTCTTTAAAGTAGAGACACTACATACTGATATACACCTGAACCTCAGCAGGAGAGGACTCTTTAAAGTAGAGAGACTACATACTGATATACACCTGAACATCAGCAGGAGAGGACTCTTTAAAGTAGAGACACTACATACTGATATACACCTGAACATCAGCAGGAGAGGACTCTTTAAAGTAGAGACACTACATACTGATATACACCTGAACATCAGCAGGAGAGGACTCTTTAAAGTAGAGACACTACATACTGATATACACCTGAACATCAGCAGGAGAGGACTCTTTAAAGTAGAGACACTACATACTGATATACACCTGAACATCAGCAGGAGAGGACTCTTTAAAGTAGAGACAAGTAACTAACTACTAAGATGAACATATCATGTCCTCTTTAAATTGTAGATGCTGTTATGTCAGTCATATATATTTGTTTGGAATCTTGAAGTGTGTGTGTGTGTGTGTGTGTGTGTGTGTGTGTGTGTGTGTGTGTGTGTGTGGTGTGTGTGTGTGTGTGTGTGGTGTGTGTGTGTGTGTGTGTGTGTGGTGTGTGTGTGTGTGTGTGTGTGTGTGTGTGTGTGTGTGGTGTGTGTGTGTGTGTGTGTGTGTGTGTGTGTGTGTGTGTGTGTGTGTGTGTGTGGTGTGTGTGTGTGTGTGTGTGTGTGTGTGTGTGTGTGTGTGTGTGTGTGTGTGGTGTGTGTGTGTGTGTGTCCCTCAGTCAGACAGTCTTTGAGGGACTTCTTGCTTTTCCAGATTATTCATTGTTCAGTTCAATATGAGGAAACAAGCAGGGAATCTCCATATTCTGTCCATTCCTTTGACGATTACAAATGTTTGCGATTTTTCTTCTGGCGATTGCCTAATTGATACGTCGGCTACTCGCTGCAGCTCTTAAGTGTGAAAGTAGCATATGATCGCCGTGGTAACGGTGCATGAATAAAGGGATGCTTGTTAAATTCAGTTTGAATGTCTGCACACGCAGGTACAAGGCTCCCAGCACAGAGTCCAATCCCACTCTGGAGGACCCCACCCCCGACTACATGAACCTGCTCGGCATGATCTTCAGCATGTGTGGACTGATGCTCAAGGTGACACACACACACACCACACACACACACACACACACACACACACACACACAGGGGATCAAATATCGCAGAGGTTTGATACAGGCTAACCTCATTTAAGGACAGAGACAGAAACAACCTCGCTGTTATACTGCAGGGACTCCCGGGGGTTCACACACACACACACACACACACACACACACACACACACACACACACACACGATTATTGAGTTTCTATTTTCTTGTACCTTAAATATCTGAATGTATCTGTCAAATGACTTTCCCTAATCCAACGTTGTTATGGCTTCTACTGTTCTTCTTATAGTGGCATTGTCTCCTTAGGGTTTGTGTTTCTCTTTGTTGTTGTTGTTCCTTTTATTTGTAATCGACCCAATGTTTTTATCAATGAAGGTAGCCTCTCAATGATCTATGGATCATGAATAAAGGTTGAATTGATGAGTTCCCATTTTTTAAAAAGCACAATTACAATCAGTTCATGATCAGTACTGGTTTTGATGTTAATGGTGTCAGTTGAACATAAACAGTGACCATTAACACACACACACACCACACACACACACACACCACACCACACACACAAAGCACTGCACTAAAGGGCTGTAGACCTCGCTCCGGCCCAATCGCTCCATTTGGAAGATGAAAGGTAAACTCACCTTTCCAGATGAAAGGCTGAAGGGCGTCTTTGGACTCTCAGCGCTGAGGACACAGTGAAGGAAACAAAGAGGAGACGGCCCCTGTGGCCTCCCGCTCCAATAGGGGTCATTTGTTTCATTGATTGCCTGTCCGTTAACCAATAACCAAATAGCATACATCCAGAGGTGGGAAATGACTAAGTACATTGACTCAAGTACTGTACTTCAGTTTCATTACTGTAAGTGCCAACAATGGCTCAAAACTGGTTCGGACACTTTTGGGGTGGTTTGGAGGTTGAATTCATTTCTGACATTTGTAGGATCAAAAATGCCAGTTTTAATTCCCCTAAAACGTTCAAATCGAACCAAAATTCGTAAAAATGCGCCTACGAGAGTACAATTTATGGCCGTTGATTCAATAACCTCCAAAACCAATCCAATACGGTCCAAATCGTCCAAGCAATGTCTTCACTATTTTCTGTTTTTCTATCTATAATGCAATGTATGCTAATTACGCACATTTCCCAACACAAGCAAGTTAGCGTTCGATAGTTTCTATGTGGGGGACACATGCTACACACTCGTAAGATAAACCGTTGGGGTACTCATGGTTTCCTATGAGCTGGCAAACAGACAATCGAGTAAAGCATCTGAATACTTCTGCCACCGCTGCATAAACCCTCACGCAGCGTCCACACGGGCGGCGGGCGTTGAAGCTTGCCGGTGGGCGTGTCTGAAACTCGACCAACAACCAATCACGTGAATCTCCCGCCCCGGACACACATGCACGCGGTTTGATTGGCTAGAAGCTTGATTGGCTAGAAGCTTCAACGCACGCCGCCGTGTGGACGGGCCGTTAACCTCTGTAAATATCTTTATTTTGGGTAAAGCTGTCCGTGGGGTTTTCTGTCACTGCATCCAAAAAGTGGATGTTTCACTTGAATAAAAAGACCGCGAAATGAATCTCTGTGGATATCGGGAGTGTCAGAGCAGCCCTTTGCATTCAACAACAGCTTTTTCTTGCGTGCTTTGAACCTGTTGGGGAAGTGTGTACGGATGGCACACCACGTACCGGCCAGGGTGCATGCATGTTTTGAAATGACCTCGCTTTGAATTGAAGGTCGTCTACTCATTAATTCAGTGTGTCTTGCATCATCTTTCCCAACTTCCCTTTTACATGCGTTCGTCATTTGTTAATACAGTCTGTCTTTGTGTTTTCTAACTAGCAGAGCATCCGATGTCACGTTAAACAGATATACGGTTTATTTTTGAACTGACCGATCTTTTATTTTTGTAATACTTTTTTTATTGTAATTTTTGTAAACATTCAGACATAACATGCATACGTACTCACGAGTTACTGCACATGTAACATCCATCTCTCCATGGGTGGCACTAATCTCTCACCTTAATCATGTTGCAAGATATCTATATGTCAGTGCCCCCTAGTGGTCAGTGAGTATATTGGTAAAATGTCACACTTTAAATAAATAAATACATGTCAGTTTTCCGCACTCTCGCGGGAATATCTCCGCAATGGAGCGAGGTTAAGTTTCACTTTCGATTGCATGATATAGCCCAGCGCCACACCTTCGTCACACATGTTGCCACTTGTTTGTACCATTTTCAGGTGATTTATAATCTGTTCTAGAAAAACGATGTGTTTTTTGATATGTGTGGAGTTAGGTGGTCCTGCTATACAAACACTATATAAATACTATAAAATACTATATAAACACTGCTATATGTATATCTCAGCTTACATACCAACTACTTGCATACAAATTATTAAGAACAATAAATGATAATCGGAGACTAACCTTTTTAACGTGTGTGTTTCAGCTGAAGTGGTGTGCCTGGATCGCGGTGTACTGCTCGTTCATCAGCTTTGCAAACTCCAGAAGTTCAGAGGACACCAAACAGATGATGAGCAGCTTCATGTAAGTTTAAAGCTTCGGGATGTTCTCTACGTGTGTCCTCCTTGTGCCAAAAGACATTCATCGTGTAACATCGAGACACTGCAGAACGACGGTGTCCTTCTGAGGGCTTCAGCAAAGACACCAGAGTCTAGCTTTTCCTTTGATTACCAAAATACATTATGTTGACGTTAAGCCGGAAATAATGTAATATATTAAAGCTCGCTGACTCTCCGTGGGCTCTGTCTCGTAAAAATAATCCTATCATGTTGTTTTTTTACGGGGGCAATGAGTTTTTGATCAGAAGGAAAATAATCACTAACCATTTTCATTAGAATTTAATTATTTCACTCAAATGTCAGAAAAAGCTTTTTTTTGCCTCTGAAATGTGGATTTTTGATGTTTGGCTGAGTTTTAATATCATATAATGTGGATATCTTAAAGGGGACCTATCATGCAAAGTGCACTTTTTTTTTATGTCTTCTCTATATCAAAGTGTGTCCCCGGTGTGTCCCCGGTGTGTCCCCGGTGTGTCAGGGAACTCACGCAGCGTCAGAAAATAAAACCCTCTCTCTTTTCCTCCGTACCCAAATCTCTAAAAACGGGGAACAACGGAGCTGATCCAGATTTACGTCCGATATGACGTAATATCTTAAATGTGGACCCACGGGCCAATCAGAAACGTTGCTATCAGAAACAATGCCCGACTGTTTTGGACGTAATATGGTCGGTGTTTACATTAGCATCGCTAACACTCAGAGCTAACCTGTGCTGGAGAGCATGTGTGTGAAGAAGCAGGAAGTAGAAAGGAACTCACCTTGTGGTGTAACCGGCAAGAGAGAAAGCCTTTGAGCTCCAGACTGTTTCAGATCCTTGATAATCCATGATATGGCGTTTCATCACGGCAGCATTTAGTTTAGACGGTAGCTGCCGGGTCCCGCATGAGCTCAGACCCCCTCCTCTTTAAAGCTTTATACCCCAAATCAGCACTTTAGAAACAGGAAGTGAAACAGAGGGATGTGAGGCGTGGCGAGAATGATCTGTTTGGTATTTTGAGCAAAACAATTCATAGACATGTTTTTTATATATTTGTATATATCTGAGAGCTATGCTATTGCCTACAGATAGCATGATAGGTCCACTTTAAGGTAACATGTAGTAATTTAAAGTGTGTCATTTGTGAACACCTTTAAATAAAGCATAACAGTGGAACACATGGATGGATTGAATTGATTATTTGGCATGAATTTGTCTTATTGCTATACATTTTGCCCAAGAATAATATTCCTTTGGTATCCTGATATTAAATTAACGGTCTCCGTCCAGTGCAAGGTTCCCCATCTTTAATGTTCCTTCTTTGTTGTACAGAAAGTGGCTAATAAAGATACTTTTTGTTAACGTTATCCTGAATTATTCATCTACGCTCCCGTCTGCCTCTGAGACTCCCGCTGAGCCAACTGTAACGTCCAAAAGCTTTTAACTGTGTGACCTCCATTTCCATCTGCTTATAAAACAGAACTACTACGTGTCCAGGCCCCGCACTCTGATTTACAATACGTAAAAAGGAAAGCTCCCGGTCAATGAGGTTGTGTTAAAGACGGTCTTGATGCACTCAGAGTTTAGTAACGCGTAATGTTTGGCAGACAATTAAAGTAATGCATCGGAGCGTAAAAGCTGCTTCAAGGCCAGGACATCCGTCTGCAGCCAAGATCTGATGTCAGTGTGTTAAACAAAAGGAAGAGGGGTACAGGATGGAAGAGCCGTGGAGGGCAGGCAGGGCCATTGGGATTATCAGGATAACCTGCCTCCATACATGTTTGATTCAATTATGTTGGGCTATAAAGGAACTACAGCACGGTCACATGACTTCAAATCACCTCCGCTAAGCTAAAGGAGGCTAATGTTGGGCTATAAAGGAACAACAGCACGGTCACATGACTTCACGTCACCACCGCTAAGCTAAAGGCGGCTAATGTTGGGCTATAAAGGAACTACAGCACGGTCACATGACTTCACGTCACCACCGCTAAGCTAAAGGAGGCTAATGTTGGGCTATAAAGGAACTACAGCACGGTCACATGACTTCACGTCGCCACCGCTAAGCTAAAGGTGGCTAATGTTTGGCTATAAAGGAACTACAGCACGGTCACATGACTTCACGTCACCACCGCTAAGCTAAAGGCGGCTAATGTTGGGCTATAAAGGAACTACAGCACGGTCACATGACTTCACGTCACCACCGCTAAGCTAAAGGTGGCTACATTTGGGCGTGATGTTTAGTCGTCTCATTTAGACACTTGTTAGCAACCCCTTTTTTTTAAGACTGTTAAAGCTTAAACAGCTTACCACAGTCTTTATACTTTATACCTGTGCTCAGTGTTTTATTAAATGCCAAACTTGTCAGCAAAATACCTCGCTTGATAATTAAAAGACAGCTGGAGTGTGTTCTTGCTTTAAAGGCAATATTAAAAAGTGATTTTCTTAAATGTCACACCAGCAAATGAGCCCATGAACTGCGAAGAATGCAAATAAGAATGAAAGAAAACTCCCAAGTTAGTAAAACCTCTTACACCTCGATGACGATGCTCAGGTGTCGGCGCCATGTTTTTTTGATTTGCAGACTCGGACTGCATGGGATTCGTCCTTGAGACATCCGGAATTCAAATTATCCTATGAATAAAGTGTCAATTGCAGAGTCATGGTGTGCTATGTTGCAACCTTATATACAGTCTGTAATTCACACACAGAAAAAGGTAAAATGTTGAGAGCAACGTCTGATATTTGACAAAAATAAGGGGCAGTAATCACCATGAACAAATATTGTATACGTTTGAATGTGAATTACATCTATTTATTGACACATAAAAAATAACTTGATAACAGGTATTGATAGGAAATACACAATTACACACTTTCATGTATCACCCCAATAGAGTGGTGTAGGGACGACGTATTATTGTTAAAATGAATTTTGGATTATTGCTGAATTTGTTTTTATCAATGATATAAATGAACTACAGCACGGTCACATGACTTCACCTCACCACCGCTAAGCTAAAGGTGGCTAATGTTGGGCTATAAAGGATCTACAGCGCGGTCACATGACTTCACATCACCACCGCTAAGCTAAAGGTGGCTAATGTTGGGCTATAAAGGATCTACAGCGCGGTCACATGACTTCACATCACCACCGCTAAGCTAAAGGTGGCTAATGTTGGGCTATAAAGGAACTACAGCACGGTCACATGACTTCACGTCACCACCGCTAAGCTAAAGGTGGCTAATGTTGGGCTATAAAGGATCTACAGCGCAGTCACATGACTTCACGTCACCACCGCTAAGCTAAAGGTGGCTAATGTTGGGCTATAAAGGAACTACAGCACGGTCACATGCCTTCCCGTCACCACCGCTAAGCTAAAGGCTGCTAATGTTGGGCTATAAAGGATCTACAGCGCGGTCACATGACTTCACGTCACCACCGCTAAGCTAAAGGTGGCTAATGTTGGGCTATAAAGGAACTACAGCACGGTCACATGACTTCACGTCACCACCGCTAAGCTAAAGGTGGCTAATGTTGGGCTATAAAGGAACTACAGCACGGTCACATGACTTCACGTCACCACCGCTAAGCTAAAGGTGGCTAATGTTGGGCTATAAAGGAACTACAGCACGGTCACATGACTTCACGTCACCACCGCTAAGCTAAAGGCGGCTAATGTTGGGCTATAAAGGAACTACAGCACGGTCACTTGACTTCACGTCACCACCGCTAAGCTAAAGGCGGCTAATGTTGGTCTTGATTACGTTTAGTCGTCTCATTTAGACACTTGTTAGAAACCATTGTTTTTTTAAGAATGGTAAAGCTTAAAAAATACCTAACAAACATGAATACTCTCTATTTTTAGGCATGTAACCAAAACCCATTTACATAGGCAGGAACCAGAAGTGCAAAACATGTAAACGTACTTCCAGTTTTTAGGAATCATTCATGCTGCGCTCTATTCATAAAACACATTGAACTAAGCGAGTAAAGCTCTACTGTCGATGCACCTTTTAATGGCGCTTTCTCTCTCTCTTTCTGCAGGCTTTCCATCTCAGCAGTCGTCATGTCTTACCTCCAGAACCCACAGCCAATGTCTCCTCCATGGTAACCGAGAGCCAATCACAGAAGAGCAGGAAGTGAACACTGGATGCTGGAGTTGAATGAAACAGCTGATCGCCCCCTCTGGCCATCGTTGAGGAGAAACGGAGACAGAAAGGAAGTTAATCTGAATTAGAAAGAGAGGGAACGGATGACTGGGGGGGGCAGTGAGGAGGACACTACGTCAGAACGGAGAGATGCAATGCTCTTTGACTGCGTACTCATGTTATTCTCTTTTTAACCTTTTCTAACTCGGTTGGTTGATGAAATCTTCAACATTTTACTGTCTGGCTGATCTGTCGCAGGATGTCCTGAATAAAGGTGTACAATTTTAAAAGAAACTGCTTCTCTTTGTCGTATGAAGTAATGTAGAGTGGGCTCCATAATGTGTGTGGGATAAAGCTAAAAGCTCAAAGAAGCTCAATCTTGTACTTGAGTAAAAGTAGAAGTACTCAGATCTTGTACTTGAGTAAAAGTAGAAGTACTCAGGTCTTGTACTTGAGTCAAAGTAGAAGTACTCAGATCTTGTGCTTGAGTAAAAGTAGAAGTACTCAGATCTTGTACTTGAGTAAAAGTAGAAGTACTCAGGTCTTGTACTTGAGTAAAAGTAGAAGTACTCAGATCTTGTGCTTGAGTAAAAGTAGAAGTACTCAGATCTTGTACTTGAGTAAAAGTAGAAGTACTCAGGTCTTGTACTTGAGTAAAAGTAGAAGTACTCAGATCTTGTACTTGAGTAAAAGTAGAAGTACTCAGATCTTGTACTTGAGTAAAAGTAGAAGTACTCAGATCTTGTGCTTGAGTAAAAGTAGAAGTACTCAGATCTTGTACTTGAGTAAAAGTAGAAGTACTCAGGTCTTGTACTTGAGTAAAAGTAGAAGTACTCAGATCTTGTGCTTGAGTAAAAGTAGAAGTACTCAGATCTTGTACTTGAGTAAAAGTAGAAGTACTCAGATCTTGTACTTGAGTCAAAGTAGAAGTACTCAGATCTTGAGTAAAAGTAGAAGTACTCAGATCTTGTACTTGAGTAAAAGCAGAAGTACTCAGATCTTGTACTTGAGTAAAAGCAGAAGTACTCAGATATTGTACTTGAGTAAAAGTAGAAGTACTCAGATCTTGTACTTAGTAAAAGTAGAAGTACTCAGATCTTGTACTTGAGTCAAAGTAGAAGTACTCAGATCTTGTACTTGAGTCAAAGTAGAAGTACTCAGGTCTTGTACTTGAGTCAAAGTAGAAGTACTCAGATCTTGTACTTAGTAAAAGTAGAAGTACTCAGATCTTGTACTTAGTAAAAGTAGAAGTACTCAGATCTTGTACTTGAGTCAAAGTAGAAGTACTCAGATCTTGTACTTGAGTCAAAGTAGAAGTACTCAGGTCTTGTACTTGAGTAAAAGTAGAAGTACTCAGATCTTGTACTTAGTAAAAGTAGAAGTACTCAGATCTTGTACTTGAGTAAAAGTAGAAGTACTCAGATCTTGTACTTGAGTAAAAGTAGAAGTACTCAGGTCTTGTACTTGAGTAAAAGTAGAAGTACTCAGATCTTGTACTTGAGTCAAAGTAGAAGTACTCAGATCTTGTACTTGAGTAAAAGTAGAAGTACTCAGATCTTGTACTTGAGTCAAAGTAGAAGTACTCAGATCTTGAGTAAAAGTAGAAGTACTCAGATCTTGTACTTGAGTAAAAGCAGAAGTACTCAGATCTTGTACTTGAGTAAAAGTAGAAGTACTCAGATCTTGTACTTGAGTAAAAGTAGAAGTACCCAGGTCTTGTACTTGAGTAAAAGTAGAAGTACTCAGATCTTGTACTTAGTAAAAGTAGAAGTACTCAGATCTTGTACTTGAGTCAAAGTAGAAGTACTCAGATCTTGTACTTGAGTAAAAGTAGAAGTACTCAGATCCTGTACTTAGTAAAAGTAGAAGTACTCAGATCTTGTACTTGAGTCAAAGTAGAAGTACTCAGATCTTGTAGTTGAGTAAAAGTAGAAGTACTCAGGTCTTGTACTTGAGTAAAAGTAGAAGTACTCAGATCTTGTACTTAGTAAAAGTAGAAGTATTCAGATCTTGTACTTGAGTCAAAGTAGAAGTACTCAGATCTTGTACTTGAGTAAAAGTAGAAGTACTCAGATCCTGTACTTAGTAAAAGTAGAAGTACTCAGATCTTGTACTTGAGTTAAAGTAGAAGTACTCCGTTCTTGTACTTGAGTAAAAGTAGAAGTAACCAGGTCTTGTACTTGAGTAAAAGTAGAAGTACTCAGATATTGTACTTGAGTCAAAGTAGAAGTACTCAGATCTTGTAGTTGAGTAAAAGTAGAAGTACTCAGATCTTGTACTTGAGTCAAAGTAGAAGTACCAGAGTGTAGGAATACTCTGTTACAGTAACAGTCCTGCATCTAAAATGTTCCTCAAGTGAAAGTAGAAAGTATTCTCATCTAAATATAGTGAAAGACAGTGAAAGTAGTCGTTGTGCAGATTGGACCATCCATCCATCTTCTCCGCTTCTCCGTGGTCGGGTCGCGGGGGTATCAGTTCCAGCAGAGAGCCCCAAACGTCCCTTTCCCCTCATCAACCAGCTCTGACTGGGGAGTCCCAAGGCGCTCCCAGGCCAGTGAAGAGATATAGTCCCTCCACCTGGTCCTAGGTCTACCCCTTGGTCTCCTCCCAGCTGGACGTGCCTGGAGCACCTCCCTAGGGAGGCGCCCAGGTGGCATCCTAACTAGGTGCCCGAACCACCTCAACTGGCTCCTTTCGACGCGAAGGAGGAGCGGCTCAACTCCGAGTCCCTCCCTGATGACCGAACTTCTCACCTTATCCCTAAGGGAGACGCCAGCCACCCGGCGGAGGAAACCCATCTCGGCCGCTTGTATCCGCGATCTCGTTCTTTCGGTCATGACCCATCCTTCATGACCGTAGGTGAGGGTAGGAACGAAAATGGCCCGGTAGACAGAGAGCTTTGCCTTCTGGCTCAGCTCCCTTTTCGTCACAACGGTGCGGTAAAGCGACTGCAGTACCGCTCCCCCGATTCTCCGGCCCATCTCACGCTCCATTGATCCCTCACTCGAGAACAAGACCCCGAGATACTTGAACTCCTTCACTTGGGGTAAGGACTCATTCCCTACTTGGAGTGGACAGTCCATCGGTTTCCTGCTGAGAACCATGGCCTCATCCTCATCCCAGCCGATTCACACTCGGTTGCGAACCGATCCAGTGAGTGCTGAAGGTCGCAGACCGATGAAGCCATCAGAACCACATCATCTGCAAAAAGCAGTGGTGCAATCCTTAGTCCACCGAACTGCAGACACGACTACGCCTCGAAATCCGATCCATGTATATTACAAACAGGATTGGTGACAAAGCGCAGCCCTGGCGGAGGCCAACCCTCACCGGAAATGGGTCCGACTTACTGCCGAGGACCCGGACACAGCTCTCGCTTTGGGAGTACAGAGATTGGATGGCCCTGAGTAGAGACCCCCTCACCCCATACTCCCGCAGCACCTCCCACAGTAACTCCCTGGGAACCCGGTCATACGCCTTCTCCAAGTCTACAAAACACATGTAGACCGGATAAGCGTACTCCCAGGCCCCCTCCAGGATCCTTGCGAGAGTAAAAAGCTGATTCGTCGTTCCACGACCAGGACGGAATCCGCATTGTTCCTCCTCAATCTGAGGTTCGACAATCGGCCTGACCCTCCTTTCGAGTACCTTGGAGTAAACTTTCCCGGGGAGGCTGAGTAGTGTGATGCCTCTGTAATTGGCACATACCCTCTGATCCCCCTTTTTGAAAAGGGGGACCACCACCCCGGTCTGCCACTCTTTCGGTACTGTTTCCGACTTCCACGCAACGTTGATGAGACGTGTCAACCATGACAGTCCCTCAACACCCAGAGCCTTCAGCATTTCCGGGCGGATCTCATCCACCCCCGGGGCTTTGCCACTGTGGAGCTGTTTGACGACCCCAGTGACCTCCCCCCGGGAGATTGGTGTTGATCCCCCGTCATACTCCAGCTCTGCCTCTAACATAGAGGGCGGAGTTGTCGGATTCAGGAGTTCCTCAAAGTGTTCCTTCCAACGCCCTAACACTCCATCAGTTGAGGTCAACAACGTCCCATCCTTACTGTACACAGCTTGGATGGTTCCCTGCTTCCCCCTCCTGAGGTGTCGGACAGTTTTCCAGAACAACTTTGGTGCCGCCCGAAAGTCCTTCTCCATGTCTTCTCCGAACTTCTCCCACACCCGCTGCTTTGCCTCGGCCACGGATGAGGCTGCTGCCCTTCGGGCCTGTCAGTACCTTGCAACTGCCTCGGGAGTCCCCCGGGACAACAAATCCCTGAAGGCCTCCTTGAGGCACCTAGGACCTCGAGACCACAGCTCCCCGCCGCGGCTTCGGCAATAGAGGCTTTGAACAGCGACCACTCTGGTTCAATGTCCCCAACCTCCACAGGAATGCCCGAAAAGCTCCGCCGGAGGTGTGAGTTGTGCAGATTGGACCATTTCAGAATAATATATATGATGTGTTTTATAATGATTGATCATGAAAGTGTTCTCAAAGCTGGTGAAGGAGCAGCTAGTCTGAAGTACTTTGTAGACTGCAGGGTAGCTGGTGAAGGAGCAGCTAGTCTGAAGTACTTTGTAGACTGCAGGGTAGCTGGTGAAGGTGCAGCTAGTCTGAAGTACTTTGTAGACTGCAGGGTAGCTGGTGGATTTACTCCAGGTGGAACTAAAGTCTGATTCAACACACACACACACACACACACACTTAGTAAGGTATACCCCCTCTCATCTATAGTAAGGGCATTGCTGTTTCTCCTCTGCAGACAGCTTTAACTGTGTGCGTGCGTGCGTGTGTGTGTGTGCGCGTGCGTGCGTGTGCGTGACTGCCCTGCTTCATCAGCACACACACACACACACGCACACACACACACACACACTTAGTAAGGTATACCCCCTCTCATCTATAGTAAGGGCACTGCTGTTTCTCCTCTGCAGACAGCTTTAACTGATTGTGTGCGTGTGTGCGTGCGTGCGTGTGTGTGTGCGTGTGTGTGTGCGTGCTGATGAAACAGGGCAGTCAGCTGCATGCAGACTGATTAAGTATCCCTCACAGTAGCTCATGTCGGCTGCAGCCTCCCCTCAGCAGACTCCAGTAGCTTGTCCTCCTGATGTGTCCAGTCTCATTCTGCTACCTCCTCCCTCTCTGGGAAGCCCCTCCCGTTCACCCTATTGTTGTGCTTTCTTTCAATCCCGCGTGCCTCAGTCGTATTGCTGCATGTGTCATCGATCGCTATCAGAAGAGTAGGATATTGAATCAGCCGTTATCGCGTGCCGTGATCGCTGGGCTGCGTAATTTTGATATTAAAAACTGTCACGGTTTGCTGAAATAAGTTCAGCAGGTGACGGGCTGCAGGCGGTTTTAATTAAATCTAATCTCATTCTTGAGCTGTGTTAAAGTGTAGAGGCGGCGGTGGAACCGGCCTCTCCTCGCTGGGTAACACGAGAGGGCACAGCGGCTTCACGGGAGCGAGTCTCTAATGAGTGAGGAAATAACACGAGTCCAGTCTCTCTGAATTCGTGAGTAAGGCTTTTAATGAAAGGCCTTACCGCTCTATTAGAGGGATTCCCCACCCTTCACATGTACACGTGTCAGTCTGGAAGGCATCGGGGATAGCACTTTTTAATGTTATTAATAGGGCTGTCAGTCGATTAAAATAGTTAATCGCAAATTAATCGCACATTTTTGATCTGTTCTAAATGTACATTAGAGGAATATTTTTCAAGTTTTAATACTCTATACATAGGGGACAAATATGCTTTATGCTAATGTTTATTATCATTTGAACAATGACAAATATTCTCATGAATATTAAACACAACAACCTGGAACCTCTCTCATACAATACAAATAGTGTGTGTGTGTGTGTGTGTGTGTGTGTGTGTACGCTGCAATCATGTTGCTGCAATCATGAGTGTGCTGACTTCTCCTCCAATGTCCCGCTGTCTGCTTCCTGCATCAAGTCAAGTGCTCGGCGCAGTTGTGTGGATCGAGCGCTCCTCTGTTTTCATTGAAACAGTTCCTTATATCCGTTAGCGCAGCTAGCTAGCACCAGATGCTAACAACAACAATGCACGTAAGGTCTCTCTCTCTCGCTCGCTCGGGCCACACACACACACACACACCCTCCCGGTCCTCCAGATGGCCAGTCGGTCCCTGCCGGTGAGCGTGGAAGTGTGGCGGCAGGAGCGGGGCTGTCAGCATCAGCTTGTAGATGGTATTTTAAACTCGATGCGCTCTGAAGCTACGGGGCGGTCGAGAAAAAAAAATATACATGCGTTAATCGCGTTAAAATAATTAGTGGCGTTAATTTTTTGTTGCGTTAACGCGTTATTAACGCGTTAACTTGACAGCCCTAGTTATTAACTACATTTTTATAGTTAAAACATGCACACAAGTCGCATACAAAACACTTCCATAAGTAGAAACGCGCTGCAATTTCAGAAACGATGCAAATATCAAATGTGGCAAAAGGCATGAAAATGAAGAAACATCTTAACCAACTTGACAACACCAGGTTCAGGTTCAGGTCCAAGTTTGTTATTTGCACCCGTAGGTAGATTTTGTTTGCAGAGAAAAAGACAAGGGATCCATCCTGACACTAAAACACAAACAACATACACCTCTCTAATAAAAGGACTAATACAAAGTACAAGTACACCCTGCTCCGTCCAATCTAAAGTTATTTCAAAAACATTTAAGAAGAAAAACACAAGTGCAAACATGGATATGCCAAAACGTATAATTACAGAAATAAATAGGCATCTGTGTGACGCTCCTATGACGTGTTAATTTGTGCAATAGCTGCTGGGATTGTATACCGCTTTGTTCTACACTTTGGGACGACTAACCCCCCGAAGGAAGAAGCTTAAATTCTGAGTGCAAAGGGTGGGAGTCATCGTCTAACATGGAGCTGGAACTGCCCGAGGGACAGGGTCTCCAGGTTTAGCTGTCACTGCCCGAGGGACAGGGTCTCCGGGTTTAGCTGTCACTGCCTGAGGTACAGGGTCTCCGGGTTTAGCTGTCACTGCCTGAGGTACAGGGTCTCCGGGTTTAGCTGTCACTGCCTGAGGTACAGGGTCTCCAGGTTTAGCTGTGACTGCCTGAGGTACAGGGTCTCCGGGTTTAGCAGTCACTGCCTGAGTGTACAGGGTCTCCAGGTTTAGCTGTCACTGCCTGAGGCACAGGGTCTCCAGGTTTAGCTGTGACTGCCTGAGGTACAGGGTCTCCGGGTTTAGCTGTCACTGCCTGAGGTACTGGGTCTCCAGGTTTAGCTGTGACTGCCTGAGGTACAGGGTCTCCGGGTTTAGCTGTCACTGCCTGAGGTACAGGGTCTCCGGGTTTAGCTGTCACTGCCTGAGGTACAGGGTCTCCAGGTTTAACTGTCACTGCCTGAGGGACAGGGTCTCCAGGTTTAGCTGTAACTGCCTGAGGCACAGGGTCTCCAGGTTTAGCTGTCACTGCCTGAGGTACAGGGTCTCCGGGTTTAGCTGTCTCTGCCTGAGGTACAGGGTCTCCAGGTTTAGCTGTCACTGCCTGAGGTACAGGGTCTCCAGGTTTAGCTGTAACTGCCTGAGGTACAGGGTCTCCGGGTTTAGCTGTCACTGCCTGAGGTACAGGGGTCTCCGGGTTTAGCTGTCACTGCCTGAGGTACAGGGTCTCCGGGTTTAGCTGTAACTGCCTGAGGTACAGGGTCTCCGGGTTTAGCTGTCACTGCCTGAGGTACAGGGTCTCCGGGTTTAGCTGTCACTGCCTGAGGTACAGGGTCTCCGGGTTTAGCTGTCACTGCCTGAGGTACAGGGTCTCAGGTTTAGCTGTCACTGCCTGAGGCACAGGGTCTCCGGGTTTAGCTGTAACTGCCTGAGGTACAGGGTCTCCGGGTTTAGCTGTCACTGCCTGAGGTACAGGGTCTCCAGGTTTAGCTGTAACTGCCTGAGGTACAGGGTCTCAGGTTTAGCTGTCACTGCCTGAGGCACAGGGTCTCCGGGTTTAGCTGTAACTGCCTGAGGTACAGGGTCTCCGGGTTTAGCTGTGACTGCCTGAGGTACAGGGTCTCCAGGTTTAGCTGTGACTGCCTGAGGTACAGGGTCTCCGGGTTTAGCTGTCACTGCCTGAGGTACAGGGTCTCCGGGTTTAGCTGTAACTGCCTGAGGTACAGGGTCTCCGGGTTTAGCTGTAACTGCCTGAGGTACAGGGTCTCCGGGTTTAGCAGTCACTGCCTGAGGTACAGGGTCTCCGGGTTTAGCTGTGACTGCCTGAGGTACAGGGTCTCCGGGTTTAGCTGTCACTGCCTGAGGGACAGGGTCTCTGGGTTTAGCTGTCACTGCCTGAGGTACAGGGTCTCCGGGTTTAGCAGTCACTGCCTGAGGTACAGGGTCTCCGGGTTTAGCTGTAACTGCCTGAGGTACAGGGTCTCCGGGTTTAGCTGTAACTGCCTGAGGTACAGGGTCTCCGGGTTTAGCAGTCACTGCCTGAGGTACAGGGTCTCCGGGTTTAGCTGTGACTGCCTGAGGTACAGGGTCTCCGGGTTTAGCTGTGACTGCCTGAGGTACAGGGTCTCCGGGTTTAGCTGTAACTGCCTGAGGTACAGGGTCTCCGGGTTTAGCTGTCACTGCCTGAGGTACAGGGTCTCTGGGTTTAGCTGTCACTGCCTGAGGTACAGGGTCTCTGGGTTTAGCTGTCACTGCCTGAGGTACAGGGTCTCCGGGTTTAGCAGTCACTGCCTGAGGTACAGGGTCTCCGGGTTTAGCAGTCACTGCCTGAGGTACAGGGTCTCCGGGTTTAGCTGTGACTGCCTGAGGTACAGGGTCTCCGGGTTTAGCTGTGACTGCCTGAGGTACAGGGTCTCCGGGTTTAGCTGTGACTGCCTGAGGTACAGGGTCTCCGGGTTTAGCTGTGACTGCCTGAGGTACAGGGTCTCCGGGTTTAGCTGTAGCTGCCTGAGGGACAGGGTCTCTGGGTTTAGCTGTGACTGCCTGAGGTACAGGGTCTCCGGGTTTAGCTGTGACTGCCTGAGGTACAGGGTCTCCGGGTTTAGCTGTGACTGCCTGAGGACAGGGTCTCCGGGTTTAGCTGTGACTGCCTGAGGTACAGGGTCTCCAGGTTTAGCTGTGACTGCCTGAGGTACAGGGTCTCCAGGTTTAGCTGTGACTGCCTGAGGTACAGGGTCTCCGGGTTTAGCTGTGACTGCCTGAGGTACAGGGTCTCCGGGTTTAGCTGTGACTGCCTGAGGTACAGGGTCTCCAGGTTTAGCTGTGACTGCCTGAGGTACAGGGTCTCCGGGTTTAGCTGTGACTGCCTGAGGTACAGGGTCTCCAGGTTTAGCAGTCACTGCCTGAGGTACAGGGTCTCCGGGTTTAGCTGTGACTGCCTGAGGTACAGGGTCTCCGGGTTTAGCTGTGACTGCCTGAGGTACAGGGTCTCCGGGTTTAGCTGTGACTGCCTGAGGTACAGGGTCTCCGGGTTTAGCTGTAACTGCCTGAGGTACAGGGTCTCCGGGTTTAGCAGTCACTGCCTGAGGTACAGGGTCTCCAGGTTTAGCAGTCACTGCCTGAGGTACAGGGTCTCCGGGTTTAGCTGTGACTGCCTGAGGTACAGGGTCTCCGGGTTTAGCTGTAACTGCCTGAGGTACAGGGTCTCCGGGTTTAGCAGTCACTGCCTGAGGTACAGGGTCTCCGGGTTTAGCTGTGACTGCCTGAGGGACAGGGTCTCCGGGTTTAGCTCACCAATCCGTCTGCTGGACCACTTTACGATCTGACTCAGGGAGTTTCTGCTCCAGCCAATAAAACCTTTTCACGTGTCCAACAACAGAGACAGTGTGCCAGCTTTATTGTCCCCGTGAGTCCCTTTTTTATTTCCCCTGTTTCTGTTCGAGCAAGATTTAGTGTTTTGCAGCTTTTAGTCAAATGTTTCCTCAAGTTGGTGAAGCTGTGTCTTCGTCTGCATGTGTTCGGGACATTTGTGTTTTTATATTTTGCTTGAAAGTGCAGTCCTCTAATGGAATTGTTTTTAGGCCGTTTTTGGACATTCAGGCCACCGTACACATTGAATAATTGAACTTTTGGTTTCCCTTTCTTTTATTACCTCTTTATTGAAAGATACGCGCAGGATTTCTGCTTTGTTGAGTTTGTTCCTTCACGGTAGAAAGCACGTATTGTGAGTCTCTTTGGGTAAAAGCTTCAGCTAAACGCAGCGCGGGGTATTTAAGATAATAAATCCCTCACTTCCTAGCCCTGCTCCCAAATCCATTAACTGACATTTTGTAACAATTATATACGCACTAGATCCACGCCAAACACAAAGAACAAAAATGGATATAGGTCAATGGAATATTAATTTCTTTAATATTTAATTTCTCCGCTGTGTATAATTGATGGCAGGTGGTCTGAAGTCTTTGGTGCAACCTGTCGTCAAATGTATAAATGATTCTAGTTGGAGGCAGCAGTTGGGTTTTGTCCCCTCAGAAGAAGCCATTCCTTCCCTTATCGTTCTTTATCAGTGAGAGCTTTACGTCTGCTTCAGTCTTTGTAAAATGTCTTCCTTTTGTCTCGTGTATGTCTTCGCGCCTTGCTTCAGTAATATGTGAGTGAGTGCTTTATGTTGTATTCTACTTATTTACGAGGTCTTTGTGAGTCCCATGGCTCCTGCAGGAAGTGTCTCCTCGGCGAGATAATCTCTCCAGTCACGTATTAAACATAATTGTCACGTCGCTGTGATCTGAGTCACGGTGTGTGTGTCAGAAAGCAGGTCATTTCAGTGTAACACTTTCCACATAAAAACGTCTCGCAGCTCGAGAACATTCTATGTTTGACATGAACTGAGCTGAATACAGATTGTAACTCCAAATAGTTTCCTATTCAATTCATATTTTGTTTTTGGACCTGGCGTAAAATATATTACTTTGCAGCTTTAAAGGTGGGGGAGGTCATTTTGGAGAAACCAGCTCGAGTGCGCTAGAATTTGAAAATACACAACCGGAGAAAATCTGCCACTTCCTCACAGAGCCCCTCCCCCAACACACACGAACGCGCACATGACCAATGAGGGCACGAGATCAGTTTGTGCCCAGATGGAAGGCTGACAGGCAGGTAGGCCATCCAGTTACTTTAGCCGGGCCATGATTGGTTGTACTTTTTACAGCGCCACGGCTTCCACAGATGATATTTTTGTATGGATTTGTTGTCACAGCACTTCAGATATTCATTGCTATCGGGATGTTGAGAGCATTCCATGGAATATCACAAAAAGTGTATCTCGAGCCGGTTTCTGAAACTTACCTACCCCGCCTTTAAGTGCCTCGCTGAAGGGCAACTTGTGATGGGCTTTACAAATCTATCCAACTCTGAAAGTCATTAGCGTTAAATATAAATGTCCTGCAGATAATATTAGGTGTACCAGTGCTTCTGATGATGATATGATATATTTGGTAAGTTTGAGAAACCAGCTCGAGTGCGCTAGAATTTGAAAATACACAACCGGAGAAAATCTGCCACTTCCTCACAGAGCCCCTCCCTCCCAACACACACGAACGCGCACATGACCAATGAGGGCACGAGATAAGTTTGTGCCCAGATGGAAGGCTGACAGGCAGGTAGGCCGTCCAGTTACTTTAGCCGGCTCAGATGATTGGTCGTGCTGTTTACAGCGCCACGGCTTCCACAGATGACATTTTGTTATGTATTTATTGTCAAAGCACTTCAGATATTCATTGCTATCGGGATGTTAAGAGCATTCCATGGAATATAATACAAAGTGTTTCTGAAGTGAATTACCGACCCCACCTTTAAGGGCCTTGAACACGCATTCTCTCTAATGGCCAGCACGGGGCTTTGCAGCAAAAAGTCAGATTGTATAGAAGTCTATGAAAAAATGTACCTACTTCTCATTTGATTTGTTATATCAGTAAACATTTCCCTAATTCTCGGTTGTTCATTGAAATCTTCTAAAAGACAGCATGGTGTACATTTTTTTTTAATGATGGTCCCATTTCGTGTAACATATTAAGAAACTCTAAAGAAACACGTGCTTTGGGTTTGGGCTGCCTTGTGATTGACAGGTCCATTTAAGGGCATTGTCCAATTTGGGTGCCCTCCGTGTTGTCGTCTGCAACAAAAACTAAAACAAGAAGGTCACGGCTAAAAAACGGAGACTTCAAAACCGTAATCAACAAACCAATGGGAGGTGTCAAGGTGAAGATGGACTTACCATCCAAAGTCAAACAATGTCATTGACCTTCCTGACTCAATCGAGGTCACAGGACACAATCCAATCCAGAAGACAAAAAGGAAACCGGTGGTGGCGAAGTCGATAGGGACTCGGCTTGGCAACTGGAAGGTCACCCGTTCAAGTCCCGGCAAGACCAAGTGCTACCGAGGTGTCCCTGAGCAAGGCACCGTTCCCCACACTGCTCAATATAATATATAATATAATAATAATTAATAAAGTGTATCAAATCCAAATAAATAATGTTATCTATTTACTTTTATTGTATCCTGTACGCCGCAAGGGGTTGAAGGACAGAAGGTGTCGGTGTGGCTGTAAAGATTAAACAGACCCCAGAGGCAAATCTGTGATGTTGGGCTATCAATAAGTTGTTATGATATAGATCGATTGAAGTCTTTACAGCCTCGTTAACGTGAAAAGGAACACAGCCAGATGTTGATACGGTTGTTTAGCCTTCAGGCGGGGTCCTGCTGCCGACTGAACACCATTTGAGAACTTTCTTCAAAAAGGTCTAACCGCACTTTTTTTTCGCCCTTCAGGCAGAACATGTTGCCAGCGGTGGACCGGTCACTCATCGAATCAGCGTTACATCCTAGTACATCTCTTTCAGAGTGAAAAGCACAAGAAAACGTACAGGAATAATGAAGCATGCGACCTAAATCACCCCTCCCACCGAACTCTGAGACCGTTACAGCCATGCAGAAGAAAGGAAATGCAGACTTCATCACTTAACCTCTAACGGCCCCTACACACGGCGGCGTGCGTTGCCGCTTGGCGGTGGGCGTGTCTTGAGCTTGGGGAGTCAACGCGAGCAACGCGACCAACAACCAATCACATGGATGTCCCGCCCCGGACATACAAAGCAAAGCATTCATGCTACATCCATGCTGGCTACATATACTGTCTATGCTTGCTAGCTGTCCATTCAAACGAAGTACACTGAATATAAACTCGCCAAACAGGCGAAAACCTACCAGTTTCCCCCACTGTCTATGCCCCATCCCCCCATGCCTGGCTCCTCCGGTTTGTATCCCTGTAGGTAAAGAGGGGCTGGTCATAGAGTACCGGGTGATTCCCTACCGCCACGATCATTTTCTCCTCCATTTTTTGACACATGGGAAATAACTGCAGTCTGGCTCTCCCAACATACACGCGGTTTGATTGGCTACTGCTTGTACTGTCAGATTTACATACGAGGGATTTGATTGGCTGACGCCTCCGTCGAGACGGCAAAAGTAGAACATTGCTCTACTTTTGCAGCGAGCACCTCGAGAGAAGCTACGCTTTGCTCCCACAATGCAGTTCGGCGAATCGTGACGTCACCCCATTCAAAGTGAATGGGCAGAAGCGTTGAAGCGGCAACGCACGCCGCCGTGTGTAGGGGCCGTAACTCCTGTGCTCCATATCCATGTTGAACAAGAGTCCCTATTATGCTTTTATTCTATGATGTTTCTTCCCTGTAGTGTGTTCTACCGGTTTAAGTGCATGCAAATGGTCTGCAAAGGCTCAGATCCCTGTGTTCCCTCAGGAGAGAGTTCCTCACGCCCCAACCCGCCTGAAACGCTTCCATTGGAATTCTTTGTTGACTTTCTGAACACATCACTTTGTAAAACTTGGCTGTCGCTCCAACACATTGTACGTGATAGGCTAAGGGGCGGGACATTTCTAAGCGGTTGACCAATCACAACAGAGCCGGCCAGCCAGCAACATCAGCAGGAGAGGACTCTTTAAAGTAGAGACATTACATACTGATATACACCTGAACATCAGCAGGAGAGGACTCTTTAAAGTAGAGACACTACATACTGATATACACCTAAACATCAGCAGGAGAGGACTCTTTAAAGGAGAGACACTACATACTGATATACACCTGAACATCAGCAGGAGAGGACTCTTTAAAGTAGAGACACTACATACTGATATACACCTGAACATCAGCAGGAGAGGACTCTTTAAAGTAGAGACACTACATACTGATATACACCTGAACATCAGCAGGAGAGGACTCTTTAAAGTAGAGACACTACATACTGATATACACCTGGGCATCAGCAGGAGAGGACTCTTTAAAGTAGAGACACTACATACTGGTAAACACCTGAACATCAGCAGGAGAGGACTCTTTAAAGTAGAGACACTACCTACTGATATACACCTGAACATCAGCAGGAGAGGACTCTTTAAAGTAGAGACACTACATACTGATATACACCTGAACATCAGCAGGAGAGGACTCTTTAAAGTAGAGACACTGCATACTGATATACACCTGAACATGAAAGCATGGAGAGGACTCTTTAAAGTAGAGACACTACATACTGATATACTCCTGAACATGAAAGCATGGAGAGGACTCTTTAAAGTAGAGACACTACACACTGATATACACCTGAACATGAAAGCATGGAGAGGACTCTTTAAAGTAGAGACACTACACACTGATATACACCTGAACATGAAAGCATGGAGAGGACTCTTTAAAGTAGAGACACTACATACTGATATACACCTGAACATGAAAGCACGGAGAGGACTCTTTAAAGTAGAGACACTACATACTGATATACACCTGAACATCAGCAGGAGAGGACTCTTTAAAGTAGAGACACTACATACTGATATACACCTGAACATCAGCAGGAGAGGACTCTTTAAAGTAGAGACACTCCATACTGATATACACCTGAACATCAGCAGGTGAGGACTCTTTAAAGTAGAGACACTACATACTGATATACACCTGAACATCAGCAGGAGAGGACTCTTTAAAGTAGAGACACTACATACTATACACCTGAACATCAGCAGGAGAGGACTCTTTAAAGTAGAGACACTACATACTGATATACACCTGAACATCAGCAGGAGAGGACTCTTTAAAGTAGAGACACTACATACTGATATACACCTAAACATCAGCAGGAGAGGACTCTTTAAAGGAGAGACACTACATTCTGATATACACCTGAACATCAACAGGAGAGGACTCTTTAAAGTAGAGACACTACATACTGATATACACCTGAACATCAGCAGGAGAGGACTCTTTAAAGTAGAGACACTACATACTGATATACACCTGAACATCAGCAGGAGAGGACTCTTTAAAGTAGAGACACTACATACTGATATACACCTGGACATCAGCAGGAGAGGACTCTTTAAAGTAGAGACACTACATACTGGTAAACACCTGAACATCAGCAGGAGAGGACTCTTTAAAGTAGAGACACTACCTACTGATATACACCTGAACATCAGCAGGAGAGGACTCTTTAAAGTAGAGACACTACATACTGATATACACCTGAACATCAGCAGGAGAGGACTCTTTAAAGTAGAGACACTACATACTGATATACACCTGAAGATGAAAGCATGGAGAGGACTCTTTAAAGTAGAGACACTACACACTGATATACACCTGAACATGAAAGCATGGAGAGGACTCTTTAAAGTAGAGACACTACACACTGATATACACCTGAACATGAAAGCATGGAGAGGACTCTTTAAAGTAGAGACACTACATACTGATATACACCTGAACATGAAAGCATGGAGAGGACTCTTTAAAGTAGAGACACTACATACTGATATACACCTGAACATGAAAGCATGGAGAGGACTCTTTAAAGTAGAGACACTACATACTGATATACACCTGAACATGAAAGCATGGAGAGGACTCTTTAAAGTAGACACACTACACACTGATATACACCTGAACATGAAAGCATGGAGAGGACTCTTTAAAGTAGAGACACTACACACTGATATACACCTGAACATGAAATCATGGAGAGGACTCTTTAAAGTAGAGACACTACACACTGATATACACCTGAACATGAAAGCATGGAGAGGACTCTTTAAAGTAGAGACACTACATACTGATATACACCTGAACATCAGCAGGAGAGGACTCTTTAAAGTAGAGACACTACATACTGATATACACCTGAACATCAGCAGGAGAGGACTCTTTAAAGTAGAGACACTACATACTGATATACACCTGAACATCAGCAGGAGAGCACTCTTTAAAGTAGAGACACTACATACTGATATACACCTGAACATCTTCAGGAGAGGACTCTTTAAAGTAGAGACACTACTAAGATGAACATATTATGTCCTCTTTAAATTGTAGATGCTGTTATGTCATATATATTTGTTTGGAATCTTGAAGTGTTGGTGCAGTAGCCACAACACTGCAGCCTGTGTCATTTGTGTGTGTGTGTGTGTGTGTGTGTGTGTGTGTGTGTATGTGTGTGTGTGACAGAAAGAGAAAGAGTGCGTCTGGCTACAGGCTTTAATTTTCAGGGGGAAGGTTTTATTATCCGATGTGAACACTGGCACTCTTGGTGGAAAGATGCTGAGTCGGGCATCCTTTGTCGCACACACACACACAGACACACACACACACACGCTCAATAGATACGCTTGCTGCACATCATGGTCAACAAAGACAGAGATGCTCACTCCCCGTTGGACGTGTGCACAGCAGTCATCAGCTGGATTCCCTTTCTGAAAGTCAGATCCCATGACGTTGATCCCGCAGCTTCAGAACGGATCCATATGTCTTCCACTGCCTCCCTCCTTCCTCTTGTCACTCTCTGAAGGTCAGAACTAAGTACGTCTTTACTGTACAAAACACTGAGCAAGGCAAGTTGCAAAATAAAATTAAAATACAGCACTGCATGTATTGTGTACTATTCACATTTTAACACATGTATTTATTTTTATCTTTTATTTATTTTATCCTGAAACGGAGCAACTGTCATGAAACCCAATGCCCCCGGGATTTTATAAATATATATAGAATGTATTTTAACCCTCTTTTACTGTACATTTTGTATTGTACACTTTTTAGATTTATGTATTTACCTTTTTTTGCATATTTTAGATACATTATATATTCTATTTTATATAATTATGTTATATATATGTATTTCTCTTTAATTGCACATTTTTACTTATCCTGTTTGTATAAATATGTTGTATTTTATCTTCTTAAAATATATATATATTCTTCCATATATTTAAAACGTTTAAAAGCAACCATCAAAACGCCCAGTTTCAGGTGTTCTGAGCCTGATGTTGAAAACACATTGACATATTGATCGTTCCCTTCACTAATATGCTTCATCTCAGCGGCTTCTCTAGTCTGATCTGATCCGTCCCGTTGAGGAGAGTCAGAGAAAGAGATAGAGGGGGAAGGGATAGAGAGAGAGAGAGAGAGAGAGAGAGAGAGAGAGAGAGAGAGAGAGAGAGAGAGTGAGAAAGAGGGGGGAAGGGATAGAGAGAGAGTGTGAGTAGAGAGAGAAAGAGAGTGATAGGGTCAGTAGAGAGAGAGAGAGAGAGAGAGAGAGAGAGAGAGAGAGAGAGAGAGAGAGAGAGAGAGAGAGAGAGAGAGAGAGAGAGAGAGAGAGAGAGAGAGAGAGAGAGAGAGAGAGAGAGAGAGAGAGAGAGAGAGAGAGATAGTACAGGCAGTGTGTTGAGCAGCATCACGCAAACTGACTCGTCCTCTCAGACACGGCAGACCTCAGACCCGGATCTACACGCTGTCTCTCCTCTCTGCTCAGTGTTACTCTCCTCCGCTCCTCACACACACACACACACACACACACACACACACACCACACTCTCACACGCGCGCAGTGACACGTCACTCTGCTCGGGATGTTGTGGATGTGAACATGGAGTTTCCCTCCACCCCGGTGCTGGATCAGCTCCCGCTCCGCCCGTCCGGTCCTCCCGGTCCTCCCCGCGCCGCGCACTGCCTTCCTGCCGCGTCCCTCGCACCTGTGAGCGGCTGCGGGCCTCCGGAGAGCCGGGGGGCGGTTCTGGAAGCCCCGGAGCCCGCAAGCTGGGAACCGGCTGATCGGCAGAGCACCTGACAGACAGGTAAGAAGGAGGGCAGAACCGTGCACCGAGAGAGTGTTTCAGTGCGGGTTCAGAGGCACATGTTAGGGCCATGTTGCAGCATTTCAGTATCACTATCAGAACATGTGTTTCTTGATTCAGGAAGGAAAAACGGTTTGGTGAAGACTCAGTTTAAGATTAAAATACAAATTGAATTATGAAGCGTAAAATTAAATTAAATTGACTCAAAGTGGATGTTCTTTTCCCTTTTTGGTGGAACATGTTAAGTCCAAATTCTGTTTGGGGATGACTCAATTTAAGATTAAAATACAAATAAATCACAATAGAATTATGAGTGTATCTCGAGCCGGTTTCTCACACTCACCTACCCCACCTTGAAAGTAAAACGTGCATAGGCTATTAGCCTTTAATACGTAAACATTTTTTAAATAAAATTGTCAAAAACTCAAGAGAATATTGAATAAAACATAGAACTTCAAGTGAAACGTGCACATTATAATACACATCACTGAAATGAACTGAAAGTGCATGTTATGTAGCTTTTAACAGGCACATGTTAAGTCCACGTTGCAGCATTTCAGAATCAGAAACCTCGTTTTGGGGGAAATCTGTCAAAGACACGTGATATAATCTTAACAAATGTCTAATGAAATTATGAGAACAACAAATATGTACTTCAAGTCTGTATCGCAAATATACAGTACATGTATTGATAAAGATATTAATGCCAACGATCGGATTCAAGCTCAAAATGTTTGGGGATAATCGAAGGGGAAGTCTGACACAAAGTAGCTGAGCCATAGATTCATATGTGGACGATTATAAATACGAATAAACGTGAAAAGGCACGTTTTATTATTTAGATGGAACTGCTGAATTTGGCTTAATTTCATATAAACACATGACTATAGTTGATGGATGATTGTTATTGACTTATGGGTTGTACACATTCAGATTCTTGGTCGTCCCAGTAGCTTTCGGCTGGGCATTGATAGAGTTCATCGTCTCAACTCAAATGACTCAGCAACGCTTCAGTGTTAGTTTCAAACAGCAAAATACACGATATATGAAATGATATACTACATCATGTTGTCGTCTGTGTTCATCTTATCCTTGAGCATTGACCCATGGCTAGAGGTGACTTTGCGTGTGCTAATGTTAGTAAAGGTCAATAAATCAATAGCAAATCAATGCTAGAATAAGACGAGTGTATTTTCAATGGTGTACATCGTTTTATTTCACTTGGCGATAACATCTG
This sequence comes from Champsocephalus esox, assembly GCA_036324585.1. Classification (NCBI taxonomy): domain Eukaryota; kingdom Metazoa; phylum Chordata; class Actinopteri; order Perciformes; family Channichthyidae; genus Champsocephalus; species Champsocephalus esox. Next base: position 5,536,281 of record CM070480.1, on the reverse strand, counting down.
AACACAGCCCATCTGTGTGTTTTCCAAACGATGGAATATTTAGGAATCCTGTGATATTACATAATACTGCACTGACCACTCTTGACCATTACCTTTTTGTTTCCTCCAACATGGATGAGATTCGATTTGTTTCTCTACATCTGCAGCGTAGGGGTAAACCCAATTAGGAGCCTTTCAAATTGATTACAATTAATTAGGGTAATTTGCTAGTCCTTAAAAGGTTTAGGGCCCATAGTTAAACTTTCCCCGCCCCATTAGGCCTTCAAACATGCTCAGAACCAGAGCAGTTGTCTGAGGTTTTACATCCGAGGACATGTGACTGACGGACGAAGCAAAGTGAATCACAGGACACGAGCCTGGAGCGACTTCATCTCGATGTAATAATAATAACTGTTTGCCTTCGCTCCTCTCTGTCGATGAAGACCCTGCAGAGGAGGACTCGGGGTGTATTCTGCTCAGACCTTTGCACCGCTTCTTGACGGTTATTCTAGCTTTTGAAAGTCTGTGAAAACATGTTGTGATATTAAAGGAAGCAGGTACAACATGTATATAATAGAATATCTGTATTGTCATCACACATCAGTGTAACGAAGTTCAGTTGGCATCTCTCACGGCAGCGCATAAATAAGAACACATCCATAAAGGCAGAGATAGTAGCAATAATCAGGGTCGTCACAGAATGTTAAAATAAAATTTTAAAGATTATTTAATAAAGAAAAGCGACAATGTTTAAATATAAATAGTTACTAAAAATATCAGTTTGATACTTAATAAATATACAAATAAATAACACATTTTAGGCTGCTGTGTGTGTGTGTGTGTGTGTGTGTGTGTGTGTGTGTGTGTGTGTGTGTGTGTGTGTGTGGTTATGGCGCATGTTGGACAGGGTGGGAGTGATGGAGGCCACAGCTCTGGGAAAGAGGCTGTTAGCGGTTCCAACAGTGAGTGGCCGGGGTGTGAGATGTCGCTGCTGGCTTTCTTCTGCAGTCGACTTTTGTAGATGTTGTCAAGGTTGGGCGGCTCAGTCCCAACGATGCGCCGAGCAGCCTTCACCGCCCATTGCAGGTCCTTCCGCTCTGCGGCTGCGCAGATGGTGTACCGCACAGTTATGCAGCTGGACAGGGTGCTTTCAACGGTCGACCGACAGAAGTTTACCAGCAGTTTCTGTGGAAGCCTGGCCGGTCTCAGCTTCCTCAGGAAAGACTGTCTCTGCTCGCTGTGCCTTTTCCCCCAGGTTTGAGGTGTTTGAGGTCCGTATACCGTACATGGAAATAGTTATCTGTGCACACCTTAACCTAAACGTTACCCCTCACAAAATACAAGAAAAACGAACTGACCCTAAAGTAACCGAATATGTTTAGAGCGAACATCTCTTCGTTAAATTATACACATTTAAATAACTCGTCAATTATGACACAAATATTTGGTTTTCATTACGTACACTCAAGTTAGCAACATATTTATTTTGACATAGTATTGGAGAGTGAATCCAACCGGACCACACATAGACATTACATTTAATGCCCTTATCTGGATACAAGTGTAATTGTGTACATGTTGTAGTAGATAACATTCATAAGTTTAATTGTATTGCATTTGAATGTATTCATGTTTCATCTCTGTTTTAAATTAGCTTACGATAAACATGACCTCATGTGTTAAAGAGGACATATTCTTTTCATTTCCAGGTGTGTAGTGTCTCTACTTTAAAGAGTCCTCTCCTGCTGATGTTCAGGTGTATATCAGTATGTAGTGCCTCTACTTTAAAGAGTCCTCTCCTGCTGATGTTCAGGTGTATATCAGTATGTAGTGTCGCTACTTTAAAGAGTCCTCTCCTGCTGATGTTCAGGTGTATATCAGTATGTAGTGTCGCTACTTTAAAGAGTCCTCTCCTGCTGATGTTCAGGTGTATATCAGTGTGTAGTGTCTCTACTTTAAAGAGTCCTCTCCTGCTGATGTTCAGGTGTATAGTATGTAGTGTCTCTACTTTAAAGAGTCCTCTCCTGTTAATGTTCAGGTGTATCTCAGCATGTAGTGTCTCTACTTTAAAGAGTCCTCTCCTGCTGATGTTCAGGTGTATATCAGTATGTAGTGACTCTACTTTAAAGAGTCCTCTCCTGCTGATGTTCAGGTGTATATCAGTATGTAGTGTCTCTACTTTAAAGAGTCCTCTCCTGCTGATGTTCAGGTGTATATCAGTATGTAGTGTCTCTACTTTAAAGAGTCCTCTCCTGCTGATGTTCAGGTGTATATCAGTATCTAGTGTCTCTACTTTAAAGAGTCCTCTCCTGCTGATGTTCAGGTGTATATCAGTATGTAGTGTCTCTACTTTAAAGAGTCCTCTCCTGCTGATGTTCAGGTGTATATCAGTATGTAGTGTCTCTACTTTAAAGAGTCCTCTCCTGCTGATGTTCAGGTGTATAGTATGTAGTGTCTCTACTTTAAAGAGTCCTCTCCTGCTGATGTTCAGGTGTATATCAGTATGTAGTGTCTCTACTTTAAAGAGTCCTCTCCTGCTGATGTTCAGGTGTATATCAGTATGTCGTGTCTCTACTTTAAAGAGTCCTCTCCTGCTGATGTTCAGATGTACTTCAACCCTGAGACCAACTTGTATCTCCAGGAAGAATGATACAGTTCTCTTCGTAGCACTCGTTTGCTGAAGCAGTACGGATCAAGATAGATGTTTTTCTCCCCGGGCTATTATTGAACACCGCACAGTTTTGAATCTGCTATCAGATGAGTGAGTTATGTAAAAAAACTCTCGGTGCAGATCTCTTGAAAGTACTTCTGCACCTCTTAGCCAAAACTATTCCCTCTACTCTGTTCCTTTGCTATTTCAGAGCTAACCTGACTACATATTATCGGATCTTCACAGGGAGCCGGTTTCTGTTGGCTGAGGCGCCCACAGACCTGGAGTTGAGGAAGGGATAAGTCTTTCTGACAGATGTGTGTTCTTGTTTACTAAATGCAACCTCACACCTTCACTGTTGCCTGTTTCTTTCTGGGTCATCTCTCTCCTGACCCTCCTGTCTCAGCCTCCGTTTACCCGTCCATCCGTCTCCGTGTTGCCCGTCCCTCTGTTTGTCAGACTGACTGGAGGGCTATTGGCCGGAGACACAACAGTCACGCTGCCAGAGTCCGTAACTGTCACACTTAACGAACGATAACCAGAAGACGTAAAGTGACAAACAGAGACGCATGCAGAGGGTAAACGGATAGTGTAGATAGTGGATAAGTCAGTGCCATGGTGGACTATACCTCGGAGTTATGCCGTTGCCATTGATACTGTCGTTCAGAGGCTTTGTTTCTATACCCCGTGACGTCTGAAGCACGTTGTCGTTGCCCGTTGTGAATCGAAAAAATGTCTTGTGCGTGATTGATGGTTTGTGCTGATGTGAACCTCTACGGAGGCTTGTAAAGGTCAGAGTCACACACACACACACACACACACACACACACACACACACACACACACACACACACACACACATACCATGTATACATCACTTCAGGGGACATTACATTGACTTACATGCATTTCCTGGAGACTTATCCTAACCTTAACCATAACCAACACATCCCTAACCCTAACCAAGTCTTCACCCTAAAATTAATGATCCCCCTTATGGGGACCTCCATTTTGTCCCCATAAGGGAGGAGAGTCCCCACACGTGACTATGTAAACAGATGTAGGTCCCCACAAGTATAGTAATGCTAGACCACACACACACACACACACACACACACACACACACCATTTTTCGGTCAATATAACATACATTACATTACATGTTACTATTCAAACAACTTAAATATACGTCAATACCCTTGACACGCCTACTGGAGCAATTCTGGCGTTAAATATCTTGCCCAAGGTCATTTCAATATGTTGACGGGAGGGGCTCGAATCGATCTGCTGACCCTCTGATTTGCAGATGTATTTTTAGCCACTGCACATATTATACAGACATATACATTATAGTTGTTAATGTGTGTGACCATCAGATGGAAGCTACCCTCCAAATAAATTAGGTGTGTGGATACAGAACCGCCTTCATTTTGCCGTCTTTCTATCGGCCGGCAAGCGACACCTTCGGTTGTATAAAGTCTAAGAGAGAATGACCCTACTTTTTATTTTATTTTTACCGAAGTTATACAAAAAATATCTGAAGTTAATGAGGTATCCCTTGAGTGGAAGAGTCTATGATAACACAAGCATGTGGTGGGCGATATAGCCGACAAGGCACATATAAACTATATTTCTTGAGTCATGTGACCATCAGTGGAAATCACATGAAATCTACCATCGAAACAACATCCGGGTGTGAAAAGTGAAGCCACAGAACTGCCTGAAGATGGCATGTGTTGTCTTTAGGCTAGCAAGGGGCAATAACATTGGTTGGCATTACATCTAATTGTATGTAAGTCTATGAAAAATTAGATTTTAATGAAGTAAATAAAGTGTCCCCATCTCATTTAGTCACATTCACTGCTCACTGTCCGGTTAAATCATTGCCACTTTCCAGTTTATAACACTTTTATTGCCCCTTCTGCAATTATTTTACGATACAATTATTGAACATACAATTGGATTGGAGACTCTATGGCCCCGTCTGACCGGCGTAGTCTGGTTGGTGTTGTATTTATATCTCATATATATCTTCAATAACACTGTCAGACATGTCCCATTTGCATTTCGTAAACAACCTTTGAGGTTTAACTCAAAGGTTTAACTGAGGCAAACTATTACATATGATAAGGACAGAAGAGTTTGACCTTTTTAGTGGCAAAGAAACACAAATCGGTAGCATGCAAGCCAACACGGTGGTACCAACATATTTACATACATAACCTAATAGATCATGTCCAGGACTATAGAGAACACAATTCCTAGTGCGATCGGCCTATAATTATCCAGCCTCCCAACCTCGCCAGCTTTGTCCTTGATAATAGGCCCAAGAGTAACGGACAACATGGAGTCTGGCAACCGTCCACGAGTCATAAAACCGCTCGAATGACAAACCATTGGGCTTCCAAACTTAAGCGATTTGATCAGCAGCTCTAAACTCTAAACTCTTTCCAAAAGTCAGAGACATTGTTACAAAGTCGATTTTTAGCTACTTATTTAGACTACAAAAAGTAAATATCATGTGTGATAGTGCACAAGCAAGATAACAAATTAGCATCATTCATTACGTTAGGGGCTCCGTATTATTCCCAAACCTCCACTAGAGCAAAATACAGTTTATCACAGATCATAACGGATTCATCCTTATTGACCAACAGGTTTTTAGGTTAAATTAGAGCTTCAGGAAATGAACGTTTTTCTAAAAAGTTGTATCTTTCCATCACTAGAGAAGCGCTTTTCTTTGCTGTACATGTTGGTGCATATCACATACAGTCCAAACAAATATATATATGTCAAAGAAACTGAGATTTATTAAACAATCAAGTGTTCCCCCAAACATATATTATCCATTTGTTCTTCATGTTCGACCTTTGTATCAGCCAGTTGGGCTGGACTAAACCATTAATGCGGGGATGGGGTTTATAGTTAACGTACATATAACAGATAACCGATAACTGCATTACATACATTAGTCCAGAAACGGCTAAATCGCTAACAGCATGTAAAATCTGCTTTAGACATAACCACTGACGGACATATTATGCCACCCCTCCCTCTCCTGAAACATGGTTCAATCCAGGAAGTATAAAAAGGCATGAAATCTTGTTCACACTCTTTTGCATGTGGACCAGAAAGCAGGTGAGTTGCAAGGTGTCATGGTGCTGGTTCATATATACTGTATGTGGATAGACACTACACCATGTGTCTATAATTCAAAGAAGTGCATTTCTTTTTTTATATTTCTACACTCTACTGTCTCATCTGAATCCTGTGGAGCCCGGTTATATGTCTCGATGCAGTGTACCTTTAATAAAATCATGCGGTACATGTGGTACTCCAGGTACAAGCCCATCTGCTCCTGCCTCATACGTTATGTACGACTGACCTCCATGACTGTCAACAGCTGCACAAACACCCCCTCTGTTTCAAAAGCTGAGTCAGTATGGTGGAAGATACTGCCATCTTTCATGATTATAATCCCTAATAAAATATGTATGTTTAAGGTTATTATTGAAGCCCTTACACACGCATTCTTCTTGAATGTGCATGATTACATCTCAGAAATGTGTGAGAATAATCATGGTTTGATTAGGATCTAATTCACGTTTCTTTCAGTTGTATTTTAATTGTTAGGGAACAACTTGTACATTATCCTAGTGGTAACGTCATGTAATTCACAACATGGCTATACCCACTGCCGACTTGACTAATCGGTAGTGATGGCAAAATGAAGCTTTGAATGAAGCGTCGAAACACTTGGACAATTGTGTCGGAAACAGGTTCATGTCTCGAAGCTTCAGTTGCAGCGACCTCTCCTGGCGAAGTGCAAGGCTGCAGTGGGTTTAACGTATCTTTGCCTTGAAAAATATTCGATGCACACGTCACACACTAAGACTGAATATCATGTTCTATTTGCAATTAAAGATTGATAATTGTGTGTATTGGGTTATTGAGAAGAGACTAGAGAGTGCTGGACGTTTTTTTGGGAGGAGACGGCCTTTTATCGGTTATTAAAGTTGAAAAGCAATGATTAAAATACGTCCATTCCGGGCTTTGAACCAGCTGCGCGGAGGACATCGCCGCATTCTGGTCGCCGGCTCGAACCCACTGGGCTATCTATTCTTAAAATATTGGACTGTTTTTATATTACTGATAATTGTCTTTTTGTTCAGAACGCATTGCGCATTGTTTAGAGCGGTCATAAAGTGTGGAAGCGCTCAAATTCGAACCTGTTTCAACCTGTGACCTGTCAGAATCGAGACGAGCCAGTGCATTGAATCACCTGATTGGACGGGGAGCCAGTGAGTTGATTCATTCAGGAAATGAAGCAGTTGCTGCTTCGGACGTCACATGTCACGTGATTTGAAGCAAGCTTCGAAACACTGCTTCTATGGAATAGGAAGTCCAGGGCTGAAGCTCCGTTCGAAGCTTCAGTGTCAAACTGCCATCACTACTAATCAGCTATAGTAATTGAAAACACGTTGTCGGTGAGCAGGGTCTTTTGAGTCAGAAATGTGTGAAAACAAACATGGTTTTAGTGGCATCTAATTCACATTAGGGAACAACAACTTGTACATTATCTTAGAGTTTGGTAAAGTCATGTAATTCACCTGATCCATTGCTATTTGACGAAAAGTGTAATCAGCAAGATTCATTGGAAACAAGTTGTCGGTGAGCAGGGTCTTTTGAGTCAAACTTAAAGTAAATTAAATGCTTTCCCCCGCCTACAAACAAATCTATAACAATTGTTTTTGGCTTATTCTCTTGTGAGAAAACACTGGTAAGCTAAACAGTCATTTGGTCATTTATAATTAGCTTTATTTGGTTTCCAGTTTGTGCAAATAGTGTAAGCAGAAAATAAAAAAACTAATGTTTAGACGGTCTCTTCGACGAGCCTCTTCTCACTGGCCCCAAAACAAACTAACAAATGGCGGTGTCATCAGTAACAGATGTCCCCTCAGCATGTATTCCCAGGACGAATGACTGCAGTAGTCACAAGGGTTGTCACACTAATTTCCCCCATTTGCCGGCGAGATAAATGTATAATAAATCAAATCAACAAGGATTTGGACAAGCCACCGCACTATCGACTGTAACCGAAAGTGTCCCTTCCTGATCGTCATAAAACACACGAGACAAAACCGAATACAACTCATCACAAGCGTTTATGCGAGTCCTTCCTCTGTTCGCTCATCAATCAATAACTCTGGGTTTCGACTGAAGTGACAGACATTCGTAGAAAAACACCCGCGTTATATTTTACTGTTTACAAGTCATCGTTTCCAGTTCGTCCATGATGTTGAATGTGATGCAAGAGAAACGCATGGAAAGGATTCTAGGGAAGAAGTTTATTTCATAATATTTCCCTTTTTTTTAAAACCCTATTTTCCCGTCTTTTAAAACCCTTCATTTAAATATGCTAATTGTGGTGGAAGAAATGTATAACACATGCCACTCCCTCTCTACCCCTAAACTACAAACGTCTCCGTTTCATCATTACCAGAACACATAAAACATCCAGTCTTCTTTAACCCCTTCACGCCCCTCTGTAGCAACAAAGGGCAACACGCTCCCCATGCACCCCAGGGACACACTGCAGCATTCAGGAGTGAGGTTGCCTTGGCCTGGACTCCAGGGATCTCCCATTTCCCCATTACCTATTTGCTGTCTTGTTCCTGTCACACGTAGGGAACATCACACCAGATGACGGTCCTGTCTTCAGGTGGATTACTCACGCCACAAGTTACAAATAAATAACCTTTAACTCAAACATGTTAGACCGCTAACAGCAAAAGTACAGTGTAAATAAATGTAAAAACTAGAGCCGGGACTCGATTCAAAAAATGTAATCTAATTAATTAGAGGCTTTGTAATTAATTAATCGAAATTAATCGCATTTTTAATCAAATATACATATTTGACCTGAGAACAGTGAGAAGCAGTTTCCACATGGATGTGACTCCAGGTGGTCGACAGTCGAGTGCAGTCCAGTGAGCAGGGAGCTGGTTATTCTCTCAGACGTGGACTGACTGATACTGGCCCTGAAACCCAGTCGTCTGGATGAGTGTGGGTGGGTCAGGGTGTGGTTCCTTGCACTCGGAGTCGGGCTAACGTCCACGCTAGCTGCTACACGCTAGCTGCTACACGCTAGCTCCTACACGCTAGCTGCTACATGCTAGCTGCTACATGCTAGCTGCTACATGCTTTGCATTCAGGTGATACTTTAGGCTTGATGAGCTGCGGTGATATGCAAATTATTTTTTGCATAATTTGCACACAATAATTTGACCAAAGCGGTCTCATCAGCTTGTTCGTTCATGTTTGCCTATTGTTCACTGTGGTTTGTTGGTGCTCCAGTATAATCGGTACGCCTGAAACTCATCCAGTGAGAAACGTTCCGCTGTGCAAAAATAAGTGCGATTAAAGTGCGATTAAAATGCGTTAATTTTTTTAACGCGTTCATTTTTGTGTAATTAATTAATCTTAATTAACGCGTTAAAGTCCCGGCCCTAGTAAAAACACAAGAACGTCTTAAGCTTTAAGCCGTTTCTTGCTGAAAAACATCAACAAATGGCTTTTTGTCGTCAGTCGACTAACTGCGCCGAAATCATGCTGTCTTCCAAAGAAAAAGGAACTAAACATCTTTTAGACGCCTTTCTAGAAAGAGTATAATAGAGTCTTATATTAAAACCTCTCCTGCATATGTATTAATGGCATATATGTTGCTCATGCCTTCAGGTGGATAAGTCGTGCCACAAAACAACTTTTAATTAAACATATTTAGACCTCTTACTAGAACAAGTACAGTGGAAATACATTTGAGACCGTCTGAAGCTCCCAAATGATGCAGTGTTATAAACACATTGGAACTAAAAAGTGTTAAACTACTAACGAGAGAGTTCAGTGAAACGTCTCTCAACGTCGGAGGTACTTCTTGACAAAACACATTGGAAGACATACTTTCTAAATGATAAAATATGGTTTGTAAAGGCATTTGAAAGAGAATGTGTCTCTCGTTTAAAAATACTTTTAGGTTAAAACTTCTCCTGCATTATGTATTAATGGCAACATATATTGCTCCTGCCTTCAGGTGGATAACGGCCCATCTACACTACAGGCATCGAAAAATGCTTTAAACACTTCGCCCATTCATTTGAATGTGGTGACGTAGAAGATTTTTAAACTTCGCCGAACTGCATTGTGGGGAGCATGGCATGGCTTTGCAAGCATCACGAGCATCTATCGGCATCAAAAGTTGAGCAATGTTCAACTTTTGAGGCTCGATGCTTGGCATCAGCCAATCAAATCCCGCGTATGCAAATCTGACAGTACAAGCGCTAGCCAATCAAACCACGTGTATGCTGGGAGAGACCACGCAGGTCATTTCCTCATATTCAAAAAAATGGAGGGAAAATTCATTATAGCGGTAGTGAATCACCCGGTGCCGTTTGATCAGTCTCTGTTCACCTACCGGGAGACAAACCGGAGGAGCGAGGCATGGAGGGAGGTGGCAGAGACAGTGGGGGAACTGGTAGGTTTTCGCCTGTTTGGGGAGTTTATATCCAGTTTACTTCGTTTTAACATCGCTATTGCTTTGTATGTCGGGGGCGGGAGATTCCTGATTGGTTGTTGGTCGCCTTGGGCGCGAGAAATCGCCAAGCCTCAGACACGCCCAGCTTCAAGATTTTGTGATGCCTGTAGTGTAGACGGGCCGTAAGTCGTGCCAAAAATAACCTTTAATTAACAAATGTTAGACCTCTTACTAGAACAAGTACAGTGGAAACGGATTTGAAAACACAAGACTGTCTTAAGCCTCTTTCTCGATGGATAAAAAACAACAAACACTAACAAACGGCTTTTTGTCGTCAGTGGACGTTGCACTAAATGCTCCCAAATCATGCGGTCTTCCAAACAAAAAGGAACCAATAATCTTTTAGACCCCTTACTAGAAAGAGTACAGTGAAACGACTCTCAAAGTCGGAGGTACTGCTTGTCAAAAAACATTGGAAACACTTCCTAAATGATCAAATATGGTTTTAAAGGCATTTGAAAGTGAATGTTTCTTTGGTTTAAACATACTTCATAAAACCTCTCCTGCATATGGATTAATGTCAACATATATTGCCATAGAATGAAATATAGTAATGGTGTACACTTGTCAAAGAAACATCAGTTTGTCAAGGTCGGCCATCTTGTTTTCTTTACTTGTTGCCATTGTTCTCCTGGAGCGCTTTGAGGATAAATTGGACATGTCCTCTGTGAAGATCAATCCTTTGGCTTTTAATAGACCGTAGCATTATGTGTTGAACCAATATCCACAAATCAATGTGTTCACTTTGATGGGCTGTCTTCTGAGTGGTTAAACATTGCTAATGGTGTTCCTCAAGGTTCTGTTTTAGGTCCACTTTTATTCTCCATATATATCAACAGTTTAGGTGAAAATGTGGATGAAGCTACTTTACATTTGTATGCGGATGATACGGTGATGTACTGTGCAGGTCCCTCCATTCAGGAGGCTGGTGTTAAATTACAGGCTGTTTTTAACACTATTCAGACTCAGCTCTCTGAACTAAAGCTTCTTTTAAATGTGGATAAAACCAAGGTAATGCTCTTTTCAAAAGCTAAAAAGACACCAGAGCCTGTTTTGGATATTGTTACTATGCAAGGACAAGTACTTGAAGTGGTCGCCTGTTACAAATACCTGGGTATCTGGATTGATGACTGTCTTACTTTTAAACTTCATGTCAATAACCTGCTTAAAAAACTGAGGGTTAGGCTAGGGTTCCTCTACAGGAACAAGTCCTGCTTCTCGCTTGAGGCCAGGAAAAGGCTAGTCACTGTGACCTTTGACCTGTGCTGGACTCTGGGGATCTGTTGTATATGAATGCACCGGCAATTACCTGAACAAGTTAGATGCCGCGTATCACAGCGCACTGACTCATCACTGTACACTGTATACCAAGGCAGGTTTACCATCTCTCTCTGTACGGAGGCTCAGTCACTGGTACACGTTTATCTATAAAGCTATGTTGGGTAAACTCCCGTATTGTATCTGCTCTCTGATAACACAGAGAGTTGCAAGCAGCTAGTGTCTGAGGTCACATGATGTGGTCTTGTTAGATGTGCCAAGAGCAAGGACTGTCTCAGGTCAGACAGCTTTTATGTGCGCAGCTCCACTTGCTGGAACAATCTTCAGAGAGAATTGAAACTGGGCGATCTCATTCCTCTGCATGTCTTTAAAGCTAGGGTAAATGAAATGCTTGCTGATACAATGGGCACTTGTAAATGTCTATAACTATGTATCCTGTAAATATAATGTGTAATGTCCTTTATTGTTTCATGTGGAACCTATATGCTGCAGGTCGCCCTTGAAAAAGAGATCGATGATCTCAATGGGACCAATCTGATTAAATAAAATAAAAATAAAATGAAATAATTGTAGAAAAGTATGTTAATGTAGTTTTTACTTGCTATCTAAAACTATGCTTTCCCTTCTTTTACAGCAGTACATGACTAGTATACTTCTTTTGCCACTCTATTTGATTTGATTTTGAATTTAGGTGTACCTTTTATACATTTTCCGTCCCACGACTGGTTTGTTTTTCATCGTTTTCCATCCGCCTCTCGGTGTGAGCCACTCAGAGATGTGACGTAAATCAGACGTGGTGGTGCCAGGCTCAGCGGGGGGGGAACAACATCCTGTGCTCTGGCTTTTATGCAGCTGTGGGGATGAAAGTAGGAGTGAGTCAGCGCGTCGTGGCACCCTTGGGTGAAGCCCAGAGTGAATAAGTCCGCTGTGAAACACTGGCGGGCGTCAGGAGAGCACGGATGCGTACAGCCTGTGTTTTGATGAAAAGACGAGACCACCACCTCGTCCTTTTTGTCTGCCTCGGATCGATAAGACCCGGTGATACCCCTTTCTCTTCTGCCACGCTATAACGTTGGCTACCTCTCTCAGGATAATGGATCTCAGCATGTGGCGGGCTGATTTTATTCATGTCCTCAGACAGTCTGCGGTCTCACAGACGTTGGACAATTTAAGCTGTTTTTCGAGCCCAATCACTTGATTTCCATTTTTTAATTGGAAACTGCTCTTGTTTTTTTAGAAAGGCAGTGGTGGGGTGATCTTTTTAAAACCTCTCTGAAAATATAGACATTTTAGGGTTGAGCCTCAAGAACAAAGTCGTTTTCAAACATTTTAATTTGCACGACATACCACTCAGTCTCGTTTCATGTGTCTTAATGTCTAGTGGAAAGTTGGTTTGACGGCTTAAAGGGGTTTGTGTGCATGTAAATGGTCTGCAAAGGCTAACATCACTGTTTCCAAACATCTGGACTACCTATGTTGCAAATATATTATCTTTTCAATTTACACACGGCATCTATTGCACGTCTGTCCGTCCTGGGAGAGGGATCCCTCCTCTGCTGCTCTCCCTGAGGTTTCTCCATGTTCCCTTTAAACTGGGTTTTCTCCGGGAGTTTTTCCTTGTACGATGTGAGGGTCTGAGGACAGAGGGTCTAAGGACAGATGGTGTAAGGACAGAGGGTCTGAGGACAGAGGGTCTGAGGACAGAGGGTCTGAGGACAGAGGGTCTGAGGACAGAGGGTCTGAAGACAGAGGGTCTGAGGACAGAGGGTCTGAGGACAGAGGGTGTCGTATTGTCATACTGATATTCTGTACACACTGTGAAGTCCACTGATATTGGGCTATAAATAAACATTGATTGATTGATTGATTGTCACTATGTAATATGCGCGCTTCTATTGGCTAGCGCTCCAACACATTTTACGTGATCGGCTAAGGGGCGGAACATCTCTAAGCGGTGGACCAATCACAACAGAGCTAGCCAGCTAACCCATCAGAGCAGACTGGGCTCTGGTTTCAGACAGAAGGTGAAAAGACAGACAGTATGAGAAAAATAAAGTGCTTTCTGAGCATTAAAGCGTGGAGACATCAGTCTATTCGGCGATCTAGAGATAATTAGATGTGACCACTCGGCTTTTCTGCTGCACACCTCGTTTTATTTGGCTACGCTCGTGATCCTAAGGCTCTTTAAATCTCTAAGTACCTGGTAAAGAAAGCAGGTTAAAGCAAGTCTTGAGAACACTCATGAATAAACCGCGTACATGTGCATCGCTCCGTTCACAGTTCAGTGGGCCAAGAAAACACTCTCTTAATTTAGCCCCCTGCGTGCCCTCCTTAATGTTCCCACCTGGGGCTCTTCTGCAGAGACGTACATGTCACTGCACACAACCGGCCCCCTGCTGAGGCTCACATACATATGTACCGTGTGTATATCAAGAGAACATGCCAGGGGGTTGTGTATGTTACATGTTATGTTACAGGAAATACATGGCACGTTTAAGATGAACACCCCAGCACGTGCACTCCGCTCTGCATCGGCCAAACGGCTCGCTGCAGCCGCACGGAGAAGGGGACCCAAGTTCTCATCAGCAGAAACACGTGGGTTTGCTATCCTGGCTCCAAGATGGTGGAATGAGCTCCCTGTAACGGAGCGTCCACACTGCAGCTTCAAAAATAGCTTGGAGCTGGGCGTGTCTGGAGCTTGGGGATTTTATTGGGGCGGTGGTGGCGAAGTCGATAGGGACTTGGCTTGGGAACTGGAAGGTCACCAGTTCAAGTCCCAGCAAGACCAAGTGCTACCGAGGTGTCCCTGAGCAAGGCACCGTTCCCCACACTGCTCCCCGGGCGCCGTTCAAAATGGCAGCACACTGCTCCTAACACTAGGATGGGTCGAATGCAGAGAAACAATTTCCCCACGAGGGATTAATAAAAGTCCATCTTATCTTATTCAAGCAACACGACCAACAACCAATCACATGAATCTCCCGCCCCCGACATACAAAGCAAAAACCCCCGGGGATTTTATGCGAGCAATATATATATATATAAACTCCCCAAACAGGCGAAACCCTACCAGTTCCCCCCACTGCCTCTGCCACCTCCCTCCATGCTGGTTCCTCCGGTTTGTGTCCCGGTAGGTGAAGAGGGTCTGGTCATACAAAACCGGGTGAGTTGCTACGGCGATAGTTAGTTTCTCCTCCAACTTTTTTTGAAATATAGAAATGAACGGCGGGATATCTCTCCCGGCTTAGACGCGGTTTGATTGGCTACGGCTTCAGCTGTCAGATTTTCCGAAACGGGATTTGATTGTCTGGCGCTGGCTACTCCGGCGTCTCCGGCGTCAGAAGTTGAACATTGTTCAACTTCTGACGGCGGAGACGGACCGCTCTGCTACCCACAATTCAGTTCGGCGAAAAAGCGAGGCAACGTGACGTCACCCCATTCAAAGTGAATGGGCAGATTGGAGTTGTCGACGCTGTAGTGTAGACGGGCCGTGACATCAGGACCGCAGAAAGCTCACACACCTTCCGACGCAGACTGAAAACTCATCTCTTTCGACTCCACCTCGAGCGATAGAACTGCTAACAAAGCACTTATATACTAACAAAGGGCTGGCTTATCTACAGCCAGTTGAGTAGCACTTGAAATGTTTGGCTCTATGAAACCTGATGTACTTTATGATTCTGTTTTTAGTCGAATGCACTTGTAATGTAATGAACTTCCTGCAAACGGTATGTCTCTAAAGCAGCAGGACATAGAACCAACTGTCCTGCATGTGGTGGCATTTCAGATGTTGTGGTTAATAAAAAATGTATTTGACCAACATCCTTTCATAAAACATAGAATACTTGTATACAGATAGTATGCTTGTATACATTATTACAAGACTGCATTGGTCACATCTAATCATCTCTAGAGAACAGACTCATGTTCAAGTCGCCATGCTTTAATGTTGAAACGGCTCTTTTAGTAATTAAAGGAGAGGTAGCTGTGTGACTAACATCCCCTTGTACTGATGGCAAATACAACAACACCTTTTTAGCAAACTGTGTTAAAGACATATTTAAACGCTGATATATACGAGACACTGCTGGTAAGTAGAATACAACATTTTGAATATACACCACCATGAAACTCCACCAGCTGATAACTGACATTAAGACGAGTATGTTTTGTATCAAAATAATTCAAACAAATCTGAATATGAAAATTAGGCATTCTCCCTTTTTAAAGTTTGATTATTAGAAAAACCGAAATCTAAAAATGGGATGAAGTCAGATTTAGTGTTACATTTCGTTGATGTTAACGATATATTTTTTGCTAACATTTTAAGGTTACATAAAATAATGTAAAACATTAGATAAAGTTCAAATTCGTGTTTCATTTTGTTGACGTATAAGAATCCACGTTTTGTCTTTCTATCAGAAAATACATTAAAAAAAATCTGCTTTCATTATGATTTTAGGAATACATTTTTAATTAAATCGGGCCATGAATGATATATGATAGTTTATTTCCAAAGCATCAATGTCACATGAGTGTCATTTAAAAAAACAAAACCTCTTGGTTCTTTTGGGAGACAGTGGCTTGTTTGCGTTCAGCCGCTCCGTGATGGATGCAGCCGTCACGGAGCGGTGAGCGCGGAGGTCAGAGCGATCGGAGGCTGACAGAAAGAGGTCAGCGGCAGTCAGTCAGAACATCAGGAGAGCAGCAGCTCCACCAGCACCGGATCCCTTTCATCTCTGCAGAAGAAGACTGCAGTGACCGTTTGACTCGTCTCCAAACTGCCGCAAGATGTATTCTTCTGCCACAGCAGGACTTTCAGACTTGGGGACCATTGACATGCACTTTATTCATATTAGCAATTAAACACAAATACATGTGTGATAATATACTACTACTGCTACTACTGCTACTACTGCTACTGCTACTACTACTACTACTACTACTACTACTACTTTGCTATCCTGGCTCCAAGATGGTGGAATGAGCTCCCATTGACATCAGGACAGCAGAAAGCTCACACACCTTCCAGACTGAAAACTCATCTCTTTCGACTCCACCTCGAGCGATATAACTACTAACAAAGCACTTATATACTAACAAAGGACTGGCTTATCTATAGCCAGTTGAGTAGCACTTGAAATGCTTGGCTCTTTGAAACCTGATGTACTTTATGATTCTGTTTTCTTCAGGGTTGTGTCTTCCTGGTCGAATGTACTTATTGTAAGTCGCTTTGGATAAAAGTGTCAGCTAAATGTAATGTACTACTACTACTACTAAAACTACAACATCCACCACTACTACTACTACTACTACTGATACTACTACCACTACTACTACTACTACTACTACTACTACTACTAGTATTACTACTACTACTACTACAACTACTGATACTACCACCACTACTACTACTACTACTACTGATAATACTACCACTACTACTATTACTACTACTACTACTACTGATACTACCACCACTACGACTACTACTACTACTACTAACTGGTATTACTACTAGTATTACTACTACTACTACTAGTATTACTACTACTACTACTACCACTACTACTACAACTACTACTACTCCTGCTAATACTACTACTACTACTACTAGTATTACTACTACTACTACTACACACTACTACTACTCCTGCTAATACTACTGCTACTATTACTACTACTACTACTACTACTACTACTAATCATAAATATTTGTATAGGGCTTTTCATACTCAGGATGAAAATCAACATTTTTTTAAACAATTTTGCACAAAACCCAAAACATGAGTCTGTTCTGCGATGATAGATGATTAGATGTGACCAATGCACTCTTAAATAATGTATACAAGCATTCTATCTTTATACAAGTATTCCATGTGTTATGAAAAGGATGTAAGTTATTGGTCAAAGACAAAATGTATTAACCACAACACTTGAAATGCCACCACATGCAGGACCATGTGTTCTACATCTCCTGCTGCTTTAGAGACATACAGTGAATACGCAACAGACTAAATGCAATACAAGAATATAACTGTACACAACAGGAAATGAGACACAATAAATAAATACAATCAAAAATAAAACAATCAAAAATAGAGACCAATAAAAGAAGGATATTGCAAATTAAAATGTGACGTGGACCTTTTGAGAAATGGACTGAACATGCAGCTGTCCACACATCATCAATTATACAGAAGCAACCGAAAAGGACCGAACTGCAAACTCGCAGTGGGTTCAGCCGACCTCGAGTCTTTCTATCTGTAAAATACATCTAAATGCCTTTTTTCTGGATCTGCGAAGTGAACATATCCGTTTTCCACACACAGGCAAAGCATTTGAAAGTCTGCATGCTGGTCATAGCACAGCGATAGCATCCTTCTGCACCGTGGAGCATATCTCCTGATTGGCTGCTGACAGCGCTGTCAGCCGGCGGCACAGTCAATCACAGGATGGCAGCAGAGGAGGTACAAAAAATAAAGTACTTTAGCTGACGTGGCTGTTTCCAGCGCCGGTGCTGAGAGTGCTAAAGCAGAAAACACCTTCCCTTTTCCATTTCATGCAGTTGGGTTTGGTGTTCTTTGTTTTATTGTTGTTGTTTATGGTTAAACACGTCAACACTTGCCATACACATATGAAGCCATTTGGTAAGGCTGTTTAATTAAATGGTCTATATTAAGAGCATCTTTATAGCAGCAAACAATTATACTGTTTGTAATCGGAGCGTCACTGCTTTCTGTTTGTAGTATTGCATGCGACTCCTTCCCCCGAGTGTATTTATATCCGCTGGCTAGCTATTTGCCGCGGCTGCACTGCGCTAACCCACCCTTCCCTCAGGTTAACTGCTAGCTTGTCAGCACTACTGCAGTTGTTTGGGCTGTTAGCATCTTTAGCTACTAGCCGCCAGCTCAGCCTTCCTTATGTTGAGAGCTGTGGATACCAGCTCAGACTCTAAATGCTCTGAATGGCTCCTTTTTAAAGTTTGCAGGCGTGCTAATAAACATTTGGTAACACAATTCAATCTGCCACTGTAAGAGAAGGTTTGTATCATGGGGCAAAATGCTATTGTGTTGTTAGGCTAGCAAGTAGCTATGGTCACAAGTGTGCCATCGTTTAACAACGCGTGGCAAGTGCTTGTGAGTCAAATATAAAGGGTCTCGATCAGTGCTTCTCAAAGTGTGGTCCGCGGACCCCTGGTGGTCCGTGAGCGCCCCCTAGTGGTCCGTGAGTATATTGGTACAATTTCACATTTGAAATAAATTAATTAATTTGAGTTTTCCGCACTCTCGCGGGAATATCTCCGCAATGGAGCGAGCTTAAGTTTAAGTTTTGATTGCATGATATAGCCCAGCGCAACACCTTCTCACACATGTTGCCACTTGTTTGTACCATTTTCAGGCGATTTGTAAAAAACGATGTGTCTTTGGATATTTGTGGAGTTAGGTGGTCCGCGAGTGTGTTTTTATTGGTTAAGTGGTCCTTGGTTGGAAAAAGTTTGAGAAGCACTGGTCTAGATGGAAAGATATATATATATATAGAAATGTGTATTCATTGGGATAAACCCCTTGAGATGCACCATCTCGTTTCCCAGGGGGTCCCGACAACGGCAACAACTCACAGACACACATAAACAAAAAGACAAAATGCAAAACATGACACACAAGACAAACCACATACAGTCTGTTAACTGAAATAAAAGCAATGCATACAATCATTACAATTTGAGACAGTCAAGCAAATCAGTTTCATCAATATCAGTTAATAACAAGTACAGACCAGTTGAAAGTGAGATAACAATGCATGTTTAAATAAACCCAATGATGACAGAGATCTAATAGCAGCAGGTAAAGTATTCCAGTCTGTTGGGGCTTTGAACATGAACGCTCTCAATCAATTTTTTTGCAGAGGGGGCAGAGAAATAAATCCGAACAGAATGTCTAACTTGATGAATTGGTGAGTAGGGTACAACATACTGCTTTAAATAAGGGGGATAGTTAAGATAAATGCAATTAAATATCAGCTGGAGCCAATGCGTGTGTCTTCTTACATTTAAAGAAGGCCTTTTAAGTTGGTTATACATTGTGCAGTGATGTGTACGGAAAGGACAACCAAGAACACATCTGCATAGTCTGTTGTAGGCTATGTTGAGTGGAGCAAGATCTGATTTATGTGCATTTTGGTAGACTACATCACAACAGTCCATAATCGGATTAATACGTTGAGAAGCAATTCTCTTTCGGACACTGAGCGTAAAACACTGATTCCGTAATTACTTGTTGTATTACATGCTTTATAGGTAGTTTAAATGAAAGTTCAGAGTCTACACCAAGATATTTAAAGCTATCAACGTTTATGCAGAGAAGTGCCATCCTTACATGTTCTAAAGATAAATAACTTTGTGACAATATTATAAAATCCTGAGCACTCGGGTCTAAGCTAAAGCTAACCTCGATAAAGGTAACGTACATTAATCCGTATCTCTGATATCACGACTACTATTTTATCTTATTTTTATGATAATTTGTTGTAAAAACTGGAGGAGGATTGCAACGTAGCTAGCTAGTATATCATTGGTTAAAAAAGTAAATAATGTATGTGGAGGTGGAAGGTATTTGTCGACCTCAGTGTAGTGAACATCAGCTTTTTATCAGTTGTAATAAATAAAAGAAAAATAATTAGGTCTCCCGACGACTACACCTCAGACACACATTCATATTTAATGTCAAGCTCAAGCAATTCTTCATGTTTCTTGTATGTTCTCACAAGTAACAAGCAATACTGTGGGGCGTATTGGTGAAATAGGACAGTAGCAGGATCGTCATGTTAGATACGAAGTAATTGGCTTCAAAAAATGTCACTGTGTCGTACCAGGTGCAAAGCAACCTTAATTACCAAGTCCTATGTGACCTGAAAGTCGCTGACTTCGCTATTTTATCATGTTTTTAGTACTTTTTTCCAAAGGGACATGTTTGATTGTGTGAGGAAAAGATGTGCGCAGGAGCATGGCTGCAATGTACTCTAACATGTAATTAGCTGACGTAGCCAATTAGCTAGCCAGCAGACTAAGTCGTGCTGTCTTAATTGGTCTCCGTGTGCGAATAATGATCCAATAAAAGAGATTATGTACAACCTACGGCCCGTGGGTCATTCTGGGCTGTATTGAGGCTCTGTGGCCCAACTGGAACCATCAGTCCTCATTGTTGGCTTCAGTATAGCAGCTTTGGAGACTCTTGCACTGTAATACCTTGAATTATGAGTACATTTCACGAGTACTATTCCATGTTATTATTGCTATTATGTGAAAAGAAAAGGGAATTCTGCGACATAGGAAAAAACGTTTAATTTGTGTTAATTTCTCGTACTTTATTTCATCCTGCTCCATTCAGTTAGTCGACCTGCACACATACATGTTAACATATTTAACAATCCAGACTCAAATATATATATTCATTTAACTAATTTAATTCATTTCTTGTTTCAACCGCTACTTGCCTGTATATTCGATATCCGTTTTTGTTTTAGCTGTTTTAACTTTTAAATGCACTGTAAGGCGACCTTGGGTGTCCTCGAAATAAAACGTATTATTATATCATTTTAATTGTATCGTTCATTTTGTTAATCTTGTGAATCTGTGCTGTACTTTCGCTCTTCCTCTGTTGCTGCTTAAGCTCCTGAATTTCCCCACAGGATTAATAAATATCTTATCTTATCTAATCTCTCATCTTAGTGCTGTATTGATTATCTGTTTGCCGTGAACGCGTTGATAGTATGAGTGTTATATATATATTTGCCGGTGGGCTCCATGCTTTCAGGATTATCAACGTCTCTCTGAAGTGTTATCTCCTAAAGATGCCGTCCTGCACTCAAAAGCAGCTTCAAGTCAAACGTCCCCTCGAACTGACACATGCAAAAAACCGTCAGCAGTCAGCTCTGCCGATTTCCCACTTCTTTCTGTATTGATGAAAAGGTGTTTTTCACGGTGAGTTTAGATTAATGACGGCCTAAGTAGCTGCTTCGAGGGCAGGAAAACGGTTTAGTCATCCACTTTCCCCCGGACAGACTTCCCCGCCGCCGCCCGGGGATTCAGTTCAGCGACCTTCCCATCAAAACCCTGCCGCTGTGACTTTGAGGCATTACTCCATGTTTCTCATCTCTGTCCTTCTGAAACCAACGCTCCCTTTTTACTTCTCTGAAACAGCTGTGCACACATTGTAAGTCACGCACATCCAACTGGTATTGCTGCCATTGTGTGTTTTTGTTTTGTAGAGCCAGCTGAAAGGATGAACTGTGAGATACTCTCCAAGTTTGAATTAGTTCACAATAACACATTCAGTGTGAGTCATGTGTATTTTAGTTTACTGTCGTGGGCTGATTTGATTTAGTGGCTGTTCATCTCTGTCCTGTTGGAAATGCAGGGTTCTGACGTCAGTGGTGTATCTCTGCTCCGCAGGATAAATGTTTATTCAGTAAAGCGGGGCCACCACAGATGGATAGGGTAAACGTTTTCTGTTGATAACATAAAGTAATATGTTTTCTTTATCGCAAGTTTTCAGGATATTGGAATACAATTTTCAGTTTCATATCAGTATGTAGTGTCTCTACTTTAAAGAGTCCTCTCCTGCTGATGTTCAGGTGTATATCAGTATGTAGTGTCTCTACTTTAAAGAGTCCTCTCCTGCTGATGTGCAGGTGTATATCAGTATGTAGTGTCTCTACTTTAAAGAGTCCTCTCCTGCTGATGTTCAGGTGTATATCAGTATGTAGTGTCTCTACTTTAAAGAGTCCTCTCCTGCTGATGTTCAGGTGTATATCAGTATGTAGTGTCTCTACTTTAAAGAGTCCTCTCCTGCTGATGTTCAGGTGTATATCAGTATGTAGTGTCTCTACTTTAAAGAGTCCTCTCCTGCTGATGTTCAGGTGTATATCAGTATGTAGTGTCTCTACTTTAAAGAGTCCTCTCCTGCTGATGTTCAGGTGTATATCAGTATGTAGTGTCTCTACTTTAAAGAGTCCTCTCCTGCTGATGTTCAGGTGTATATCAGTATGTAGTGTCTCTACTTTAAAGAGTCCTCTCCTGCTGATGTTCAGGTGTATATCAGTATGTAGTGTCTCTACTTTAAAGAGTCATCTCCTGCTGATGTTCAGGTGTATATCAGTATGTAGTGTCTCTACTTTAAAGAGTCCTCTCCTGCTGATGTTCAGGTGTATATCAGTATGTAGTGTCTCCACTTTAAAGAGTCCTCTCCTGCTGATGTTCAGGTGTATATCAGTATGTAGTGTCTCTACTTTAAAGAGTCCTCTCCTGCTGATGTTCAGGTGTATATCAGTATGTAGTGTCTCCACTTTAAAGAGTCCTCTCCTGCTGATGTTCAGGTGTATATCAGTACGTAGTGTCTCTACTTTAAAGAGTCCTCTCCTGCTGATGTTCAGGTGTATATCAGTATGTAGTGTCTCCACTTTAAAGAGTCCTCTCCTGCTGATGTTCAGGTGTATATCAGTACGTAGTGTCTCTACTTTAAAGAGTCCTCTCCTGCTGATGTTCAGGTGTATATCAGTACGTAGTGTCTCTACATGTCTCCATGCTTTAATGTTCAAAAATCTCTTTATCTTTCTCATACTGCCTGTGCTGCAGCACCCCCTTTCACCCTCTGTCTGAAACCAGGGCCCAGTCTGCTCTGATTGGTTAGCTGGCCGGCTCTGTTGGGATTGGTCAACCGTCCCGCCCCTTAGCCTATCGCGTACAATGTGTTGGAGCCCTTGCGAGTATCAGCGTTAGTGTTAGTGTTCCGGACGTAAACAAAGAAGTCAAATGGAGGTTTTTCAGGCTGGACTTGTGCCAAAAAAGCAAAATAGGGCCTCTTTAAATTTAAAATACATTTTTCAAATCACTGCATATCAATTTATCAAACTTGCAGATCAATATAAACCTCCCAAGGGTATTGCTTAGAATAAACCAATTATTTTTAACATTAGGTTTATGCATGAAATGCTGTTCTTATCTGTTTGAATGAGCAAGGCCTTATATAATGCTTTTCCTTTTTTTAAATCGCTGACTCTGCAAATTATTACCAGATATAAACTATAAATGCTGTTAGAAATTGTACGACTGTTAGAAAGATTGTTTGTATTCTGGCAACAAAAAATGTCATACAAGCTGCTCAGTGATATCAGAACTGTTAAAAGGCAGAGCTTTGATTTTTGTTCTGTCGATCCATAGTAAAGCTTTAGTAATTACCTGCTAAGCCAGAGGAGCAGAAGTCTTCCTGTCTCTTTTGCCATCAATGCCCGGGAGTGACAGACAGAGACACGCTGACTGAAAGTGAGAAAGGATTTTGCTTCATCTGCATGAATCTCAGTAATTAGTCATTCCTCCACTCATCTCTCATGTCCTCTAATCTCTCACCCTCTTTCTCCCTCATCCTGCCCTCTTCTGCTGCCTTTTGTTCGTCTCCATTAAACCACTGTGCCTTTGGGTGAATATATTTGTGCAGAGATGACATATTCTTTCAAAGCAAACCCAGAAGATAGCATTGCAAATGGTCCCTAGGCAAAAAGCAATGTGATGTATTTGTATTGGATTTGGGAATATTGCATAAAAAAGTTATTGATACTTACACGTAGGATATTCTCCACATATTAAACCACTTTATGATTTTGTAAGCATAAATGCAATCACCATATTTAAAAAGCTAATGTTAGGCTGTAAAGGAACTGCAGCACGGTCACCTGACCTCACCTGACCACCGCTAAGCTAAAGGTGGCTAATGTTGGGCTATGAAGGAACTACAGCACGGTCACATTACTTCACGTCCCCACCGCTAAGCTAAAGGAGGCTAATGTTGGGCTATAAAGGAACTACAGCACGGTCACATGACCTCACCTCACCACCGCTAAGCTAAAGGCGGCTAATGTTGGGCTATGAAGGAACTACAGCACGGTCACATGACTTCACGTCCCCACCGCTAAGCTAAAGGAGGCTAATGTTGGGCTATAAAGGAACTACAGCACGGTCACCTGACCTCACCTGACCACCGCTAAGCTAAAGGTGGCTAATGTTGGGCTATGAAGGAACTACAGCACGGTCACATGACTTCATGTCACCATCGCTAAGCTAAAGGTGGCTAATGTTGGGCTATAAAGGAACTACAGCACGGTCACATGACTTCACGTCACCATCGCTAAGCTAAAGGTGGCTAATGTTGGGCTATAAAGGAACTACAGCACGGTCACATGACTTCACGTCACCACCGCTAAGCTAAAGGAGGCTAATGTTGGGCTATAAAGGAACTACAGCACGGTCACATGACTTCACGTCACCATCGCTAAGCTAAAGGTGGCTAATGTTGGGCTATAAAGGAACTACAGCACGGTCACATGACTTCACGTCACCACCGCTAAGCTAAAGGAGGCTAATGTTGGGCTATAAAGGAACTACAGCACGGTCACATGACTTCACGTCACCACCGCTAAGCTAAAGGTGGCTAATGTTGGGCTATAAAGGAACTACAGCACGGTCACATGACTTCACGTCACCACCGCTAAGCTAAAGGTGGCTAACGTTGGGCTGTATGACGTTTTGTCGTCTCATTTAGACAATTGTGAGCAACCGCCATTTTTAAATCTTTACTTACGTATTTTATGTCGTAGAACAAAACTTAATAATCTCTTCAGCTTGTTTTAACCACAGACCTTACTAGCGAACAAAAAGTGCCAAAATGCTGACATTCCTGCACCATTCTTGGTTGCTCACAGTTAATATTGGATATTGTGGATCAAAACTTTTAATTCCTTTCAGCTTGTGTTAACAACAGACCTTATTTCAGGACTCTAACCAAAAACACTTTTAAAACACGTTGACTTTGAAGCGAGGGAACAGGAAGTTGTAAAATGCTGACTAATTTCGGGATATTAACACTTATTCCTGTCTCAATTTTCTTCTACATGACTGTCTTCCTACCTCATGTGTTCACCCACAAATGCTCTCATTTATCTGTCCATCTTCCTCCCTGTCTCCCCTCAATATCTCCCCCCTCTTAAGTCTTCTGTCCTCTTGAGTGCACTACTTTTCCCTTGCCCCATGTTGTGTGCATGCTCCAGAGTTTGTGTTCTCTGCTACTACAACTAGACCTGTGTTATTGGAGCCCTGCGGCACACACACACACACACACACACACACACACACACCCTCAATCACCTAACATAGTCCTTACCATAGCAGTATGTCTCATCATTGCAGTGTGTGAGCGTAAATCTGTGTGTGTGTGCGCCTGTCTCTGTGAATTAGTTTTCGCTTTATACCATGTCAGGGAGAAATAATGTGTAATGCACCCTCAGCAGATATCTGGTGGTGCAAAAATTGTGTTTACAATACGTCTGTATATACACACACACACACACACACACACACACACACACACACTAGCCAGGGGCGCTTCTTTGTTTGCAATTACCTAGAAAAAATTAAAATGCCAGGTTAGCGGCGTTACTTTTTGCAGGCGTTTAATTAAGAGTGTTTCCCCTTTAATCTCCCAGTGCCCTCACATCTTTCAGTTCTCCGTTTCTCTTCATTCCTCTCATTGTCGTGCACCCACTCTCCATGTGGATTCATGTTTGTCATCTTTGCTCACTCCTTTTTCTTCTTGACTAATTGGAAGGGGAAATTGGCTTTTTTTTTCTCTACCCTCAGGTTTTTAAGAGACCAAAGACCAGAGCTGAAGAGGTACATCAACTCACATGTATATCTGGAGATGGATAGACTTTCATTTCTAGATGGAAAGTTGAGGAAGTCACAAAAAAACCCATCTTATCTTTTAACATACCAGACATTGTATTGTGTGTTCTGACTTTTAGTTTCACGACATTAAATATCATTAAGCAGACTCTTTTATCCAAAGCGCAATCAACCGCTACTCGCTTGATGTGGAATAACCTGACCGTAAGCTTATCCCTGTTTTACCACTTAAAGGCCCCGTGTCACGGCCATTTCCACTGATCATAGTTCCATTGTTGAGGTCTACTAGAATAGATTTATACTGTGCACTAAACGGCTCGTTGCAGCTCTTGCTCCCTGTGAGCCCAGTGTGCTCCGATTGGTCGGGACGTTGTGAATCGCGCTGAGCTCCGTGGAGGTGTGGTTTCCTTGTTTAGCGATACACAGCGAAACACAGCCAAACTCACCCTGAGCACACACAAAGTCACAGCCGAGGTAAAAGCAATAAGTATGGCTTGATATCGAGTAAGAAAAAGGTTGATACACGCTGTGAGAATGGGTCTGCAGAGAGGATCCCAGCTGTCTGTTATCAGCCTGCAGCCAGGGAGGAGAGATCAGCAGAGCTGCCTGCCCTGAGTGTGTGTGGAAGTCCGTGGATTGGTCAATTTGGACCAATCAGCGGGGGCTTAACATAACGCTCCCGAGTACGTACGCCCACGGATTGGTCCATTTCGTTCCGGGGACCACATGACATCATGATTTCCCCGGAAGAATCAAATGGACAGTGACGTATCTCCAACGAGGCGTTTTGGGGAGGTCTTCTCTGTGTTAGAGTTTACTCGCTACAGGGTGTACTTTGAGGGTTTTGACTCTGCAGACCGCTTACATGCAGACAAACCTTCATAACACACAAGGGGACGGGACCGGAAAAGCATGACATGTCACCTTTAATAAAGCTATTTGAGTATTATACAAACCATTGATAATGCTCGTGATCTGTCAGCCCTATTGACAGCAAACATACAATTGTAAAAATAAAAACGTTTCCATTTCTACAGTGAGCATCGGCGCTGCGTAAATCATGCCGTGCAGAATTGTCCAATAAGAACGTAATTCTAGTACCAGAAGACAAATAGATGGCCGACGGCATCTCGTGGCCCTATAATTCCAATCTTTATTCCCGACTCAAGGTCCATTTCACAAACAAAAAGACAAAACACACATCAATTAATAAGATAAAAAGCCAAACACAAAACAGATATAAACAAAAAGATAATAACATAAAATCAGTCCAATCACAGCGAGCCACACATGCTCACTGTCTGTGGAGGCTGCTGCGCCAAGGCCTCCACATCATGGAAGAGAACCGGGTAGCACTCTTCACAGGGTTCATTAAAATCGAGATAACTTGATTGTCCGAGTCTTCTAGGTCAGTGTTTTTCAAAGTGGCGGCCCCGACCCCCCGGGGGGCCGCCAGGGGGCGCCAGGGAGGTCACTCAAAGTTTGAGGGGAACAGGATTTTTTTTCATTTTGTTTCATTTTTTTAAACATTTTATTAATAACGGCATATCTATCAATGTATGTGTGTTTTGATGCAAATCTTTTCATATTTTGTTTTTTTGAATCACACGACCGCCCTTCAAGCCAATCAGAATCGAGCACCGCTACTGAGGGTGAACATCTGCTCAGCTTTTGGAGCAAGTGAGAGCGAGTGGATGTTTCGCTCTGCAACCGGATGAGAGCACGGATGTAGCACATGTCGCAGAGTTGCTTGCATGCATCAGATTTATTTCAGAAGACAACTTTGTTGAGGAAATATTATTTTGCAAAGCACTGGAAGGTAGGACCACAGGAAGAGACATGTTCCAAGCTTTCGATGAGTGCATCATCTCGGTCTCGTTGTGTGGGTGTGTGTTCAGACGGGGCAGCGGGGCGATGACAGGCAGAGAAAGCGGAGTGACAGCTTCGCTCAGGCAGAAGGCCCCACATGTGGTGGCAACGCACTGCATGCTCCATCGGGAGGCACTTGTACACATCATTTAAAAATAAAAATGCAACAGGGGGGGGTCCGCCAGAGGATAATGCTCTATGGGGTCCTTGGCATGGCAACGTTCGGGAACCCCTGTTCTAGGCGACACATGCATTTTTACATTAACTTTCTTAAAAGGGCGTGACAGGCAGGTACCCCCAAGTTAACAAACAGCTGGCTGGCACTGTGCCATCCAGGTACCCTCAGCAGCAACCGTAAAGCATCGTTGTATGAAGCTTCTAGCATGTGAACCGTGTAGTTACTCCTCAGGTGAGCCTTGAAGTTACTCCTCAGGTGAGCCTTGAAGTTACTCCTCAGGTGAGCCTTGAAGTTACTCCACAGGTGAGCCTTGAAGTTACTCCACAGGTGAGCCTTGAAGTTACTCCACAGGTGAGCCTTGAAGTTACTCCACAGGTGAGCCGTGTAGTTACTCCACAGGTGAGCCTTGAGTACAGAAAGCTTTACAAAGTGATACCTTGACGTCTACAGAGCACTGGCCTGGGCTTACAGTGTGCAGCGCTGTCTATGGATGTCTTTGTCCTCTGTGAGATCATCAGGGATATAATGACAGGTTCTTCATCTCACTGCACACAAGTGGAATGTTGCTACTGAGAATTATTTATTTATTTATTTATAGAAGCACCGTGCATACAAAAACATTAATCTCAGCAAAGAGAAGAGATGCCAGATTATAGCGAATAGCTCATTTCCATCTGTGGTCCTCAGAAAGGTTCATAACAATCAATCATTACATAATAACATTGCATGATCTCTCTCAGTCAAACCATTTTAAAACCTGATTTAAGTTCAGCTCAATACATTAATACATAGTACACTTGAAATACACTTCCATGATCTCGGTCAGTGAAATGAGAACATACAGCCTTTTTATCCTCTTCGCACAATCCTGATGCCACTCTTCTTGGCGTTATACTTAATATTAAAATCAATGCCATACTGGGAACAAGTCCTTAGAAGCTGTAAGCCAGCTCTGCACGGGGAGAAGAGGATCTGCGTACACAAGGTGGTTGACAACGATGTCGCAGCCAGTTTTACACAAGTTCAGGTTCCTTGACAGATCATCCAGGTACGGATTAAACAACAAAGATATACTCCCTAAATGTATGAAAACAGCACAATAATTAATTAAATCTGATGTTTTCTTGAACATACAATGAGGAATACATCTGTTATATTCAGAGAGATGCCTTTTCCAACCGTACATGCCCATTAAATAATATATTACGGTAATTATGGATGAGCCCCTGAAGATATTCTCCTATTCAAACGCGGCTGAAGTGGATTATGGGAATCTGTCTGTTTATGTTGTTTTGCATTATAGTGCTATGCAAGTACACACAAGTAGTACATTTTGTTATGGATGTATTACTATTCTTTTACTGTTGACTTAACATTGGATTTTATTTACCGACAACTCCTTTTCTCACAATATCCCTCTCCAAATCCCTCACTATAATTCTCCTCCCTTTTAGTTTTTCTCCAGCCTTCGTTCACTCCATAGCATTTCCTTCCTCAAATATACTATTTGAGAGTGTCCCTCTCTACTTGTAATTGAAGTTGCAGTCTCCCTCTGATTGATTAACAGAGTGAGGAAGAGACAACAAGAAATATGTTTGGTGCGAACAAGCTGCAATAAATCAGAGCATTAACATATTGGCTTTTTTATTTTCATTAGTTTCCTGCTGTTTACTTCTTTCCTCCACAAAGTCCACCAACAATCCAATAATAAATCCAACAGCTTATTGATTATGAGCTTTATTATAACCAGAGGACTGAAGCTGATATGAAACACTCATTTCCTGGTTTACTCCACGGGGACCACTTCAGACTCCGTCAAACCAGATTTCCTTTGATGTGTTTTTAATGGATTTATCCGTTTTGCATCTGTGAGCAGCATTTTCATTAAAGGGAACTTTTGGTTCTGTCATTTTACAATTCTATTAAATCTGACTTTGTACTTAAACTTGCCATTTCCCAAAATATGTTTTTTTAAAGGTTTTAAAGATTTTGAAGGTTTACGGGGGATGCTCTGTGTTGTGCACACGTTACAATAGGCGCTTTCACACCGCAGTACTTTCCCCACAAAGGTTCATCAGAACTCTTTAGTTCTCATGAACTAAGTGCAGATCGCGTTCTCACCGGAATAAGTCCCTGGGGGGAGGATGAGGCAAATGAACCCGCTGACGTCACTTCTTCTTCTTCTGCTTTGGGTTTACTGGCAGGCCGCAAACCACTTCACGGCATATACTGCCGCCCGTAGTCCCCGGTCGGAAGTCCCCGGAGTTGGGGAAGGCTTCAGTAGAAGCTGCTGGGAGTCCCAGCAGCTTCTACTGAAGCCTTCCGAGTAAATCGCCAGAACGCCGACACCTCCTCATCTCCACCGCTCCCATGTTTTATTTTGTGTTGCCATAAGTTAGTCTCTCTGCGTTTCTGCGCTGGGCTAATGCTAATAATGCTAATGCGAGGAAAATAAAATGGCGGCTTTACAAAACATTTTGGGAGTTTTACGGGGCGTGGTTTGCAATCCGCCCAGCCAATCAGACACAGGAACCTTTTTCTCCTACGAAAGTCCCTGCTCTCTAGCAGGGACTTTCATAGGAGAAAAAGGTTCTCATGAACTCATTTGAGTTCCGGCTCTTTTTGGTGTGAACGCGACATTTCGGAACTATATCGGAACTAAAGTGGGAAAAGTACTGCGGTGTGAACGCGCCTAATAAGGACGTTGTACTTTTATACTTAATTCCTTTTCGATTTTTTACCAATGCCAAACACATTTCCAATCAAAATCCAAGTAGGGAGGTGGAGGGGTGTATATAGGTTTACCGTCATGTCTCATGACCAATGAATATTCAACGATGATTTAAACTTGGATGCAGTACCTAACAAACGATTAATTTGAGTTACTTAACAAACACACGTATTTTCCCCTGAAGCCTGATCTTTTGCCAAACCTTTACCAAGTAGTTAACTTGCCTTAACATACGTTTCACTTGCCCCATGTAGCCTTTTTCTGCCTGATTTACCTAGCATTCTCCTTAGCTTTCGCTAGTTGGATGTAACTGTTTTGTTCAGCAACGCCATCCTGTACTGAGCACTACCAAAGACGATTGTTATTGGTGTGAAGGAATGCACGCCAACATGCCTTTTCCACTATTGCAGGATGAGAAAGAGGGCACTTAATCACCTAATACATGTTTCTGTAACCCTACATACATTCTGTTCATCTCATATTGACTCAACGTCGGTGTTGGGGAAATGCTTTCCTCGCCCCATAACTTTGACCCAGTTCATCAGTCTGTGCTGCCCTCACTGAGCTCAGGCCTTCAACCTTGGGCTGCCGTGCTCTCAGTGTGTTGTCTCCCTGTTCCTGCCTGTTGGCGTCCGCTGATAGAGGTGTTATAGTGCTTTATCTTGTCACGCACGATGTTGATTCTTCTCTCAGAACCAGCTAAATACATGGGTCTGGGGTAGAGGTCTTCAGAACATGTCTTCAACCATCAGTGTTTGCCATCAAAGTTCCTGCTCTCCCTGTCTCTCTGATTCTCGTCTAATAATAAGATTACATTTGTATTGCGCCTTTCGAGGGACCCAAGGCTGCTTTACATGATGAACAAACAAACAAACAAACAAACAAACAAAACAAAAGGGCAAATAATAACGTATTATCCATTGCTTCACATTCGGTCACTCTGGGAACGAATGCTTGTAACACAGCTTCAATTGAAGGTTTATGTTACGATGTTATACTGTCCCATACCCCTATATCCTCTCTCATCGTTCCCCATCTCTTCTCCCTCCAGCTCCATGCTGTCCCCCCTCTATCCGGACCATGGCGGCTCGGCGGTGTGGCCCCAGCCTTCTTCCTGCACCTCGTCCTCTCAGGTCCTCCAGAGGCCACTACGATGCCGCCCTCCCCCAATCAGCGGGAGCAGCGTGGGCCCCAACCCCACCTACTACCACGCCGTCTATGACGTGCGAGTGGATCAGTACAGAGATGTGCCGTTCAGCGGGGGGGTCCGGTCCGGGCGTGGCTCCTTGTCCCTGGTCTCCAGCAGCACCGACCCCACAGTGCCGCTGGTCCGGAGGAGGGGAGGCGTGGTGGACTACCGGGACGTCATCATGGCCCACCAGGCGCACAAGCTGCACAACACCCCGCAGGCCAGGAGGAAAGAGTGGGAGTGAGTACAGTTCACTTTTTAATGTTGGGAAATTAGTTAGGAAGGGGAGGGGTTGTGTTGTTGTTTGTGGTTCTGGAGTCTCCTGCCGTGGTCCTTCACGTACTTCTGTACTTAACATTTTCGATGTAGTCGATTTCAGTTGAAACACAGCATTGGACAAATTGATGATGCCGTTGGTCAAATAGCTTGACCAACCCGTCCTATAGGGCGTGCTCAAGTTATACTATGACTGACATTTCTCTCTGAATGTATTCATACAGCTTTTTTGTCTCTAATTGCGGCATGGTGTCAGCCAATCAGAGCGCTTTCCTTCCACCTGGTTGTAAAGGAATATGTACATCCTTCTATCTGCCTCTCACACCCCCCACCCCCTTTCCCACTTCCTGTTTCCCCATCAAAACATAATTCAATATCCTGAACAACTACTATCTCTTATATTCAAAGTATTTTAGCTTCCGTTATTAGCATAGCGCCCTGTACTGGTTACCTAGAGACAGACGCAGAGCCATAAAACATAATGACTCTTGTTCCAAACTAATTGCGTTAATCATATCTGGGATCTAGCACTCCTAACAAGGTGCCAGTTCAGACATTATTATTAAATACACGGTGTAGACATGTAGTCATGGTGGTGCTGCACATGAGGGTCTTATTAAGTCGCATGTCAAGTAGAAGCAATAAAAGAAGTCTGGCAATAAGCACCTCGATGTGTGATTTTTCAAAGCAGCTCCGAATGGTTGAAAATGATCCGGCAACTCAAAGACAAGAACAGATTGGACGAAGCAACACTATTACTCAAGAGAAGCCATTTCAGAATGCGTTCTTTAGCTTTATCTCCATTTCAATACACGGAGGAAAAGTCCGACGGTAGTGTGGAGTCAGAACTGGAGGCTATAAGATTCATTGCAAGATCAATACGTCATGTCCAAATCGTGTTTGAGCTGTTAGTAAAAACGTGATTCAAAGCTAAGAAAATCAATGCCTTAGTGTCTGTATTGAGTGCGCGTCTCTGATGGACAGCACGGGAAGATACAACGCAAGCTGTTTTCTGTCAATCACATTGAGACTGCGAGAAAAAGTCTTGAAACAGCATTTCAGATTTGCCCTTTAAAGGACCCATGTCATGCTTTCCCGGTTATTACCCGTCCCCTTGTGTTATGAAGGTTTTTCTGCATGTAGGGCGGTGGGGGCGAAGTCGATAGGGACTTGGCTTGGCAACTGGAAGATCACCAGTTCAAGTCCCGGCAAGACCAAGTGCTACCGAGGTGTCCCTGAGCAAGGCACCGTTCCCCACACTGCTCCCCGGGCGCCGTTCAAAATGGCAGCCCACTGCTCCTAACACTAGGATGGGTCGAATGCAGAGAAACTATTTCCCCACGAGGATTAATAAAGTACATCAAAATTATTATTTATTTTTTTTAAACGGTCTGCAGAGTCACAAACCCTCAAAGTGCACCCTGTAGTGAGTACAACTCGAACTCAGAGAAGACCTGTCCGCTACCCCAGAACGCCTCATTGGACATTTCTCTTCTTCCATTCTTACTTCCTGGTTCTGTGACGTGTGAACTCCCAGATCAACAACAAATGACCGGGTTGGCCCAAATGGACCAATCCGCGGAGCCCCTCCCACACCAGGACCCCTGGCTCACTAACAGGGAGTCCCATTGACTTGCATGGAGCTCCCTGAACGCGACAGACGAGTTGGGAAGGTGGAGAACGCTCTCCGCAGACCCGTTCTCACAGCGCTATAAACCTTCTTCTTTCTCAATATCAAGCCACACTTATCGTTTATACTTCGGCTGTGAGTGTGTGTGTGCTCAGGATGAGTTTCGCTTGTTCTCGCTGTATCGCCGATCCGGAAACCTGTCCGCTCTTCGCAGCAGCTCGGCTCGCAACAACGAGCCTCGCAACGTCTCGACCAATCAGAGCACACTGGGCTCACAGGGAGCGGGGGAGAGGCAGGAGCTCCAACAAGCCGTGTAGGACAGAGTGAATACACATGCTACACAGAGATAATGTTTGAGAAACCAATGTGAGTTTGGAACATTGAACAATGTAAATGATCAGTAGAAATGGCCAGGACCTTTACTGCTGACCCATACACTGAACAAATGTTCTTCTACTTAACTATTTATGACGAACAGAGCGTTTGAATGATGTACTGAAATTGGTTGTATTCTAAGGACTGACATTTTTTAGATTCAAACCAATGTAATCTGGCTTTTAATGCACCCACCCTAGAAAAAAAAGTATATAATAATTGTTTATGATACGGGCTCCAGCAAAGCACCCTTCCCTGCTGTATACTGTATATCTATACGTTTCGTATGGGATTGTAATCTTGTGCAGTAGCTGTTACAGCAACAGTCATTTCGAGAGTCTTCTTGCAATCAGACTCCAGAGCAGCTGATTTGATTGTCACCTTCAAACAGAGAAGTGATCAGTGAAATGAAAGTGACTTCAGCTCCAGACTATTCCCTCAAGATGGAGGAAAGTTCCTTGAGATGTGACCTGAGACGACTCTCTTACCCGCTACGACCCAACTTGTTTCCCCCGACATTAGGCGCCATTTTATTAAGTGTCCAAAGCCTTATTACAGAGGCAGTGGGTGGGGACAGAAAGATACTTCATATGAGCTTTTAAGGGCTTTTTCGATCAGGTCGGTGTATATGGACCAACTTCAGTGTCCTAAGTGATGGGATAAGATTGATTATAAAACGTTGCTACGGCAACAGTTGTTAACCAAATATGTCATAGACTAAATACAATAAATGGCTGGGGACTTCTTCTTAACAACCCTCCGAGATGTTTTTCAATGTATGCCTTTATTTTCCCTTATGTATAGTTTGATTCAACTTTATTGTCAGCTTTAGTTAAGCTTTTTAGGGCATTCGGTTTGTATTACAGGTTTGTTTTAGCTTGTTGGGTGTCCGCCATTTCACATATTTCCGTTATATTGTATGATTGGACTTATATTTTAAACTGTTTGTGATTTAATATATTTTTAAGTATGTTGGCATCCCCAGCTTGTTGGTGGAGGTTGTTGATGGCTTTGTTGGTTGGGAGAACTGTTTCAAAGTCAATCCGGTGTTTGATCGGCAGCCATTCGAGGTGATGGTAAATATGGGTAATGTGGGCTGAACGTTGGATCGCAGAATTTGGACATACCAATATTTTGTTTGTAATGTAGGCAGGGGAACCATAGAGAATGTTTCGATGCATAATTTCCAGTGTCAGTCAAGGGGAAAGAGAGACTTGGATTGTGTGATTTTTCCTTGAGTAGAAAAAGCAGATGTTGTGATCTGATTGGAAAGTACGGGTAGGGTACGAACGAGGGGACGGGTTGACACTAGACGCGTCGATCTTAAGAAAAAAGGTCCTGGGTGAAGCGGTTAAGAGAGTGTGAGCCGATGAAGACGAGCAGCAAGAGTACAGACAAACAGCTGCTGACCCAGTTGCAGATCAGACCAGGTGTGTTAGCGTAGCCTTGGGACAAAGATGATTTTGATCAGACCTGACTGACCACACTTAGCCTGCCAGGCAGCAGATCCGTGGATGGAAAGGTTGCTACCGGGTTGGATGGATTGTATCCCCCTCTGGTCTTGTGTCCTTGTCTGCCTCTTCCCACTTTCGGTCTCTTTTAACCCCCCCCCCGACACTGGGTTTAAGGCATGCTTGTTCTTGGTCGGTAGAAAAGAGGGTACATGTTGGAGAAGACTTTTCAACTTTCAACGTTTTCATTGTTTTCATCGTTTCATCAACTTTACACAAGACATTAGTTTAAAGGTAAAAATAGAGTTACAGGTAATTGAACTTGGACATTGAGAATGAACAATTATTTTCATGAAAGATAGTAGGCCAAGATAAAATAATATTTAAGGTATTTTTTCACGCTCAGTTCTTAAAGGAGACGTTTTCAATGCCTTGGCTTTTTCTAAGAGTTATTACCTGTTAAGGCCTTATTTTTGGATAAATAATTCAATGTATTTTAAGGATCTGTGCCCACCCTGTAGATGTTCTTAATATTTAGATGTTGTTCTAATTGATTAGGAATAAAACGCCTTTATAGTGAACCATAGTAGAAAAACATAAAATGATGATCTTCAATTAAACAAGAAAAATATAACATTTGACATGCCTGCATCTTTAAGGATTGTAAGATCTAACAACAATACAATTTCGTTTTTTGGATAAATGAATTCAATGCCTTTTAACACTTATAGGTGATCTGTGGGAACCCTGTTGATTTTGTTGATTGGGGCAAATAAGACATGTTATATACCTTTACACTAATCTGTAGGAGGTTAGACGGATTTTACCACCCTCTGGTCCTGTGTCTCTGTCTGCTTCTTCCCCTTTCCTCCCCTCCATCTTTTTTAATGTCCCCCTCTGACGTTAAGCTAGTCCATCGTGACTGGTTGATTACACCCAGATGACATTTACTGCAACAGGACCAATAGCTGCATCCTCCTCTGCCATTACTTAACTGTGATAGTGAGCATGTTTACTGTTGCATCACCTGTCCCTGGCACCAGGTCAGAACAATCTCTTTATTATCGGCAGAACACCGAGATTCCCATCATTGCCAAACAATCATAAAACATCGATTGAATTACAAAAGAACATGAGTTAATTAAGGTGAGATGATAAGATATATCCCCGAGAGGGAAACTAAACAAAAAGAAAAGCAGGCAAATAAAAACTACACGCGTTGTTAATATTAAGACTAGAAGGGCCGTAAGAGAGCTCAACCTTCGCCAAGACTGTTTCAATAAGTGGAAACTAATATGTATATGTACACAGTGATTCAGATTTCCTCCAAATGTAATGGGTTCTTCTTTGGCCTATTCTACTGCCAAGTTTTGAAAGAAAATCTGGCCTGTAGTTTTTCTGTAAAAAAAAACATAGAGAACAGAAAATATAACCCTCTTGACGGACGTAATAAGTAAAAGAGTTATAACACGGCTTATACAAATACAAGATATGATTGGTACATGTGGACATTCAGTGGCATCCTGCTGCAGGATACTGCCCCAAGTAAATTACATTTAAAAAGAGACCAATCAAAGCAAAGAGGTTAAAAGCAGTGGACGTCAGAAAAGTCATCAGAAGACAGACAGGAAGTAATCACTAAAGGGAACACAGTTCAGACGGTTCTGGCAGGATTAAAGACAGTATAAATCTGCCTTAAAATAAAGTGGTAATAAAAAAAACGGCTTTAGTGCTCTGGTCACAATTCATGCTATATTTCAGTGCACCTTGTGGACAGGTTTAGTTTTGGAGAAGTGAGTGGAGTAAGGGTATGGAGACAATCCTGACCAGAAACATGACATAATCAAAAACAACCTTATATTCTTTCAGCATCATCGTCAGATACATCTCCCAACAGTTATTCGATGTCATAAAATTACTTGTATACCTTCTACCTTCAATTCCTTTTAATTTCGTTTTCTTATCAGACATTTAATTACCGTACTTTTCGGACTATAAGCCGCGACTTTTTTCCCCATTTCTTTTGTGCAGCTAACGGCCACTAGGGAACCTCCTAAATCTATGGGTTTTACAGGTAAAATTAACCACCTTTAACACTACGGGCTCTATGACCGGTGTGCGCCCGCCTCCAGCAGGAAAAGCTGGAGGCCGGAAAAGAGTGAGACAGGTAGCGCGCCAAAGTGAAAGTGGAACCGAGAGACAGAACGAGAGCAAGACAGACGGACAAGTTAGCTGCTGCGGCTCATATGCAGGTGCGCTTTATAGTCCGAAAAGTACGGTATATCTTTCCTCATTTATGGATTTAAAATGTCAGTTAAAGATAAATTAAAGTGGACCTATGTGCTATATTGAACAATATATTGTAGGGCCATACCCAGAGATGGGGTCGTTACTAAAAAAAAGTAAATTATTACCCTTACATATTACTTAAAACAAAATTAAAATAATTACACTATTCGTTACTCTTACATAAAGTAATCTGTTACTTTACTCGTTACTTTACTCCAGGGCCCGGCCGCCCCTCCTGCTGGCAGATCAGCAGACTGCTAAGTTTTAATGTTTGTTTAGTTCAGTTTCCATTGTCGCATAGACTGATCCAGATAGTCCTGAATTGTTTTCTATCTGACGTGGCGGTCTCTGTCTCCTGCTATCTGTATATGTTGCGCAGTCTATTCTTCTTCACGCTGTTGCGGTCAGCGTGTTCCGGCGTGGTGGCATGTGTTGCACTGGAGCCAGATTAGAAGCACACGCAGCCGAGCAGTCGAACTGCGCATGGTGCGTGGCAATAACTCTCTTACAGCAGGCGGCGGTAGTGTGTATTCGTTCATTCAACAACAGGGCAACAACGGAAAACAGAGAAGACGAACAGACTACGTGTGTAATAAATAAACAACGCTATGTGGTTAGTTCAACGCTAGATGTTTTCTTTGCAGGTGTTTTGTTGAGGTTTGATATGAATGATTTTAGAAGGTAACGAAGTAACGCGTGTCGGTGCAAATGTTAGAAACTGTAGT
Source organism: Champsocephalus esox (assembly GCA_036324585.1). NCBI lineage: Eukaryota > Metazoa > Chordata > Actinopteri > Perciformes > Channichthyidae > Champsocephalus > Champsocephalus esox. The sequence continues at coordinate 5,497,336 of CM070480.1, read as the reverse complement.
GTGATTACTGAATTATAAAAGTAGCGGTTACACTACTCCGTTACGACCAAAGTAATATAATTACAGTACCGAGTTACTTTGTAACGCGTTACACCCAACTTGGCCTACCTATATAATGTATATAAATATAGGTTTTTTTTCAAAATACCAAACAGATCTGATTTTTGCCATGCCTCATTTCGCTCTATTTGCTCTTTCCAGCCCGGTTTTTGCAGGGGGCTGATTCTGTGAGCTGCAGCTGACCACGCCCCCTTGCAGGAGAGGGGAGTTGCCAGTTCCTTTGGCATTAGGGCAGGGATATCTAGATACTCTCCAAGGTTTGACATCATGAATTGTGCTACTTTTAAAGTAAGCAACGATGTTTTCAAATCTGTAATCAAAAAGCTCCTCAAAAACGCTATCGAAGCAGTTCCTGCCGTTGCTACGTTAGCTCAAACAGTAACAACGGACTATTTTTCTTAGCGGATGCATGTCAATTTAAATCAATACAACTATTTTTTAAATCATTAAAATCATTTTCTAAATCCATAAAAGCATTTCAATTAATATTGGGAGTCATGTCGTTACTTTGTTGAGAATGTGGCCGTGTGATAAGCGGTATAATGTGCCTTCAAGCCGATCTAGATCCCTCCGCCTCGCGTCGGGCTCCTGGTCAGCCTGTCGGTGTTCTTTTCCCCGTAATGACCGCGTCGCTGCACATTATCCCTTACATACGATTATATAGAGTCATTATTCATTTGTTTTAAAGCAGGAGGCGCAAACGCTCGCCTCTGGGAGGGAGAAAAAGAGCCACAGCGGAGAATAAACAGAAGCGCAACCATGGCAACCATGCAAGGGAAGTCTTCTTCGCTGCTTTTGTGGCAGACTACAGCACCACTTACTGGCCTGGCATATGTACTACAGCGTCTCCAGCGCTTTCGAGCAGCAATGGCCGGCCGTGGCCCAACCTCACATTCCCCTGATAGGTGGAGAGTTGGCCAATAGCCGTAGCGCCACCGTCCTGACGTCGGGACAGTGTTCAAATCTGGATCAGTTTTTATCAGATCCGTTGCAGCCCCTTTTTTTAGAGATTTGGGTTCGGAGGAAAATCGAGAGGGTTGTGACAGGTCCCCTTTAAATTCAACTAATTTGAGGTGGCAAATTCAATTTTGTTATTTCTACCAATGGATTATAGGTTACTGTATTCATTTTTACTGTAGTAACTGTATTACTTTATTTAAGTATTTCTTCTTACACCCAATTATCAACTACTAATATAATTGTATGACCGATTTGATTCTTCTTTTAGCTTTCTCTGATAACTTGTGGCCCATTTTAATTACGTGTTGTTGTGAAAGTGAGAAGCACATCTTTTATCGACTTCTTGACCCTGTTTATTTTTACTTTAGCCAGCCTTGAGAGCCAAACCCGATACTGTGCGGCACTTTCTCGTGTTTCCATTACCTCTTTGCTGCACTCAGTTACTGTAAGTGTGCTTTTTAGGCTGTGACTTTGTAAAGGTCACAGTAAGCTGAGAAAGCCTGTGGTTTGGAAAACATGAGGCAGGAAGAGGCGAAGGCCGGGTCAGAGGGAAGAGATGGAGGCACGTTGGAAATAATAAATGATCCAGACCTTTACGTTATCTATGTTCAAATATAAATGTATACCAACCTGTTTGACATTGTGATTTAGATGCGAAAGTGCCTCATTGTTTTTGGATCTTGCGGTGTCATTGGAGTAAGACAGATGTTGTTATTGTTGAGGTGATTTTACAATGAATACATTGCGCTAAATGACCAATTATCATAATGATGAAAGATACTGCTCTCATGACCCATGGTTTTGGCTGAGTAATACAGTAGAAAATATGTGTTAATTGTAAAAACCTTATTTCCATCCACCGTCTACTTATTGAATTTTCATGACACATCATTGCTTCTTGTTACTGCATCCCGAAATAAATTGGTTTGCGCCTCTGCCGAGACACAGTTGCTGCTGCCGTGATCAATGTGAAGTCCGAGCATGACACAACTAGTTTTGCCTTTTATCTGCACTTTGCTGGAGCGATGTATATTTCCCCCACGTGCGGGCAATCTTTAACTTAAATGCAGATTTAAATCCCAGATCAAATGTACTTTAGAGGGTCTTTAACACGCCGTCTTCAGTGATATCCGTTTCCGTGTCTCTTGTCTTGGTTTTTGTCCTTGTTGATTTTGAAAATGGAGCTGTGATGTAAGAACAATGTCAGACTTGATCTGACAAAAAAGTATTGTACATATCGTATCATAACGTACCGTCATGTATCTCCGCGTATCGTAGCGTCACATATCGTATCGTATGGTCACATATCGTATCGTATGGTCACATATCGTATCGTATGGTCACATATCGTATCGTAGCGTCACGTATCGTAGCGTCACGTATCGTAGCGTCACATATCGTAGCGTCACATATCGTAGCGTCACGTATCGTAGCGTCACGTATCGTAGCGTCACATATCGTAGCGTCACGTATCGTAGCGTCACGTAGCGTAGCGTCACGTAGCGTCACGTAGCGTAGCGTCACGTAGCGTAGCGTCACGTAGCGTAGCGTCACGTAGCGTAGCGTGCTCACGTATCGTAGCCTCCTAATTTAAATGTGTGGGCATGAAGTTGGGCCATTCCTTTCTTTGTGTGTGTTTTGAGAATAAAATGTCCATGTTTAGATATTCATAAAAACAGGTTTTGTATAAGTAACGACACAGAAACCGCTGTCCAATCTGATTTAGGCAACGTTATGGTGAGGATCAAAGACTACTATAAATAGGATTAAAGTAGCATAATTCACCAAAGCAAACCCTCTTTTCTTTCTGTCTTTGGTTCTTCTCTTCGTCCTTCCCCTCTCTCCCTCTTCGTGCCTCTCCTCCTGTTTCTCCACAGAGGGAGGTTCAGGATTTGCAGTGCCCTCACGCCAGATACAACGTCTTGCCAAAAAAATCTGTCACCTCAACACCCACAAGTCACTGTGTGCGTGTGCGTGTATGTGTGTGTGTGTGTGTGTGTGCGTGATGTGTATATGTGTGTGTGGCCTAGCATTACTATACTTGTGGGGACCTAAATCTGTTTTCACAGTCACATGTGGGGACTCGCCTCCCTTATGGGGACAACATGGAGGTCCCTGTGAGGGGAATCAGTAATGTTAGGGTGAAGACTTGGTTAGGGTTAGGCATGTATTGGTTAAGGTTAGGATAAGTCTCCAGGAAATGCATGTAAGTCAATGTAATGTCCCCTGAAGTGATGTTCAATGTTTTCGACAGACGTCATCATTTTAGTGACAGTTGTGACCATGCTGTCGATTGAAATGAACATTGGAAGGGAGGGAGAGGTTATTTTACTTGAATATATAGAGAATTAAATGCCTTTTTCATTAAATATGGTTTACAAAATATAAAAATAATCATCTTAATTGCTAAAGCACAACCTGTTCCCCATGCCTTTGCATTTTTAACAATGTTTAAAATATTAAGATAAGACATACTTTATTAATTGAACATTTAAGTAATTTACAAGCTACTTGTTCATTTCACAAGTTCATGTTTAGACATTTTCCAACCCGTACAAAAGCCACCTTCTTTGCTTTGACTGCAGGAGAAGAATTTGAAGTAATGACCAAATATCTACTTTGTATTCTGCTTCTTCATGAGACTATTCTTCTCTCAAAGTTCAGACTTTGGCAGGTCCTTATAGGGTTTAAAATAAGTACTTACGTTTCTTTCTTTAGTACATCTAAATAAAACCTTGAACACACAAAACCTTTTCAGAGTATGAATTTGCAAAACAGACATTTCTTTTAAAACCCCTTTATCCTTCAATCACAACGAACACCACATTACCTTCGAGGAACTTTCTCTCTCCTGACCAGCAGTTATGTTGTGTCCTCTGTCCATAAAGGACATGACTCTGACACTTTTATTTGAAACACCATGCAGTTTTCTTTAGTCCTGATTTGATGTGAAAAGACATCCTGAGCTTTCTAGTGATGTAACGCATCAGAGCAAATCCTCTGTCTTTTCTAATCCCTAAACCAGGCATTTCTGCAAACAGGATTTATGTCAGTAAGGAATTTAAAGGGGACCTATCATGCAAAATGCACTCTTTGATGTATTTTATACATAAACATGTGTCTCCGGTGAGTCAGGGAACTCACGCAGCGTCAGGAAATAAAACCCTCTCTCCTTTCCTCCGTACCCAAATCTCTAAAAACGGGGAACAACGGAGCTGATCCAGATTTGCGTCCGATATGACGTAATATCTGAAATGTGGACTCACGGGCCAATCAAAAACATTGCATCAGAAACAATGCCCGACTGTTTTGGACGTAATATGGTCGGTGTTTACATTAGCATCGCTAACACTCAGAGCTAACCTGTGCTGGAGAGCATGTGTGTGAAGAAGCAGGAAGTAAAAAGGAACTCACCTTGTGGTGTAACCGGCAAGAGAGAAAGCCTTTGAGCTCCAGACTGTTTCAGATCCTTGATAATCCATGATATGGCGTTTCATCACGGCAGCGTTTAGTTTAGACGGTAGCTGCCGGGTCCCGCATAAGCTCCGCCCCCTCCTCTTTAAAGCTTTATACTCAAATCAGCACTTAAGAAACGGGAAGTGAAATAGAGGGATATGAGGCGTGGCTAGAATGATCTGTTTGGTATTTTGAGCAAAACACTTCATAGACATGTTTTTTATATATTTGTATATCTCTGAGAGCTGTGCCATTGCCTAAACACAGCATGATAGGTGACCTTTAAGTAGTAACATTTATATATAAACTGTTTCCTTATTTCATTGTTTTTTCATTTGAGTCTTAAGTGTATGTTCAGCATTTCAACACATAGTCTGAACATTAAACAGTGGGACTAGGGACTTAATATTCATAAATGTTCATACTCAAGGGAACGGAGTGAAATAAATGTATTTTTATTTTTTATATATATTTTAATATAATTTTTGAAAATGCGTTTTATATTTCTTTCCAATATTCAAAATAAATAAATACAATATTAAAAAAGTAATACAAACAAGTATAATAATAATGTTAATATTGAATAATAAAACAAAACAATGACTAAATATAATAAAATAAATGGCAAAAAGCTAAATATGTATAAAAAACAAATAAGTACATAAAACAAAAAATAAATAAATTGAAGGGATATTGCTAATTCAAATCTTGAAAAAATATGTCTTTAAAAGTATTTGCCTCTCTCTCACCTCTTTGTGTGAACAGATTGACCTGCTGTCCATTTAGTCCCGTTCAGCAGAACCACATACATGTTAAATGTCCGGGGGGGTTGTGTGACAGCAGTCAGACACATATATTACCCCGTCTCCCCCCGTCTCCCCCTCGCTGCCTGTCTCTCTGTTGTGTTGTATTAGTGCCAGCATCAGTCAGTGTGTTCTGCTGCCAGCTGCACTTCTGCTCGGAGTGCACATCATTCATTTTAATATTTCTCTCTCTCCTCCTCTCTCACCTTCCACCTCCCCTCTACACTCACCCATCACTCCCCTCCTGCTGTTTCTCCCCCTTTTTATATCACACACTGTCCTTTTATCACCCTTTCCTCTTTATCTTTCTTTCATCCTTCCTTTTCTCTCCTCCCCGTCACTCTGAGAATTAGTATTCTGATTAGCAGCGACCACTCATCGCTGTTCCTCGGCTAAATTGATGTGACTGTATGGAGCACATTGAAGACATTAGCTTTTGCCGGCCAAGGTCGTTTGGTTTCAAGACGAGTGATTTAGTTTCACACACACTTCTATTCCATGGTGCTTTGGGTTTATCACCTCCACTGAAGTCGTGCGGTTAGTTTGTTGTCGTGAAACTTGATGTAAGGGTCAATCGTTGGCCAAGGAAGAAGCAAACCATCACACGGAAGAAAAAGCCAATAACTGGTGATGTGAAGTCCTGTGACAGTGATGTAGTTCCTTTATAGGCTAAGGTTAGCTCTTCACTTCCATTCGAACGTGGTGCGTGGGGTTTATTACCTGCACTACAGGAGTGTGGTTAATTATTTTTTGTTCATGAAACCTGCTGTAAGGGTGAACTAAGCATTGCACAAGGAAATGCATTTTTGAGCGGCGCGTCAGAATCACATGACACGTTAGTTTTAAGTTATGGCGTTAGTCTTTACTGTCCCGGTCAACTTTAGCATTTAGCATATCTTTAGCATTTTCCGTGCTACATTGATTGGCTGCATGCAAGTTATAAAACGTTTTTAAGTGACACATAAAACTGCCTAAAACCCTTGTCTCTGAGTCATTGTTTTTAATAACGTTTTTTTAATTAGAAGTCTGAAACAAGGTCTGTGGTTAGCACAAGCTGAAGAGATTTTAACGTTTTATTCTAGGACATAAATACGTCAGTACCTTACTGGGGAATACAAAAACGGTGCGTCTAAACACCCAACATTAGCCGCCTTTAGCTTATTGGTGGTGCGGTGAAGTCATGTGACCGTGATGTAGTTTCTTTATAGCCCAACATTAGCCTCCTTTAGCTTAGCGGTGGTGACGTGAAATCATGTGACCGTGCTGTAGGTCCTTTATAGCCCAACATTAGCCTCCTTTAGCTTAGCGGTGGTGACGTGAAGTCATGTGACCGTGCTGTAGTTCCTTTATAGCCCAACATTAGCCTCCTTTAGCTTAGCGGTGGTGACGTGAAATCATGTGACCGTGCTGTAGGTCCTTTATAGCCCAACATTAGCCTCCTTTAGCTTAGCGGTGGTGACGTGAAATCATGTGACCGTGCTGTAGGTCCTTTATAGCCCAACATTAGCCTCCTTTAGCTTAGCGGTGGTGACGTGAAATCATGTGACCGTGCTGTAGGTCCTTTATAGCCCAACATTAGCCTCCTTTAGCTTAGCGGTGGTGACGTGAAATCATGTGACCGTGCTGTAGTTCCTTTATAGCCCAACATTAGCAGCCTTTAGCTTAGCGGTGGTGACGTGAAGTCATGTGACCGTGCTGTAGGTCCTTTATAGCCCAACATTAGCCTCCTTTAGCTTAGCGGTGGTGACGTGAAGTCATGTGACCGTGCTGTAGGTCCTTTATAGCCCAAACTTAGCCACCTTTAGCTTAGCGGTGGTGACGTGAAGTCATGTGACCGTGCTGTAGTTCCTTTATAGCCCAACATTAGCCACCTTTAGCTTAGCGGTGGTGACGTGAAGTCATGTGACCGTGCTGTAGGTCCTTTATAGCCCAACATTAGCCTCCTTTAGCTTAGCGGTGGTGACGTGAAGTCATGTGACCGTGCTGTAGTTCCTTTATAGCCCAACATTAGCCGCCTTTAGCTTAGCGGTGGTGACGTGAAGTCATGTGACCGTGCTGTAGTTTCGTTATAGCTCAACATTAGCCTCCTTTAGCTTAGCGGTGGTGACGTGAAGTCATGTGACCGTGCTGTAGTTCCTTTATAGCCCAACATTAGCCGCCTTTAGCTTAGCGGTGGTGACGTGAAGTCATGTGACCGTGCTGTAGTTCGTTATAGCTCAACATTAGCCTCCTTTAGCTTAGCGGTGGTGACGTGAAGTCATGTGACCGTGCTGTAGTTCCTTTATAGCCCAACATTAGCCGCCTTTAGCTTAGCGGTGGTGACGTGAAGTCATGTGACCGTGCTGTAGTTCCTTTATAGCCCAACATTAGCCACCTTTAGCTTAGCGGTGGTGACGTGAAGTCATGTGACCGTGCTGTAGTTCCTTTATAGCCCAACATTAGCCTCCTTTAGCTTAGCGGTGGTGACGTGAAGTCATGTGACCGTGCTGTAGGTCCTTTATAGCCTAATGTTAGCTTTTTACTTCCAAGATCATAGTGGTGTTAATATGTGGATATGAAACAAAATATCTTTACATTTATTCAGCATTTAATTCACACAGGAGTTTATACACACATAGGCTTAACCATGAGTCGTTCCTATATAGACTGGTAATGTATGACATTGCCAGAAAGCATGCTATATATCATTATCAGGAGTTGGCCATAGCCCAGGCCCAGTTAAATCCCTTTTAACCTAAAGAGGTACCCTTTGTTTGAAACACTTTGTCCACATTGTATAAATCCCCATGCTGCTCCTCTGCTGGTCTCCAGGCTGAAGTCAAATGATTGTCCGAGCGTCTGAACGTCCTCGTCCCAGAGAGCCTCGCTGTAACATCGTCACTCTTTACACAAACACGCTTTGTACAAAAGCAGGAGGTTCATCCTCTGAAGAAGGATTCAAATTATTATGATTACACAGAAACCTTCATCTCCGTAATTTACCCTTTCATCCACATCCTCAGTGACTCACCCTCCTTTATTTCACCTCGACACACACACACACACACACACACACACACACACCACACACACACACACACACACACACACACAGACTCACCTACCGGACGATCAGTTTGATCAAAGGTCTGCTGGTTCTTTGACTGGCATACACTTACAAACACTCAAAGACATTTACAGACAACCATGCAGACACACACACACACACACACACACACACACACACACACTCACTCACTACTCACTCACTCACCACTCACTCACTCACTCAAGTTGGGGTGTTGTTGCTTGCCTCTGCTGCCCTCTTGTGGTAATGATGATAAATTATTCCATGTGTTAAATTAATTAATTGACTTTTTAAGGATCTGCAGGAACATTGTAAACACATGTAGATGTATCTCCAAGTGAAAAAAAATAATAATTATGAATTACTTTGCTTCTTCATGAGACAACTTTTTAAGAACTTATTTTGTCTTCTTTCGTAAGGTCTTCAAAAACTCATCCTTCACTTCTGATATTTGATTTCATTGTTCCAACTTCTCCCTCGTGTGTGTGTGTGTGTGTGGTGTGTGTGTGTGTGTGTGTGTGTGTGTGTGTGTGTGTGTGTGTGTGTGTGTGTGTGTGTGTGTGTGTGTGTGTGTGTGTGTGTGTGTGTGTGTGTGTGTGGTGTGTGTGTGTGTGTGTGTGTGTGAGTGTGTGTGTGTGTGTGTGTGTGTGTGTGTGTGGTGTGTGTGTGTGTGTGTGTGTGTGTGTGTGTGTGTGTGTGTGTGTGTGAGTGTGTGTGTGTGTGTGTGTGTGTGTGTGTGTGTGTGTGTGTGTGGTGTGTGTGTGTGTGTGTGTGTGTGTGTGTGTGTGTGTGTGGTGTGTGTGTGTGTGTGTGTGTGTGTGTGTGTGTGTGTGCGCAAGGTGATACAGGCCATATGCGTCATGCTGACACACTGTGACGCAGGTGGGCATTGTGCACACACACACACACACACACACACACACACACACACACACACACACAGGGTTTCATTTAAAGATTAGAAGACCAGCGTCACTGATTTGAATACCCATCACAAAAGTCTTGTGGGGCTTATTACCAGAAGTGACAGTGTGTCCTGTATTATTGTCACCTTGTGTGTGATAAAGTGTGTGTGTGTGATAAAGTGTGTGTGTGATAAAGTGTGTGTGATAATGTGTGTGTGATAACATCAAACAAATAAAAGCAGATGTCCTGAATTGATATTAAAGTGATGTGAATCTTTCTCTAGCAACTTGGTAACAATCTTCAAAATGGACAACCTCATTTCGTAGACCTTTTTAAATGAACCAACAAATTGGTCAAATCTAAAACAGAATATATTATATATATTAAAAAGAATATTAAAATATCCACTCTTTCATGACTCGCATCGAGGCATACAGTGTCTGTGTTGTTCTGAACGATTGATTACTTTATATAAACGGCTTTCTAATTCTTCATGGCAAAGTTATCAGAGCGTTTAGTTTCATCGTTTATCACTTTGTCGGTAAGGGACGACTTTGCCCTCCGTTCTCCGTGTTCCTCTCGAAACCAACATCTACAAAAGAAAACAGCTCTTGTGCTCCGGGAGAGGTCAGAGCAGGAGCAACAGGAGACTACACTCTAAAGTCATCAGGCGGAGAGAAGAGGGTTACAAAGAAGAGAGGGAGGGAGGGACCCTGAAAGCAAACCGAGGACCACCACAGGAGGTCTTGTCCGCGCTATAACTCCCCACCCTTCAGCAGGGAGAACGGAGAGCTTCCACAACACCACGATGTGCAAAATAAATATCCTTATCGTCATTACAAACAGTCTCTACTTTATGCTTTCTGCTCAGTATTAATAACAATGTGCGATATTAACTTGCAACGTCTTTTTGGACCATTAAAAACTGCCACTGTCCAGTTTTTTACTTTCATTATTCGACCATCTGTGTTTCTAGAAGTTGTTTAATTTTCTCTTTCTACTGTGAGTGTGTCAATTTAACAACTGTAATCATTTCTCATCATTACCACAAGAGGGCAGCAGAGTCAAGCAACAACACCCCAACTTAAGTGTGCGTGTGTGTGTGTGGTGTGCGTGTGTGTGTGTGTGTGTGTGGGTGTGTGTGTGGGTGTGGGTGTGGGGATACTAGCATTACTATACTTGTGGGGACCTACATTTGTTTACATAGTCACGTGTGGGGACTCACCTCCCTTATGGGGACACATTGGAGGTCCCCATAAGGGGAATTATTAATTTTAGGGTGAAGACTTGGTTAGGTTTAGGCATGTGTTGGTTATGGTTAAGGTTAGGATAACTCTCCAGGAAATGCATGTAAGTCAATGTAATGTCCCCTGAAGTGATGAAGTGTGTGTGGTGTGTGTGTGTGTGTGTGTGTGTGTGTGTGTGTGTGTGTGTGTGTGTGTGTGTGTGTGTGTGTGGAAATGCATCGGAGACAAGCTATACATCACAATGAGCCTTAGAATAGCAAATATTGTGTGTATCATTTGATAAGTTATCCATATGTAATCTACCTTAGGCGGCAGAGTTCAGTTTTGCATTCGAGTTAAGCGTCTAGAGGTTTTTTTATTTCAAAAAAGTACATTTATAATTTATATTAAAGTAAAAAATCATTTCAGACAAAAATACATTTAGTTAGTTGGCTATGTACTGTATATGAATGCCTTAACATATTATCAACTGTTTATATTATTAATATTATACCTATTAGTAGTTATTCCTCATTTGACGAACATTTTGACATTTTATAGAAAATGTCCACGGGTCTGAAAAAGTATTAAAAGTTGATAAATCAATTTAGCGAAAATTAAGACTATTAAACGGCATTTCCCAAGGCGTTACATTTTGTATCTTGTGTTCAGTAAGTATATAAATGGTCCAGAGAGGTTGTATTCTACAGTCTGCCTGAATGTAGTCATGGCGACGGTGTGTAGTGAGATTCTGTGTAGTTTATCGATGGCATCCCGTTGGGTTTGACGTCATCTGAACACGACATCGCACGCTCGCTGCTTGATAGCGCGAAGGTCCGTTTACGCCGGTTGCTAAGCAACATCGTTATGGGGAAATGCAAGTTAGCGTCCAAATCCAGTGGCGGCTGGTGGAAAATATTTTTGGTGGAGCTGTTGATATAGTGAGTAAAAAAAATGTTTTGGGAGAAATTACCCCTTAAATTAGGACATCTGGTGATGTAATGGCGCGTTTCCACTGCAGCGCGGAGCTCGCTCATGTCTCTTCTACATCAACATGTGTCCCCTCTTCTTCATGTCTCTTCTACATCAACATGTGTCCCCTCTTCTTAATGTCTCTTCTACATCAACATGTGTCCCCTCTTCTTCATGTCTCTTCTACATCAACATGTGTCCCCTCTTCTTCATGTCTCTTCTACATCAACATGTGTCCCCTCTTCTCCATGTCTTTTCTACATCAACATGTGTCTCCTCTACATCGTGCTGAGCCGTGCGGGGCCCGTTTTTGGTTGCGTTTCCACTTGGCCTAGTACCGGCTAGCGGGTCCTAATTCACAGTTGTTCTGGCCCGAGTAAATCGTGGTTCTAGGGCCAGGAACAACCAGGCTGAGTCGGGCTGAGCATGCTAAACTAGAGAGAGAATCGCTGGCAAGGGGGCTACAACTACAACAAGATGAACATATTTTACCGTGATTTAATTGTAATACACGTTTCAAAATGATGCCGAAGTAACAACATACTGATACCGGTTAGTAAAAACCATGAATTAATGCTTTGACAAGTCTGCAGACAGACGGCAGGCGAAGAACCCTTTAAAATGCATGTTTTCTGAATGGAGATCGGCTAAGCTAACGTTATATATGCTCCGACCGTCCACACTCACAACAACGGCCTGCAGACATAAATAAACCAGCGACTGTATTCTCCATGACACAGACAGTCTGTGGTTTGTACTTGTTTAACTTGTGTCTAGTTTCTGAACAGATCGTATCTGTCCCCGGCTGTTTGAAGAGCAAGCATGGGAAACAAAAGACAGCATGTACCTGTTTGCATCCAGCTAGCCTTTCTGGTGTACCAGCTACGTGAGAAGCCTCGTTGATACGTTTTGTCTTTTTCACGAGCTTGCTGTGATATATACAAATCGGGTTGGTCCGGTCAAAGGTCTTTAAGCAACAGTTTATCTCCCAAACTTCTCCTTTCGAAAGGATTGGAGAGTAGCTCTAGAACGGAATTGGGCGGGGACCGAGGTCCGGAGACTCCACCTGGACATGAAGCCATCCTCATCAACTCCTGCCGTACTGCGTCACCCCACCGGATACGAGTCACTAGTGTCCAAACTACTCACAGACTGGACCGGGCGCTGACATTGGCGCCCGGTGATCATCAGATTTGACGACGCTGATTGGCTGAAATTATGTTTCGGCATCATAGTTTACAGATGGCAACAGTCAGCTGCTAGTGGCTGCTGTTGCACTGGTTGAGGGCTCCTTTCTTACCGCCCAGACCAGAGAGGGTAATGACCATAGACTGTATATATAAAGGGAATGACACATGGGCAAAGCCAGGCAGGAAACATGTCTTATCAGTAACTTTAGACATCGTCGTAACACAATTTTAAACGAGATTTTATTGAAGATTATACATTTTACTGATACCAATTATATAATATTTACCTTGTTTATTAAAAATAAAATAAAACATTTTTTTTTAAATATTTATTTTTTTTTCTTTTGTATGTGGGAAGAGGTGGGGCGGCGCCCCTAGCGCCCCTATGGGCCGGCCACCACTGTCCAAATGGTTGGAAGATAAGGAGGAAGGGCAATCAATACTGTATAGTCAATGTGAGGTGAAGTGTGTCGCCAAGGTAACCGGTTTAAAACTCCAAGTGGCGATGAGGTCTTAAAATGTATGAAAAGGGTATTAAAAAAGGTCTTAAAATGTCTTACATGTGACTTCAGGATTCCTGCGTACACCCTGAGAAAGAATCAAATAAACTGAAACACTTGATGAAGTATCTTTGATATTACAGAACTTGTAGTATCCAAGTACAGCGAAAGTATTATGTTGAATGGCCCATTTCAGACAAAAATACATTTCATTAGTATGTAATTATTAATGCCTTAACGTATTTTATGAACTCATCATATATTTGTTGATTTACATTTGTATTATTATTATCAATCATTATGTATTATTTTATGTGAATTGGGACATTTTAAAAGTAATTAGAAATAATCAAATCAACTTAAATACTTGATAAATACCATTGGGTAATGTCAGTGTTCAGGTGTCTGCAGTACCTCCTCTGCCCACACGGTGCCAGGAGAGGACTGCCCTCTCACGCCTGCTGTTGAGATCATGATGAAGATGACGGTAGTGTGTACCCTAACCCAGGAAGCATCTCAACAACAGATGCCACATATAATTACTTTACGGTACATCGTCTGTTGGAGAAATATATATAATATCTGAAATATATATTGCGCTTTAGTTTGGGACCTATTCAAAAGCTGAGAGTTTGAGGTAGAGCTTATTGTATATGTATTGTATATATACTTTATTAATCCCTCATGGGGAAATTGTTTCTCTGCATTTGACCCACCTGTTAGGAGCGGGGTGCCATTTTGAACGGCGCCCGGGGAGCATGTAGGGAACGTGCTCGCTCAGGGACACCTCGGTAGCCCTTGGTCTTGCCGGGACTTGAACTGGTGACCTTCCAGTTACCAAGCCAATCCCTATGGACTTCGCCACTTAGATCAGTATGGTGGAAGTATATGAAGGCCTTTCCCATGTTCAATTATGTTTCATATTTATATTTGCGTTATTCAAGATATAGATTCAAGATTCAATTCCAGGTTCAACGCTTTATCGTCACGTGCACAGTACGGTAGCCACAGTGTAGATTTGGCAATGAAAAGTCCCAGGCTCCTCTAACGATGCAACATGAATGTATATAGGACATACAACAAATTAAACCAATGAAAATAGTTCAAAGAAATAACAATAAAAAGGAAAGAGAATGCTGTGAGATGTCCAAGTAAATACAAATACATGGAGATTTGCATTTCTGTTCAGCATTCGGATCACCAGCTCGTCCGTCTGTACCCCATCAAACTATAACGCTGTATCTATTGTAAAATACAAGTTTTTGAATATGTATTGTGGTTGAATATCAACAAAATCTCCACACCAGGACGATTCGTCAAGTCCACACAAAATGTCCTTCTTAGAGTTATAATCAATGAATGTCGTTCCTAGACTGTCTGTGGAGCTCCGTCACGTTGGCTTTACCCCCGAAGGCAAACACAATGAAACGTTGCGATACATCGTCTGCAACCAACGACCCTTTGAAGCTGCCAGCAGAGGGGCTGTGTCAGATGAGCCCGACTGCTCAGCAGAGTCCTCGTCGAAACAGGACTTCGAGAAATCATTGATTCGTCCTTTACGAGGAGACGTCCGTCGGGAGCGCGTTTGTTTTTCTCTCGGGAACGAACTGTGCACTTTCAACAAATGTGCTTTTCTTAAACCACGCACGGGGAGATGCGTGTTCTTCGTGCACTAACACACACCGTGGCTCTGTTAGAAAACACTTAACGCTTTCTCCAAGAGAAACACAGACGGGTGGTCACAGGTTTGATTCCTGCAGTGAAGTTGAATGAACACAAGAGACATGAAGAAGAGGGGACACATGTTGATGTAGAAGAGACATGGAGAAGAGGGGACACATGTTGATGCAGAAGAGACATGAAGAAGAGGGGACACATGTTGATGTAGAAGAGACATGGAGAAGAGGGGACACATGTTGATGTAGAAGAGACATGAAGAAGAGGGGACACATGTTGATGTAGAAGAGACATGGAGAAGAGGGGACACATGTTGATGTAGAAGAGACATGGAGAAGAGGGGACACATGTTGATGTAGAAGAGACATGAAGAAGAGGGGACACATGTTGATGTAGAAGAGACATGGAGAAGAGGGGACACATGTTGATGTAGAAGAGACATGGAGAAGAGGGGACACATGTTGATGTAGAAGAGACATGGAGAAGAGGGGACACATGTTGATGTAGAAGAGACATGGAGAAGAGGGGACACATGTTGATGTAGAAGAGACATGGAGAAGAGGGGACACATGTTGATGTAGAAGAGACATGAAGAAGAGGGGACACATGTTGATGTAGAAGAGACATGGAGAAGAGTGGACACATGTTGATGTAGAAGAGACATGGAGAAGAGGGGACACATGTTGATGTAGAAGAGACATGGAGAAGAGGGGACACATGTTGATGTAGAAGAGACATGGAGAAGAGGGGACACATGTTGATGTAGAAGAGACATGAAGAAGAGGGGACACATGTTGATGTAGAAGAGACATGGAGAAGAGGGGACACATGTTGATGTAGAAGAGACATGGAGAAGAGGGGACACATGTTGATGTAGAAGAGACATGAAGAAGAGGGGACACATGTTGATGTAGAAGAGACATGAAGAAGTGGAGTTTGCACAATAGGTGACCTTTAAGAAAAGTAGAATCGTTATAGGACTCAGTTTCAAGTAAAAGTGCTTCATCAACATCTCACTTAAGTAATCCTACAAAAGTATCAGCATCAAAATAAACTTAAAGTACGTGTTTTGCTAAAGCCCATTTCAGAATCATGGATATAACATCAGTGGATTCTGATCGGTGGTAGAAGAAGTACTCAGATCCCTTTACTTAAGTAGAAGTACATTCATGTCAACATCGTCCATTACAAGTGAAGACCCTGCATTCTTAGGTCAAAGTATAGAAGTGTTAACAAGAGAAACGTTGGGATTGAAGCCTTTGCAGACCATTGACATGCACTAAAACCTCGAGAACACTCCACAGGGAAGGGATAACACCAACACATAACAGGGCCTTTTGTAGTGAAGCATTTTAACCTGAAAAGTCACTAAAGCGAAATAAATGTACATTCAAATCACATCATGTTACCTGCTGCAGTGGAGTAAAACTGTAAACCAGCATTAAATGGAAATACTCAATTGAATCGACTTCAAAATGGAACTGAAGTTCAGTAATTAGTAAATGTGCTTTGTTACATTTCACCTCCGAAAACATCGCAGCCTAACATTTATCGTCGCCTGGTGAAATGCAGAGTACGAATTCACGGCTATAAAACAAATCCCTTTTGCACTTATATACTATCACAATGAAGGGGCTGTAAATGAGTTTGAACCCATGAGGGGGTTAGTGTTGGGGGGTGGGGGGCTGTATTGGCTGCTTGCCTCATCTGCACTATTTCGTTTAGAACCCATTCACATGTTGGCTGGTTCGGACAGGTTTGCATTTTCAGCGGTTTTCCGTGCAGCGGGTTCAGATGTACTTTTCCAAATTAAAGTGCGACGCATAAATAGAGGAACATTCTTGAAGGCATGAAAAGCTCCCGTCAGTATTTTCTTCCCGTCTTTTGGGAGGAAGCTTCACACGTGTTTGGTCTTGGAGCAGGGGCTGTTCTAGGAGGGGGGGGCAACAGGGGCCAGTGCCCCCCTAATACTCACCAGGGACCCCCCCCCTGTGGCTGTGTGAATCAGAGACCCAGACGTACAGTGGAGATTAAACTGTGCATTACCTTATTAAAGCTAATTATTATTTATTATTTAATTATTTAATAGGAAATTAAATTGTAAATGTACTAAAACAAATACCAATGACTGTATTTTATGTTTATTTTACCCAATTACTTGATACTGTCTTTGTCTTTTTAACCCGCTTTTATTGTGCCCGTCTCATGAAATAACTGCCCCCCAGTACAATTGGTCTAGAACCGCCACTGTGTCTGAAATGATGATTGCAGGATTTGTTGTGTCAGCGTTGACCGCCAGACGCTCAGTCAGCCTATCAATTAGCTAATAGTCTTAGTCACCGCTATCTTCCCATAATGACACAGCGTTTCTCTTGGAGAGGAGAGGCTGTTGGACGGCGCTCTGTTTTGGGTTGGGCTGCTCGGCGGGATAATAATGGCAGTGGTGCAGATTTAGAAAGACGTTTTTGTCTCTCGTTCAAATTGCAAAATAAAGGTAATTAGTTGAGTGCAGTTCTCCGTCTGAAACTGGGACATGGTACCCTTCAACCTTCAGACTCAATACTCGTTAATATGATTCATTCTGGGTCTGATTATCTTACAAAGCGTTGTGTTTCGATGCCGATTCAAGACGTTGGACTGTTCTGCTACTATTTGAAACAGAAAAACTGTAATCTTAAGATGTAACTTGTTTGAATAAAGTAGAATCATTATCTTGCTTGGTGGCAAAAAAACATCCTACAATCCCAAGTATTGCAGTTATATTTTATTGGTATTGTAATGACAAATGTTTGATGCAAAGACTCAATAATTCAACACATTGAAAACTAGTAAACTGTAATGATGCTTTGAACCCCTTACCTTCAAAGTACAACACAACTTCATTCAACAACATTGAATTCTCATTTCAGAGAATGGATCTTTCTCCAAAGGCTTCAAATCCCAACACTTAGGCAGTATGCACCATTTTAGGATCTATATGAGAGGCGTTCAGGCTTCAGCAGTGGCGGTTCTAGACCAATTTGACTGGGGGGCCAGTTATTTTTTGAGGGGGGCCCAATAAATGCAGGACGAAAAAGAGAACTAGACAGTATGAAGTAATTGCGCATCAGAAAACAATGCAATCCAGTTATTGGTATTTGTTTCAGTACACTGATTAATTTCAGATAGATCTTATAGTTATTACTGTTAGCTTCAGCTTAAGTTATAGTGCAATTTTTGCACTAACACCATATTTATATAAAAATAAAGGCAATGAACAGTTACATCTCTACTTTACATAAGGGTGTCTGCACAATCTCACATTACAGCAACAAAATCCTGCGGTTTTTGACAAACCGAGTACAAGAAAATATACATTTAAAAAATAAAATAAAAATACTTTTCATTGTTAGGGGGGCCACAGGGGGTCAGAGGTCAGTGTTAGGGGCGCATTGGCCCCCCTGGCCCCCCCTAGAACCGCCCCTGGGCTTCAGGTAACTTCAATGTTGAACAATCCATTTCAAAATATGACACTTACTGCTAAATACTTCAATAAAAAGCCCAAAGGTCTTCAAATGACACTAAGGTCGCATTCACACCTAATAGTCCGCTTCTCAGCTGCGCACCAGACGACAGTTTGTTACATTGTTTCATTTTTCAGAAGGTCCGGTTTGCGTTCACACGGGAAAAACTGAAACGGACTATAAACTTTAAACACAAGTCATGTGCTCGGAAATGCTGTTCAACCATTGGTCAGACATTAAGGGGGTAACAAGGCAAATCCCGGCCATTTCTACCGGAGCCTCCGCCATGGAGCATCGGGAGGTTATTTTCATGCTGCTGTTAATCTGGAGAGCATAACAGCAACGGCGCATATAATTATATAATCAGACAACGTGCGATAAAAAACATTATAACACAATGAGAGACGTTCTGCAGTCAGGAGGGGGTTTCACCGACAGGTGGCTCTGACTTTTATGTATAGTTTTTAGTTTTATAGTTGTTTTTAATTTACACGATACTGTTCAACACTTCATTCTGCTTCACTCTTTCGCTAACGATTTTGAAGACATCCGCGTTCTTGTGTTTTCTCCTCCCTCCTCGCCTGTGTCTTGTTTGTGTGATTAGTCTTGTGTGTATTTAAGTTCTGGTTTTTTCTGTCTGTCTCGGTCGGTTCGTCTTGTGTAATGACTAGTTCTTCGGTGAGTGTACTGTTCAGTCTTTGTTAATAGTATAGCCTTGAAATAAAGGAGTTATTTGTGTCACTTTAATCTGCATTTGGGTCGTGCTTCCTACACACACCGTAACAGTCCGGTTGTTTAGTTCACTTCAGAGGTCTCGGACTGCGTTCACACCGACCCAAACGAACCGCAGCAAGCGGCTAAACGCACTAGAGTTCGATTCAATTCAGTTCACTGTACAAGGCTGGTGTGAATGCGACCGAATAGCGGTGTATAATCCAGGCTTTTCTACTGACAACATGTTTTGAGAGTCATGAAGTTCATAGCTTATTTAACGCAACAATTTTCTGTTATCTAAAGTTTAGAAACACAACTCACTTTGCCAAGCAGTTCTTATGGCGACTGTAGTGGCCAAAATCCCGAAAGGTTTTTCTTGTAACCTTCACCTCAACAGTTACTGTTCTCGGCCACATGTAGAGCTTGGGGCCTCGGAAGCGGTGTCAGACTCGCAGTACAAAACCCACTGGACGTTTCTGTTGCTTTTCAAGGTTTATTTCCAGTAAAACAAAATAAGAAAACAATATTTAACATAAACTTAAACATCAGATCCTAATAATCTGTCTTCTACTCAGCATAAGGTTGCGTCTGCGTGTCAATGACGGTATTGCTGCTGCCTGCTGCCCTCCCGTCACACACCGCACCTCCAACTTAAAGCCTTAGCCCCGCCCCCTTCACCTGAGCCCTGCTGCCCTCCCGTCACACACCGCACCTCCAACTTAAAGCCTTAGCCCCGCCCCCTTCACCTGAGCCCTGCTGCCCTCCCGTCACACACCGCACCTCCAACTTAAAGCCCCGCCCCCTTCACCTGAGCCCTGCTGCCCTCCCGTCACACACCGCACCTCCAACTTAAAGCCTTAGCCCCGCCCCCTTCACCTGAGCCCTGCTGCCCTCCCGTCACACACCGCACCTCCAACTTAAAGCCTTAGCCCCGCCCCCTTCACCTGAGCCCTGCTGCCCTCTCACTGAAACAGAAAAATGCATTAATCAAGGTTCCAAATTAAATCAAAACAAAATGTTGTCACATGACGTGGTTCAACGTTAACCACGCGTGAATCTCAAGGATGGAGCCTGGATTAAGAACAAAAGAAAGAGTTACCGTGAACAACGTAACTATTGTTGAACGTGCACTCCCCTTTTTGTTGGTCTACTCCAACCGTATCCTATAGAAGTTTTACAGCGCTTTACTGACACGTTGTATTCTGCTTTTGCCCGAGTCATTATTTGCTTGGCCCAAAGTAACTGTTTTCCTAAAAACCTGGTTGGTTGTTTCAGCTGTTCAGATGAATTAGTGATGCCATCTTTATCCTGATGAGTACAATACGTGTGAACATGACCGCCTCTCCTGCAGTAAAGATGCGACATCAATCATCAAGCGTAAACTAGTGAGGGTTTCATGGAGTGACGAATGACCGAGTGAAGGCAGTACTCCTTCCTGATTGGTTCAGAGGTGACGGCATCATTTTTGCCAGATGACATTGTGCTTTTCTTAAGAGCTCTCCCGCGCCTCTCCCTCCGGCTGTCACTCAGGGTCGCCCCCTCTTTGTGATTGGCCGGCTGCCAGTCGCTTAGCGAGGGCAACGCCTCACCCTTCATGCCTCAGCTTTTTCTCAATGAAACCGTTACACTGGGGACATTTATGGAACACACACACACACACACACACACACACACACACACGCACACTTGCGAGATATATTGACTGAGTAAATGAGTTTAAACTTTAAATGGCTTTTAAGCACATTAAAGCTGCACTCAGCAAGATTTTTATGTAAAAATCCACCTGTCCACTCACTTTAGGCTAAGTGAGTTATGGCTGCAGCACACTGTTTGCCACATTTTGACTCTGTGCAATCCAAACTGCGTCCCAAATAATGAACATCAGCAGCGCCGGTTCTTCAACATCACTAAGTGCATCAATGCAAGAACAAAACCGGCTGAGCGTTAAATATATTTATCTTCCGTTGTGTTGAGTTTCAGTTTTTGTTAATTTATTTTCTGAGTGTTTTATGACAAGAAAAAACCTATTTTGTCATTAAGTTATGAGAACTTCCAGTGTCTCTACTTTAAAGAGTCCTCTCCTGCTGGTGTTCAGGTGTATATCAGTATGTAGTGTCTCTACTTTAAAGAGTCCTCTCCTGCTGGTGTTCAGGTGTATATCAGTATGTAGTGTCTCTACTTTAAAGAGTCCTCTCCTGCTGATGTTCAGGTGTATATCAGTATGTAGTGTCTCTACTTTAAAGAGTCCTCTCCTGCTGATGTTCAGGTGTATATCAGTAGTAGTGTCTCTACTTTAAAGAGTCCTCTCCTGCTGATGTTCAGGTGTATATCAGTATGTAGTGTCTCTACTTTAAAGAGTCCTCTCCTGCTGGTGTTCAGGTGTATATCAGTATGTAGTGTCTCTACTTTAAAGAGTCCTCTCCTGCTGATGTTCAGGTGTATATCAGTATGTAGTGTCTCTACTTTAAAGAGTCCTCTCCTGCTGGTGTTCAGGTGTATATCAGTATGTAGTGTCTCTACTTTAAAGAGTCCTCTCCTGCTGATGTTCAGGTGTATATCAGTATGTAGTGTCTCTACTTTAAAGAGTCCTCTCCTGCTGATGTTCAGGTGTATATCAGTATGTAGTGTCTCTACTTTAAAGAGTCCTCTCCTGCTGATGTTCAGGTGTATATCAGTATGTAGCATCTCTACTTTAAAGAGTCCTCTCCTGCTGATGTTCAGGTGTATATCAGTATGTAGTGTCTCTACTTTAAAGAGTCCTCTCCTGCTGATGTTCAGGTGTATATCAGTATGTAGTGTCTCTACTTTAAAGAGTCCTCTCCTGCTGATGTTCAGGTGTATATCAGTGTGTAGTGTCTCTACTTTAAAGAGTCCTCTCCTGCTGATGTTCAGGTGTATATCAGTATGTAGTGTCTCTACTTTAAAGAGTCCTCTCCTGCTGATGTTCAGCTGTATATCAGTATGTAGTCTCTCTACTTTAAAGAGTCCTCTCCTGCTGGTGTTCAGGTGTATATCAGTATGTAGTGTCTCTACTTTAAAGAGTCCTCTCCTGCTGATGTTCAGGTGTATATCAGTATGTAGTGTCTCTACTTTAAAGAGTCCTCTCCTGCTGGTGTTCAGGTGTATATCAGTATGTAGTGTCTCTACTTTAAAGAGTCCTCTCCTACTGGTGTTCAGGTGTATATCAGTATGTAGTGTCTCTACTTTAAAGAGTCCTCTCCTACTGGTGTTCAGGTGTATATCAGTATGTAGTGTCTCTACTTTAAAGAGTCCTCTCCTGCTGATGTTCAGGTGTATATCAGTATGTAGTGTCTCTACTTTAAAGAGTCCTCTCCTGCTGGTGTTCAGGTGTATATCAGTATGTAGTGTCTCTACTTTAAAGAGTCCTCTCCTGCTGATGTTCAGGTGTATATCAGTATGTAGTGTCTCTACTTTAAAGAGTCCTCTCCTGCTGGTGTTCAGGTGTATATCAGTGTGTAGTGTCTCTACTTTAAAGAGTCCTCTCCTGCTGATGTTCAGGTGTATATCAGTATGTAGTGTCTCTACTTTAAAGAGTCCTCTCCTGCTGGTGTTCAGGTGTATATCAGTGTCAGTGACCATTAGGTGAATTCTATACATATTATAGGCATTATTTCATAGATAGAAGCATGAACAATGTATGAGAACAAGCTGCACACACTTACACTCAGCGGCTCACCACACATCTCTGATATTAACTATTTAAGAGCACACACACACACACCACACGCACACCACACACACACACACACCACTTCAGCGGGGGGAAAGTGAAAACAGACTGTTCTGTTCCTCTCCTTCATATCTCTCCTCCTCTTCCTCCTATCTCCCTGCTCTCCTCTTCGTCACCTTCCTCCGCCTCCTTATCGCTCCCTTTCAATCTCCTCTCCTCGTCTCCTAATGTCATTCCACTATCTCTGTCCTCTCCGTTCCTATCTGACCTTATTTCCTGCCTCCTCTGTACATCTCTCCTCCTCTTCACCTTCCTCTCAGCTGCTTTTCTTCACATGTGTAGCTCCTCCCCTTTTTGGCCTCGTTCGGTCATCTCCTCGTCTCCTCATCTCCTCACTCCTTTGTCTCGTCTGTTACATGAGACCCTTCTTTTCACTTGACCCTCTTCACCCATCATTCTTTACAAGTCAAAAGAACGATGTTGAAGAATACGAACGTCGTTCACGGTACTTCCCCTTTCACTCCCGGCTCGGCTGACGATGCGTTTCTGTTTCCTGTCCCGCCATGCTTCCTTTGGGAGGCTTGGAAAGCACCTGCAGTCCAAACATAGACTCCCTCTCTCTCATTCCTCAAAGACCCCGCGCTCGCTGGGAGCTGAGCCTCAGTCCTTGTTCTTCGTGTTCTTTGCAAAATGTATCGCAGAATATAGACTCGTGTGCACTTCACGAGGATGCTGCTCTGGAACCCACGAGCCACTGAGACTCAGGGTTCTCGTGTCCTCATTCCTTCTCTGCCCTCCTCACTTTGTTCTCCTCCTTTCCTCTTTACTTCGTCTCATCTGCTCTCACTTATTTCTCCTTTTTCTTTGTTTTTCTCGTCTCCTCTCTCCTCTCTCCTCATCTCCTCTCTTTTCTCTCCTCACATATTACTTACTTTCGACTTCCTCTCCTCACTTATATCTCCTCTCCTTTATTTTCTATTCTCAGTTCTTGCTTTGTTCTCCTCTTTCCTCTTTCCCCTCTCCTCTCTCCTCTCTCCTCATTCCTTGTCCTTTCCTCTCTTCTCACATTGTTTCCTCTTATGTAATCCCTTCTACGTTTTCTCATCTTCTCTTTCCTATTTCTCTCTTTTCCTATTTCCTTACTTAGTTTCTCCTTTCGTCTCCTCACTTTCCCCCCTCTTCTCCTCTCTCCTAACCCTAACCCTTGTTTCCTTGATCATGCATCAGTTTGAATCTGAGGAATGCACCCTGCCTTCAGCCAAAGGGTCAACGGAAGAAAGCGTATTCTCCAGTAAACAGCATGTATCCGACGGGCTGGCTCTCGGCCCCGGTGGGTATGGGGAGCTGTGGGGAGTAGGAGCGTCCTGTGGAGGGATGTGGGGAGTAGGAGCGTCCTGTGGAGGGATGTGGGGAGTAGGAGCGTCCTGTGGAGGGATGTGGGGAGCGGTATGTAAATGTCCACATGTCTCACATGGCTGAATTAGGGTAGTTGAATATTAAGCTTAACCTTATATGTTTTTTATCTCAACTATACGTGTTACATAATACAGTAAATGAAAGTCCACATTTCAGTGTGTGTGAGAATCGTCCGTCCACACGTGAGTGAAAGATATTTTTGAGTTCTTCTGGAGAGAACTGGGCTCCCCATCGTCTTCATGATCCGCTATAAAACAAGAGCTCGAGCTAAATCCTCAGCTCTAAGAAGTCTTGGCTTTCTAGCTCAACCATCGTCTCTCCGTTTAGAGTATCATCAGGACATCGAGCACTTAGATACAGGACTACTTTCCGTCTCCACAATATTCACCTTGCTCAACACGTGTCCAGGCGGAGCTCCAGACCGTCCGCAGATATTGTAAACATGAGTTTGATTAGGCGGGCGACTGTGGCTGCGAGGGCGTCTTTCAACCAGGTTGTGGGTTCGATCCCGGCCCGTGCGGCCAACATGTCGATGTCTCCTTGGGCGAGATGCTTAACCCTGAACTTCTCCCGATGGCCACGCTGTGTGAATGTTAGGTCCTCGAGTACGGTCCCTGCTCTGTGTGGACGGCACGCAAAGCGCCTTGAGGGGTCTCAAAGTCTGCAGCGCTATGAGTACAGTCCACTCTCCGCGTCAGGACGGGGGGCTCTGGTACACTCGTCTCTCATGCACATCCTCTGGGCTTTAGTGCATGACTCCAAAGGGCTTCAGACATGTCCCAATGTGCAACTCCACCGTGAGAAGGATACTTGGGTAATGTGTAACGGTGTTGTTGCTAGGGTGCACGTCTGTGTGTCGCCATGCAGCTCATGCACACACCAGAGCCCATTAGCTGAGACCTCCTCCTCCTCCTCCTCCTCCTCCTCCCCTCCTCCTCCTCCTCCTCCTCCTCCTCTCCACTTCCATTAAACAGCCAATCAATTAATAGAGTTTGAGTTGGCATGAGAACGAGCCAAAAGAAAAAGAGCAATCCCCTAATTAGCTCGGACGCTACATCAGCTCGCTATAGCTGCCTGTCTGCACAACACACACACACACATGCACACACACATGCACACGCACACACACACGCACACGCACACACGCACACGGTTTCTTGCACCATCATATTTAGCAGACAATAGTTGAACCGATCCCGTTGAAACACAGCAGCGTTCCTGTAGTGTGTGATGTGGTGCATGTCAACGGTCTGCAAAGGCTATAATTACTGTGCAGAGGGTTTACCTGCATTGTGTACACGTGTGCGCACAAGAAAAATAATATTAATAATAATATGTTTTTTATTTTTATGATTTAGTAATTTAATTGTTTTTATTTTTAATTTTAATATTATATAAATGAACAATATGAATAATAATAATTTAACATGTGATGTTGTTAGATATAGATGAGCTCTCTCTCTCTCTCTCTCTCTCTCTTCATGCTGGGTGAGATCAGAGGGGGGGGCGGGGCTTCCTGCGGGGGTTGCCTGTGTGAAACGCCGCCTGAATGACAATGCTGCGCATCAGGGCCTCAGCACGACTCCCCCAACACACACACACACACACACACACCCTCTCTCTCTGCAGCAGCAGCGATAGCAGAGGGATCCCTGTGTGCAGAGAGAGAGAGAGAAAGATGGAGAGAGAGATGGAGAAAGATGGAGAGAGAGAGATGGAGAGAGAGAGATGGAGAAAGATGGAGAGAGAGAGATGGATGGAGAAACGTCTCCACCTTCCTCTCATCATTAATAAGTGATGGAGGTGGAGGCAGCGTGTTGTCCTGTGATCGTGCAAATCACAGCCAGGCCTCTCCTCCACCTCTCCTCCATCTCCACCTCCTCTCCTCCACCTCTCCTCCTCTCCACCTCTCCTCCACCTCTCCACCTCCACCACCTCCTCCACCTCTCCACCTCCACCACCTCCTCCACCTCTCCACCTCCACCTCCTCTCCTCCTCCACCTCTCCACCTCTCCACCTCCACCTCTCCACCTCTCCACCACCACCTCCACCACCTCCACCTCTCCACCTCCTCTCCACCTCTCCTCCGCCTCTCCACCTCTCCACCACCACCTCCACCACCTCCACCTCTCCACCTCCTCTCCACCTCCACCTCTCCTCCACCTCTCCACCTCCACCTCCTCTCCTCCTCCACCTCTCCACCTCCTCTCCACCTCTCCACCTCCACCTCTCCACCTCCTCTCCACCTCTCCTCCACCTCTCCACCACCACCACCTCTCCACCTCTCCACCTCCACCTCTCCACCTCTCCACCTCCACCTCCTCTCCTCCACCACCTCTCCACCTCTCCACCTCCTCCACCTCCTCCACTTCTCCACCCACCTCTTCCCGACACCCACTGCCTCTCTCGCTGCCAGTGAGCGCCCGCTAGCAGCCGCTGGTCTCCGGGAATCGGATGACGGGCAGATAGACGCGGCGATGCGAACACGCCGTGACGTTGAGGAGCCGCTCTGTAATGACATCAGGACACACAGCGAGTGACCTGAGCAGCCTTAAGACTGATGCATCACTCGCACTGCAGAACATGCTCATCTCCGTCAGTGAGAGACGTGTCGGGTTACATTTCAGATCGACACCAAAAGGACACGATGAGATCCATATACGACATAACACTCAGAGATATGGAAGTGACTGTTGTATTGATTGTTGTGTTGTTGTCGTATGTGCGTATAGATGTGTCTGGTTGATTGTGTATATATAGGATATACATATTTCTATTCATATTTGAATATATATCTGTATGTTTATATTCGGGACGGTGGGAAGCGGTATTTCAATCCCTCTGTCCGAACACACAAACTGGAAGATTGACAATAAAGTTGACTTTGACTTGACGATAAGATGAGACCGTGAACACACACGGCAGATACGATGAGACCGTGAACACACACGGCAGATACGATGAGACCGTGAACACACACGGCAGATACGATGAGACCGTGAACACACACGGCAGATACGATGAGACCGTGAACACACACGGCAGATACGATGAGACCGTGAACACACACGTCAGATACGATGAGACCGTGAACACACACGGCAGATACGATGAGACACACACGGCAGATGAGAAACTGTAAACATCTTCAAGTGTGTGTAGTAGAAGCCATAATATTGCCAGGTTATCCCCTTTCAGGAAGTTCTGCGAGACTTTTTCTCCCACTTCTCCCCAGTTTGCCTTCAGATCTTTCCCAAAGCCACCATATGTCCCGCGTCCAGTCCCCCAGAACCCGCTCAGACCTCGAGTACCTGCCAACGAGAGAGAGCAGACATCAAAACACTTGTCAGTATTTAGCAGATGGAGCACAGTCCCAGCCCGATGCACAACGAGGGCGATCTGTCCAAAGCCAGGCGGAGCGTTTCTACTCTTTGGAAAGCGCCATCAGACCTTGGAAGCATGTCCGTACCTGTTTCAGCGCCATGGACGGCCACAAAGCAAGTTGGTGTTTTAACCAGAGAGGTGAAGTAGTGGAGTACAAATACTTTGTTACTGTACTTAAAGGCCCCATGACATGCTTATCTGGTTGTTCCCCGTCCCCTTGTGTTATGTAGCTTTTTCCGCATGTAAAGTCTGCAGAGTCACAAACCCTAAAGTGCACCCTGCAGCGAGTAAAACTCTAACACAGAGAAGACCTGCCTGCTGCCCCAGAACTACTCGTTGGACATTTCTCTTTTCCATTGTTTACTTCTTGGGTATAGTGACGTATTTTCGGGTTTCGTGACGTATTTCGGGTATAGTGACGAAACGGCCAAACGTAACACCGTTACTTTGGACCTATCCACGGACTTCCTCACACACACACTCGGCGAGACACCGTGGAACTCAGCCTGGGCACACACACTAACTCCCAGCCAGGCTGCGGGTGTGTGTGTGTGTGTGTGTGTGTTCGGGCTGGGTTTCGCTGTGTCTCGCAGACGGCCACTGGGCTCACAGGGAGGGGAGAGCAGGGGCTCCAACAAGCCGTGTCGGACAGAGAGTGAATACACACACTACACAGAGATGCTGTGAGAAACCAATGAGAGTTTGGAACATTGAACAATGTAAATCTATTCTAGTCGACCTCAACGATGGAATTATGATCAGTGGACATGGCCATGACACGGGACCTTTAAGTACATGTTTCTGGTATCAGTACTTTACTCCACTACTTATCCACGATTACTTTTTACTTTCTACTTCTTACATGTTGAACTCAAATACCTGTACTTTCTACTTCTTACACGTTGAACTCAAATACCTATATTTTCTACTTCTTACATGTTGAACTCAAATACCTGTACTTTCTACTTCTTACACGTTGAACTCAAATACCTGTACTTTCTACTTCTCACATGTTGAACTCAAATACCTGTACTTTCTACTTCTCACATGTTGAACTCTAATACCTGTACTTTCTACTTCTTACACGTTGAACTCAAATACCTGTACTTTCTACTTCTTACACGTTGAACTCAAATACCTGTACTTTCTACTTCTTACATGTTGAACTCAAATACCTGTACTTTCTACTTCTTACATGTTGAACTCAAATACCTGTACTTTCTACTTCTTACATGTTGAACTCAAATACCTGTACTTTCTACTTCTCACATGTTGAACTCAAATACCTGTACTTTCTACTTCTCACATGTTGAACTCTAATACCTGTACTTTCTACTTCTTACACGTTGAACTCAAATACCTGTACTTTCTACTTCTTACACGTTGAACTCAAATACCTGTACTTTCTACTTCTTACATGTTGAACTCAAATACCTGTACTTTCTACTTCTTACACGTTGAACTCAAATACCTGTACTTTCTACTTCTTACATTTTGAACTCAATACCTGTACTTTCTACTTCTCACATGATGAACTCAAATACCTGTACTTTCTACTTCTAACATGTTGAACACAAATACCTGTACTTTCTACTTCTCACTTTGACTTGAGGAAAGAAGTTTAGTCAGTACTTCTACTTCCACCAGAGTATTTTTAAACACGAGTATCTGTACTTCTACTTGAGTAAAGGACGTGTGTACTTCTGCCATCTCTGTTTTTAACTAATTCCTCGTTCATGTGTTCGTTATGTATCGGGTAAGAACCCCTCAAAGGGCCCGTTGGAAAGGGATTCTCTGTGCAGTGTGTTTTTGTGTTGCTGTCCCTCTCCATATTCCCACCTTCACTTGGCGGCTCTGGAGAGGTGACAGCTTGCCGGGGTTTAGCCTATGCAAACAGCTTGCTGAACCGCATCAAAGACGGCTCAGATGCCAGCGCCAGACTGACAGACGGCTTGAAGGGAAGGGAGGAAGGAAGGGAGATAAAAAAAAACGCTTTCAAATCGTCCTCAAAATAACAGTACGTCCTCAAACTCCCCAAACTGTCCTCCGGCTGCACGGAGGACGCCGTGGTCCAACTTGCTTTATCGGCAGCATCCTTTTCTTATGGAGAACAAATCAAGCCGTTAAAAAAGGGCAGTTTTTAAGAATTTCTCCAAAGGAATCCCATTTCAGCCGATTGTGTGTTACATGCGGCTTCAGAGCGGGTTACAGAACAGCCCGTCCCGTCAGACAGGAGGTGCACGGAGGGGGAAAGGAACTATTGATCTGAACATAGTCATACATGAACACTCTCCAACATGTCCTGAAATAACACAACTCTCGTTTTGCTGCAGATCCGCCAACATCCAAAATAAACCATATTTTGGGAATAATTGTTTCATCACAAAGTAATCTGCATTTCAGAATCAGAAGCTGGTTTATTGTCCAGTGAACAGGAAGGAACGTGCTTTGGTGTATAATGGGGCTAACATCAACACAGTAAGAAGATAGCGAATAACTATTTTAAAAACTAACACAAACATATACAAAATAAGTACAATAACATGACAAGTTACTCAAGTTACTACAAATATGAGTATAAGTACACTCAAACTGGATTCCCAACTGAAATAGACGAACAAAAAGTAAAACACATGGAACTCGCATGACAACATTTAACACACAACATCGATCAATATATAGTTTAAACATGTTGATTTGCAGTGTCCTCCACACGACCCGTCCTCACGCACGCCTTCTGCTGCCCTTACTCATTTAGTGACGGGTTAATTGCAGAGTGCTTCTGACTCTTGGCCGACGGTACCGTCCTATCAGCGTCTCCTCTCACTAACCCCATCAGCCGAGTCCAGCGCACATCAGACATCAGACCGGGTCCATGCAGGCCTTCTGATGGGCGAGGACCACACGTATCAGGCCGGATAACCGGACCGCAAGGAACTCAGGTCAATGTCTTTCGGCTTTCTCCTCAGATTGGAAGCGGAGGCACCTTCACAGCCAGCGAGGGGGGCATGGGTTGTGATGGGTGGTGGTGCACCCCATCCGCTTCCTCAGACCAACAACAGGGCACTGATTGATAGGCCTGATTTTGCGTGATTTTCTTTGTTATTTTGTATTTATCAAAACCATTTGTATGTATTGGTTTATTAAACGGGGACAGTTCACATATTGCAATTAAGTTAGCCAAGCTGTTGCAATGTCAACATCAAAACAGGATGTTGATATAAAATAAATACAAAGTAAGAAACACAGAGGCTCACAAAATAGTACACACACAAAGAAAGACACAAATACAAAGATACAAACAAGATAGCGACCAGTTAAAGCAGAGAGCACGGGGGACAACATCTGGCTCTTTCCCCGCGAGAACAAATGCGGAGTGAGTGGGTGAAGTCAAAGAAAATGAAAGTCCTTCTGTAATCAAAGGTTGGTCGAGTTTTAAGTCACTGATTCCACGCGCCGCTCCTCACCTATCCAAAGATCTCCGCGGTGCGCTTTGGGAGTGGGTTGGAGAGGGGGGAGGCACCCGCGAGCCGCCGTGCGTCGCGCGCTGCAAGGCTTGGCCACGGATGTGCGCGCGTCGCTCGGTTCCCGTCAGACTGATCAGATGCTCAGCGCGCGCGGCTCACCCCCGACGGCTGACTGAACGCACGAGAGCCCGGAGAGAGGAGGGGAAAAAAAGCTCTCCTATCGTCGGGTTTTTCTTTCGTTTCCCGGTGTGGGAATACTCCGCCTCCGGACCCACTGCGTGTTAGTTCACGTCCCCCTGGGGGGTCGAGGGAAGAACAACAGAGCTTTAGAGAGAGAGCAGGAGGAGCTGGACTTGTTGGAGCCTCTCTCTGGTTCTTCGTGGCGATGCTGCTGATGCTTTTGGCCGGGGAAGGTGCACGGTTTCCCGCAGGCGGAGAAGATGCGAGCTCCAACACACCGCCGCCGTTTGATTTCGCGAGCCAGAATTGATGGTGGTGATGGTGCTGCCTCCCCCAGTGCTCTGTTGCTGCTCCTCCGGATCCTACTCGTGCGGGGTTCTTCTTCTTCATCTTCTTCTCCCAACCTTGGATTATAGATAATTTTTTTATTTCATCAACATTTCTGTTTTCTGGAGGGAGGGAAAGTTAGCCAGAGATACATAGATCGGTAGGTTGAAGGTGTATTTTCGTCTCCAAGTGCGCGCTATCACGCCCAAAATCAGTGACCGACGCCTCGGTGAGGAGGAGGAGGAGGAGGGAGAGGAAGAGGAAGAGGAAGGTGGAGGAGGAAGGGGGGGATGCCGCACCGTCCATCACCAAATATCAACAAATGTCACCAGGCTCGGATTTCGGGGAAGCCCCCCTCTGTTGGCGTGTAACCCGCGCGGCGTGGCAGTGAGAGGGGAGATCTGCCTCCGCGCACAGTGCGGATATACGGCACACCAAAAACTGAATTATTAAACATTCCACTCTTATCTATTTCTATTTTTATCTCGCAGAAGGAAAAAAAAAGGGGGACCTGGGGAGGAGAACACTGCAGATCCTGTCAAGATGCACTAGGCTGGCGGAGAGGGAAAAGACGCAGTCCCAGCTGTAGGGGGGCAGGGGGGGGTGAGCGCAATATTTACTGAAAGCTATGCTTCCCGGTCGCATGATTTGAAGGTGTTTTCCCGTTGAGATGCAACGACATATCTCGGAGAGAGCTTTTTCCCGACAGAAAATCTAACATTTTCGACGGAGAGGAAAACGCTGACAAGACACGAACATTGTTGCCCCCCAAAAAAAGCATCGTGTTTATTTTTCTGCCTCCTCAGAAATTACATAAACACACATTCATATTCCAAACACACGATATAGACACCTTTCCCTCTCTCTTTCTCACCCCCTCCATCCTCTCTCCCATCCTACTCCCCCCCCCTTTCCTATCCACTCACAAATGGAGGTATCTTCTCGGCACTGAATATCTTGAGGAAGGAGACTCCGAACCGATAGCTATAGATAAGAGGAGGAGGAGGAGGAGGACACAGAGCTTGAAGGACTCCGCTCTGCATGTGTGTATGGAGGTGATGGGGTGGTGGCATGTGGAGGTGTCACTCTGAGGTTCCCCCCCGGGTCCTTCCTAACCTCTGGCGTTTGGTGTCTGCAGAATGGCGCGTTTTGGAGACGAGCTTCCCAACAGGTATGGAGGAGGAGGAGGAGGTGGTGGTGGCGGTGGCGGGGGTGCCGGCGGACAAGGGGGGCCCGGTCGCGGTGGAAGCAGGCAGGGGGGGCCCCCCGCAGGGCAACGGGTGTACAAGCAGTCGATGGCCCAGAGAGCCCGGACCATGGCTCTGTACAACCCGATCCCCGTCCGGCAGAGCTGCCTTACGGTCAACCGCTCCCTCTTCCTCTTCAGCGAAGACAACCTGATCCGGAAGTACGCCAAAAAGATCACCGAATGGCCATATCCTTTCATAAGAGAAACACTCACGAGACAAGGTACCGGTGTGTGTGCGTGTGTGTGTGTGCGTGCGTGCGTGTGTGTGAGGTGTGGCCTAGTGCAGGGTGGAAGTTGTGTTTGTTGTGGTGTGTGTGTATTTGATGTAATGTATTTCCTGTTTTCTTGTCTGCAGTGTTGTGTTCTGCGATGTGGGAGATGCTACACGATGTGTTTGCAAACATGTACTTGGTGGTTGAATGTAAGTGTGTGAGTACTCAAGTACATTGTTGAGGCTCGTTCTGTTTTCTATGCTTCACTGGATTGAGGGAAATGTAGTTTCTTCTTCACGTGTATTTGATAAAAGTTACTTAATTATTACATTAATCCAGATTAATTACGTTAAATGCCATTTTGCCGTTCATTCGAGGCGATTTATGTAAACAGTGTGAGATGTTATGAAGTGTGTGCGTGTGCGTGTGTGTGTGTCTGCGCGTGTCTCTGTGTACATGTGTGTGTGAGGTGTGGCCTATAGTGGAGGTGTGTGTGTGTGTGTGTGTGTGTGTGTGTGTGTGTGTGTGTGTGTGGTGATGGCATCGTGTGGTGTGTGTCAGCTCTTCATGCAGTGTTGTGTTGCGATGTTGGGAGAGGTTACACGATGTGTTAAACACATGTGTAATCCACTTCCGTATAGAGGCTACATGTACAAAACATGGTGGTTGAATGTAACTAAGTACTCAAGTATACATGTGTGAGGCCCTGGCACTCTACCTGAATACGTCCATGTCATATTTCGATTCCAATATACTTCAGATACTTCGACTGTATTTCAGTACATGTGATTTATCTCACACTCTTGGGAGCCGGTAGGCTACATGTGTCCACGTGCTTGAGGACATGGGCACGAGATGAGCATCTGTCTAACACAGGTCGGCTGTCAGGTTGAAACGAGGGCAGGTCCCCGTGTTTACACACATTATCCTCAAGAAGAGAAGACTGATGACAGATATGTGTTTCCGTCTGTCGGCCCGAGGCGCATAACAACCAACGAACATTACAGACGAACAATTATACAGAAAACACGTTCATCAGTGCAACCATGTACGAAGGTCCGGGGGCTCGGATCTATTTGTTGCACATAGACTGTCGTTTTTTTTACAATTTTTCGACATATACAAATATTTCCGTTTGATCCAACTGTATACTTCTACTCCCCTGTATTTCATAAGGCAATACCTGACCGTGTTAGTGGCCGATTACACCAAGTTTAAAGGTGGGGTAGGTAAGTTTCAGAAACCGGCTCGAGATGCACTTTTTGTTATATTCCATGGAATGCTCTGAACATCCTGATAGCGATGAATATCTGAAGTGCTTTGACAACAAATACATAACAAAATGTCATCTGTGGAAGCCGTGATACTGTAAAAAGTACAACTAATCCGTTTAGCCGGGCCGGCTAAAGTAACCGGATGGCCTACCTGCCTGTCAGCCTTCCATCGGGGCACAAACTTATCTCGTGCCCTCATTGGTCATGTGCGCGTTCGTGTGTGTTGGAGGAGGGGCTCTGTGAAGAAGAGGCAGATTTTTTCCAGTTGTGTATTTTCAAATTCTCGCGATCTCGAGCCGGTTTCTCAAACTTACCCACCCCACCTTTAAAGTAAATAAAGTAATGCTTTTTGATCTGTAGATAAGTGGTGTTTTAATTATGAAGTATATCAAGCAATGCAGATTAGCGCCATATTTACAAGCTGCAACATTATTATTATTACACTTATTCTGACATTCGCTAATCTCCATTTTAGGTGGTCGTTAAAGTATATTTTGATCAAAGTACTTTGTATATAGTATGCTGGGATTTTATTTATATGTGTTTTTTTAACAGAGTATATTTAGACTTTTAATGACTTCTCCGACCACGGCAGATTTGTGTGTGTGTGTGTGTGTGTGTGTGTGTGTGTGTGTGTGTGTGTGTGTGTGTGTGTGTGTGTGTGTGTGTGTGGTGTGTGTGTGTGTGTGTGTGTGTGTGTGTGTGTGTGTGTGTGTGTGGTGTGTGTGTGTGTGTGTGTGTGTGTGTGTGTGTGTGTGTATAGTCAGTACTGAGTGCTGATGTCCGCATTATGAAGGCTTAAGCACCATGCAACCAGAAGGGAGAGGAAATTACTCTCTCTCCCCTCTCTCTCTCCCCTCTCTCCTCTCTCTCTCTCTCCTCTCTCGCTCTCTCCTCTCTCTCTCTCTCTCCTCTCTCCTTTCTCTCCCCTCTCTCTCTCTCTCCTCTCTCTCTCTCTCTCTCTCTCTCCTCTCTCCTCTCTCTCCCTCTCTCTCTCTCTCCTCTCTCTCTCTCTCTCTCTCTCCTCTCTCTCTCTCCCTCTCTCTCTCCCCTCTCTCTCTCTCTCTCCTCTCTCTCTCTCTCTCTCCCCTCTCTCTCTCTCCTCTCTCTCTCTCTCTCTCTCTCTCTCTCTCTCTCTCTCTCTCTCTCTCTCTCTCTCTCTCTCTCTCTCTCTCTCCTCTCTCTCTCTCTCTCTCTCTCTCTCTCTCTCTCTCTCTCTCTCTCTCTCTCCCTGACCATATATGGGCGGTCTGTGGCTCTTCCTGCAGTGGAAGCAGAGGCTTTTATTGTCAGGACAGGTCAGTCTTTAGAAATTGTAATAAGCGGTCTGGCTTTAGATCCATCTCCGCTTGTTTATCCAGAAAAACAGTTTGAATCCATCGTGTTTTCTGTTGTGTTGCTCGGGGACATAGTATTTCCAGGATGTATGAAGATAGATGCGTCTCAATATTATTATTACTATTATTATCACGACAGTCCGTGTGCAAATGTGTAGTCTGGACATTTCAAACATCTTCCAAAAAGCAAACAATCTGTGTAAACCTTTAAGTGACATCAAAAGCATTCCTCTCAATTTACAAATTACATTTTGAAGTTGTGGATCTCTGTCCTGCGCGAACACATTTTCACTTGACACCCTTTCCGTATAGCACGTGGTGTCCTGCCGACGACACGGTTTCCACTTTTACTTCTTTTTTTACAAAACCTGTCCAGACATTTTCAATAGTCTTGTTTATAGACACACACTGTACACACCAGTGGTTCAACACAAATAGTCAGACTCAGTGGCGGCCCCAGAGATTTATTTTGGGGGTGCTGTGGGGTAGCTTGACGTTTCATAGAGGGTGCTCAAACATTTAGGGTTTCTCATTAATGTACCGGGCGCTACAGTGGAAGTTTCTACTGCAACACTCGCCCACGCAAATACACAGAGTGACGGTTACGATGAAGGCTCGATAATCAGCTCACGGAATATAGGTGTAAGCTGGGGTAAAGTGCTATTTTTATAGGTGGTGTGTGGACCTCACATAGGGGGGGTCCGGGGGCATGCTCCCCCGGGAAGATTTTTAAATATTGAAGTTAAAAGCATCAATCTGGTGCACTTTGAGAGCAACATGAATGAATCTCTCAACACCCAGATGAAACAGAACTGTACACAGATTTACTTTTTCTTTATGGATATTTTACAAATCACCCTTTTAATTATCATATAAACAACACAGTCGAGCTTTAATGAAACATAGAGACCCAGACGTAATAGTCCTGTATCATATTATTTTCGAATCAATAATTTTTCCTCCTGGTCTCTCGTGACCCCCCCTGTCTTGCCTCTGCGCCCCCCACTTTGAGAACCACTGGTATACACACACATATATATATTTTAACAAAGGATAGACTTCTTTGAACATTTGAAAAAGTTAATTTAGGGCGGTGGTGGCGAAGTCGATGGGGACTTGGCTTGGCAACTGGAAGGTCACCAGTTCAATTACCGGCAAGACCAAGTGCTACCGAGGTGTCCCTGAGCAAGGCACCGTTCCCCACACTGCTCCCCGGGCGCCGTTCAAAATGGCAGCTGCTCCTAACACTAGGATGGATCAAATGCAGAGAAACAATTTCCCCACGGGGATTAATAAAGTACATCAAATCAAATTGACACGTCTTTCTACTGCTGTGTGAATATTAAGAGATATGTACATATTGCAGAAGCAAGCGCAACAAGAAAGGGTGTATATGTATTTAGTGAAATATCACATTTATATTTGATCCCTGCATTCATATCAGGAAAACTAGAGTCTGTCCAATAACTGGATTCAAAAAGGCCTAACGTTTTTTTTTGAGAGATTACGAAGACGACGATGCAGGATAGCCACTCATAATGGAGAGACACCTGTCCTCCCTCCATCTGTCCTGGGTGGGCTTCACACTTCCCAGGCTGCGTTCTGTACACTCTGTCTGCTCGCCTGCGATGCAGAGAGGTAGACAGACTGATCACAGATACACACATAATAATCAAATCTGGATAATATCAGTTTTGGCTGCAAGTCTTTAACGATTTGTTTCTGCTGAGATCAAACCATTAACGGTAGAACATCCACATGTTTATTCAATCCACCATAATGGAGATGGACTGGTGAAAACATACATGTGGCTGTTGATATGTTATGCATGCGTTAACCAACATATACATGATGCATGGACACACACACACACACACACACACACACACACACATCAGCTGGTGGCTTGGCTTCATCCGTCTAGCGTGAAGCAAGCAGATCCGTTCAGATCAGTCACGGCTGACAGAGGCTCTGATATGTGTGTGTGTGTGTGTGTGTGTGTGTGTGTTTGGGTGGGTGTATGGGGGCAGGTGATACTGTAACACCTGTTCAGCAGGATCACTTACCTCAGGGGGCTTGAGTGCATCCCAACACACACACACACACACACACACACACACACACACACACACACACACCACACCACCACACACAGCCCAGTGGTTGGCAGAAAAAGCACCAGTTGGGACGTTAACGCTCCACTGAGCATCTCCCGCTCTCTCTGTGGCTCGATGTGTGATACTGCTGATGCCACGGTATCACTGCAGAGAGACCTGGACAGGATACAGGAGAACTCCTCACACACTACTTCATTTGAGGCGCTTTAAAGACAAATATTGGCCTCCAACATGGCCGATGGTGCATTCAAGTGCTCCTTAGATCATGTATACAGAGCACTGGTTTAGCTAAGCCCCGCCTCCGATCCGTTGAGTCAAGGCCAATCTCACTTGAATGGAGAGATAAAATAATACGTATAAATGGCTTTTAGAGAACTTTTAGACCCCAATGATTTAAATAAGGGCGATAAAAGTCTACGTGCTCGGTTGACTTACCTAAACAAATATGATCTGATTATCTACAGATGTCCCTTTCCCAATGCCAATCAATGAGAAAACACGCTCGACACGGACTGACATGGTAGTTGTAGTACCACCGTTGTGGCCACTCTACATACGGCACACTTCCTGGAGGATTAGGCGCTTTCCCAGCGGAGTACTTTTCCCAGTATAGTTCTTGAAATGTCGCATTCACACCCAACAAATCCGGAACTAAATTTAGTTCATGAACCTTTTCACCCCCTTTTCCCTCCCTGCTAGAGAGCAGGTACTTTCGTGGGAGAAAAAGGTTCCTGTGTCTGATTGGCTGGGCGGATTGCAAACCACGCCCCGTAAAACTCGGAAAAGTTTTGTGAGTTTTTATTTGCTGGCATTAGCATTATTAGCATTAGCATTAGCCCAGCGCACACACGCAGAGAGACTAACTTATGGCAACACAAAAGGAAACATGGGAGCGGTGGAGATGAGGAGGTGTCGGCGTTCTGGCGATTTACTCGGAAGGCTTCAGTAGCAGCTGCTGGGAGTCCCAGCAGCTTCTACTGAAGCCTTCCCCAACTCCGGGGACTTCCGGCCGGGGACTCCGGGCGGCAGTATACGCCGTGAAGTGGTTTGCGGCCTGCCAGTAAACCCAAAGCAGAAGAAGAAGAAGTGACGTCAGCGGGTTCATTTGCCTAATCCTCCCTCAGGGACTTTTTCTGGTGTGAACGCGATCTGTACTTAGTTCATGAGAACTAAAGAGTTCTGATGAACCTTTGTGGGAAAGTACTTGGTGTGAAAGCGCCTAATGACTTAGATGGTTGTACTTTCCGACTTTGGAAGCATGTCGGTGTGTTCATGAGCTTTGATGCAGAAACATACGGATGATAAAGAGAAAATGTGCATTTAATTACATAAATATCTGTTTGGAGTTGTCCTTGTTGTGTTGAGCCTCTGCGTGAATATGCTTAGTCGTGAAACCGGCTCATGAACAAAGCAAAATGCTAATCATGCCATTAATACATAGCACCTTTTTAATGTACTACTATCAGGATAAAGTGACAGTTTGAGCAAATGCAACGAAAGGGCAGCTGTGAGGTCGTCTCTCAATCAGATGAGTGCGTTTGGTTTAACCTCGCTCATTAACCCTGACCCTGAAGATAAATACCAAATACACCTTTTAATATTCATGACTTACCTGTGACAACATAATCAATGCATTAGATGTAATACATATATGAGGGGTTTACACATACTTACGATCCTCCATCCATATATGGATTTACAGTCGCCTCCCTCTCGTTGCATCCTGATGGTTGTTTTGACAGAGCGATACTCTCAGGCAAGTCCCTCGGTGTGTGTGTGTGTGTGTGTGTGTGTGTGTGTGTGTGGTGTGTGTGTGTGTGTGTGTGTGTGTGTGTGTGTGTGTGTGTGTGTGTGTGTGTTGTGTGTGTGTGTGTGTGTGTGTGTGTGTGTGTGTGTGTGTGTGTGTGTGTGTGTGTGTGTTGTGTGTGTGTGTGTGTGTGTGTGTGTTGTGTGTGTGTGTGTGTGTGTGTGTGTGTGTGTGTGTGTGTGGGTCTGGATCCCACTGTGGTGAAATGTGATGCCCCTGCTGTCCTGTCCTCAACGCCTTGTGTGAGCTGCCACTGCTCTGTGTGTGTGTGTGTGTGTGTGTGTGTGTGTGTTTCCTAGCGTGTGTGAATTAATTAGTATTTTTCACAGTTTAGGTTTGCTGTAGTTCCCGTTGGCTCTGTGTCGAAGGAGCCCTTGCAATGCCATCTTATTACCCTGGTTGTTCACCAGATATACTTCTTGTGTTGTTGGTGCTTGTCAAACCAAAGCTTTACAAAGCCACATTACCTTTTGGCTTCTTTCGACAAGTCACCGGCAGAACCCGTGTGTGCTAGAGCTGCTGTGCTTTGCCTCTGGCTATGTGTGTCATGCAAAGTGCAGACGGGCCACGTTGGCTAGAGATGACAGAACAGAACAAGATTGAGGAGAGATCTGTGAGCCGCGGAGATTTAATCAAACTGGAACCAGATAAGTGCTGAGTGGAGGAAGGACGAGGACCAGATACTGAGGAGAGAGAGAGGCGGAGAGAGGTGGAGAGAGACGGAGAGAGGTGGAGAGAGGTGGAGAGAGGTGGAGAGAGACGGAGAGAGACAGAGAGAGGTGGAGAGAGACGGAGAGAGGTGGAGAGAGGTGGAGAGAGGAAACGGGAAGCAGAGGTTGGGAAAGAGGTGAGGACACGTAGATAGAGACAGAAGCAGCGAGGACAGAACGAGGGAGATAAAGGGAGACAGAAAGGAGGAGAAAGGAGGAGAATAGAGAGCGAGAGAGGTGTAGAGTTTCCCCCCATGTTGAGTCACTGATCTACATTCAATCTGCACTGTGTGAATTATTGATTGGCCTTTAGTGTGTGTGTGTGTGTGTGTGTGTGTGTGTGTGTGTGTGTGTGTGTGTGTGTGTGTGTGTGTGTGTGTGTGTGTGTGTGTGTGTGTGTGTGTGTGTGTGTTGTGTGTGTGTGTGTGTGTGTGTGTGTGTGTGTGTGTGTGTGTGGTGTGTGTGTGTGTGTGTGTGTGTGTGTGTGTGTGTGGTGTGTGTGTGTGTGTGTGTGTGTGTGGTGTGTGTGTGTGTGTGTGTGTGTGGTGTGTGTGTGTGTGTGTGTGTGTGTGTGTGTGTGTGTGTGTGTGTGTGTGTGTGTGTGTGTGTGTGTGTGTGTGTGTGTGTGTGTGTGTGCTTTTTGCTGAAAAGCACAGTGGTGGCTTTCGTTTTTGTTTGCTATTGATGGAGAGCGAGGGAGAATAGGACAGATTGATGCACACACACACACACACACACACTCACACAGATTGCAGGCATCAATAAACACACACACACACACACGTATACACTCCATTCAGCCAAAAGCAGATGTACATTTTCCACACAAAGCGCGCATACACTTGAATAGACACATACATACACACACAC
The DNA here is from genome assembly GCA_036324585.1 of Champsocephalus esox. Lineage (NCBI taxonomy): Eukaryota > Metazoa > Chordata > Actinopteri > Perciformes > Channichthyidae > Champsocephalus > Champsocephalus esox. Next base: position 5,456,261 of record CM070480.1, on the reverse strand, counting down.
ACACACACACACACACACACACTAAAGTAACCTTAGGGCAGGATTGGTATCTAAATACCACCGGGGAGGGGTTTAACACAAATACGGGAGATTGAGCCTCTCTAAATCAACACCCCCGCTTTCACTCGGATGGTTTCCTCCCAGGCGTAATGAAGCAGGTGTCCTCTCGTTTGGGACTCAACCATTTGAAGAAGACGGGGGGTAGTTCAGTGTTTGTGCTTTTTCTGAATCTTTGGGTTCGGCATGTTATCAGTGCACCTGCACCATTTTGAAAACATCAACGTTTGTCAAGCAGCCTTAGTCAGGATTTGGAATAAATAGCAAATGCAAATATTTTGACTGATATTTCAATTGCGATTTGATTCACAATATTGAAAGTATAATTCTCACAATCATTAAAAAATATGTTAAATGATTATGATTTCATTTTTAAGAGGATCTGTAGCAAACAATACATTTAGTTTAGTCTGTAGAATAAATTGTGTAGGCCGGGATATCTTCTCTACTTGTGCCTCCCTTCGATTTGGATATTGGACTAGTCCATGCTATGTTGTTAAAGACTGGATTTGGACTAGTCCATATTGCTATGTTGTTAAAGACTGGATTTGGACTAGTCCATATTGCTATGTTGTTAAAGACTGGATTTGGACTAGTCCATATTGCTATCTTGTTAAAGACTGGATTTGGATTAGTCCATATGCTATGTTGTTAAAGACTGGATTTGGACTAGTCCATATTGCTATGTTGTTAAAGACTGGATTTGGACTAGTCCATATTGCTATGTTGTTAAAGACTGGATGTGGTCTAGTCCATATTGCTATGTTGTTAAAGACTGGATTTGGACTAGTCCATATTGCTATGTTGTTAAAGACTGGATTTGGACTAGTCCATATTGCTACGTTGTTTAAGACTGGATTTGGACTAGTCCATATTGCTATGTTGTTAAAGACTGGATTTGGACTAGTCCATATTGCTATGTTGTTAAAGACTGGATTTGGACTAGTCCATATTGCTATGTTGTTAAAGACTGGATTTGGTCTAGTCTCTATATTCGACGATGTTCTGTATTTGTAGTCTTAGTAGGAATGCATGGCTTACTTCATATTCCCACAGTTATCAGTTTTGGGTAAACGAGCACTTTCTCAGATCCATTTTGTTGGACTTTGAAACAGATAAAAGCTTCCGGCTGGACAAACCTTTCCTTCATTTATTTCTCGAGTGTTCGGTAGTGCGGAGAGACAGGGAAGATGGAACGGACCGAGTGTTCGTGAAAAGTGAATCGTGTCCTAAAATGTTTATTTATGTGCTCCTGAGAGGACGTCCACGTCTGCAGTCAGAGGGAGGAGATGCAAACACACACAGGAAGTAGTTTGACACCAACACGGGGTTTCAGATAAAGTTGTCGGGCTTGAATTAAGAAGATTTGTATTTAATTGTAGTCCCTAAATAGGGTCATGTTAGGAGAGGTTGTGTATTTAATTTCACGACACGGTCCATGTTCTTCACACCGTGAGTTCAGAGCAGTAGAAATGTGTATACGAGTATTAACAATGTTTTATTGTTATTGTTAGACATGCACAAATTAACCATTTATATTATATATTTGCCACGTATTGCTTAATCCTCAGCGACCACGACAATAACAAGTTCAATGTATAAAGGAGACATTGAAATGAAAATACTAGTAAACTTTTTTATTTTATTTCTTAGAATTTTAAAATATGTTACGTTCCACACGTAACGTTTTTTGCAAGTTTACGACAAATTATAAAACGGACAAGCCAAATGAAGCAATCTGATTGGTTCTTAGCCGTGATATACTGAGCGTATCCCTCCGCGTCTGACACGTCGGGCCGAACCACGCCCCTTAGCTGTGATATAATGAGCATACGCCACGGCCTGTCGTGAGCTATTGCTTAATTGTACAATAATGCTTGTCACAAGATAACTCTCCGTCACTTTTAATATCTAGATAACTAAACAAACCTCAAGGTACCTACATGTAGATTATAAACGGTCCTTCGTTCTGGACACACATCCAAAGTAAATTCAGAACAAAGCTCTCATCACGAAGCTCTCCACGGTTCAAAGATAGCGGATGCTCGACTGACTGTTATTGTTACTTCAAGTGGTCTACAGATTACTCTCGTTCTTCTCTGTTTGGCGTGTCGTAACGAAACAATACCAAATCTATGTACCGTACTTTTCGGACTATAAGCCGCGACTTTTTTCCACATTTTTGTTGTACAGCTAACGGCCACTAGGGGACCTCCTAGATCTATGGATTTTACAGGTAAAATTAACCACCTTAACCCTACGGGCTCTAGGACCGGTCCGCGCCCGCCACCTTTAAGCGGCGGGCTCCAGCAGGAAAAGCTGGAGGCCGGAAAAGAGTGAGACCGGTAGCGCGCCAAAGTAAAAGTGGAACCGAGAGACAGAACGAGAGCGAGACAGACGGACAGTTTAGCTGCTGCGGCTCATATGCAGGTGCGCTTTATAGTCCGGAAAGTACGGTAGTTGATAGTTTGATCGATCGGTAGTTAAAAGCACGTTTCGAGGAAGGTCATTGTGGGGATGAGTTGTCGTAATCTTTTGGCTTTGGTAGATGAGTCAAAACAAGCGATGGCAAAAGGCAAAGCTTGGCATTCGAAGCTATTTGTATACCCTACGTTTCGTACTTCCCTGCAGAACAAATTAAAACGAACTTGTTGTTAGTTACAACCTTAGTAAAGCTTTAAGAATTAGGTTTTGTCACAGAGCGAAGTGGAGCTACCGATGCATAACCCCAGCAGCGGAGCATGTGAACCTACACATGCTAATTCTGCTGGCTGGATGCATGAGGAAGACGAGGAAACCGACCCCCTCCCATCCCCCACCCCCTGCTTCTAATAGTTATTTTGCCATAGTAATGAATGGTGGTGTTGGGAAATGATCACCTTAATGATTGTAATTATTGTAATTGAGCTGCAATAGAACATTATTCAAGGTTTCACATCGCGGAGTGTGTGAGTGTGTGTTCGAGGGGTGGTGTAAGGACAAGATATACTCTTCGTGCTTCTTTATCGCTTCCTTCGCTCTCCAGATCTTCCTACCTCCACTATCTCTTCCTTTTCTTACCCTCTTCTCTTCCTCACTTCCCTCCTCCTCCTCTTCCTCCCCCTCCATTTTACTCTTCCGACTGCAGTGTGGAGAGCCGATCGGAGCAGAGAGAGATATATCCAGAGAGGAATATGCGGTGGAAGAGGGAGGGATGAAGGAGTAGTGACAGGCTCGGTGTGTTTGATCTGAGCTGGGTTCCTCCCCACTGCAGCCCAGAAACACAGGCCACGTGCCGGCATCTGAACGTGTGTGTGTGTGTGTGTGTGTGTGTGTGTGTGTGTGTGTGCGTGTACGCTACAGAATGTGTGTGTTTAGGTGTGATTGCTGCTCTTGTGTGTGTGTGTTCTTGGCATTGGGTGTGTTTGTGTAATGTATGCATATTCATTGTGCGTGTGTGTGTGTGTGAAAGCTCGCCTTTTATCGGAAGCTACTTTGAAGCTATAGGTTTGGTTTTGCAGCTGCTATTAGCTTCTCTTTCCATTACCCATAATCCCTTGTGAGTGGTTACATATTGAGACAGGACTGCTTCTGTGAACCTATCCTCTCTATCTGTGTCTATATATCTACGTTCCATGTCTGTCTCTGTTGGCAGAGTTAGCCTGTCTCATAACTGTCAGTGTTTGTCAGTATATCTGAAATGACTAGGTTAGCTACGTTAGCTATAGCTAGCTTACAGCAGATCTGCAACAATATTCGACGAATCATGCGATCAAATTGTTAAAATAAGCCCATAAAATATCGCGTCACTTTTTAGTGTCCCCTGGTCTCCGTTGTGCTCCGTCATGGTTAAATCCTGTAATTGAACAAATGGGGAAATTGGGCAACGCCCTCTAGCAATTTGGCAACGCCCCCAGCCACTGGCATCCGCTGGGCTTTTGACTGGGACACACCCATGTGAGTCCTATCTGGGGTGCTACATCTGTATGCGGCGCTTTTAGAAAATGCTCTGCAAGTGTTTTGGCACTTTTCTCCTCATGGAAATGTTTGGGGTCGTTGTCGCCGTATTTGAGGGGTTGCAAAGACTGGAAAAGTGTTATGTAAACGCAGCTTGTTTACCATAACGTTGTACCTGAAAGGTGCATATCAGGCACTTGCCGATGCTAATGTAAGCTGTATCTGAAAGCCAAAAGCTGAAACCTTCTTCTCATTCGCCTTTCATTTTTGAGAAGATGCAAGAAAACACTGATGTTTTTCTAACGGTTTTGGGGAAATGTGTACTACTGGTACCAATAGTATTGGAATAATGACATACAGATACAATCGGCTTCTTCAAACTTCATTTTTCTGAAGCTAATGATGGCTGCATCTGGCGAACTATTTTCTTGAGTACTCTTGTGTAGCATATATAAAGAGATACTAATATTGGTGCAAATCACGTAGTCATGGAGGTGTTCGTGATACTGCTATCGGTATGAGAAAGCCTCAAGTCATGCTGCACAAGTCCTGACATTCAAAGTTCTTCTTCTCATTAACCTTTTGAAAACGTGCGAGGAAAAATGTTTCCTAATCTAACCGTCCAGAGTCCGGTCTGCCCGCAGCCTCAGCATCACAGATGGTTTACTTGTTGTTGGAATGGCCTGCTATGTTTACGACAAAACCAGTTCCAACAGTAGCAGGATTAAAGTAGTACAGATGCCAATAGCTGCTACTTTAAGATACTGCGTTCGGTATGAGAAAGCCTCAAGTCATACTGAAATTAAAAGTTCTCATTAACCTTACATTCTGAGTACGTGTGAGGAAATAGCAATGGATTCCTAATCTAAGCATCCAGTGGCTGAGAGTCCAGTCAGCGTGACATCCCGTCGGTTAGTGGCTCAGTGATTGGTCCTGTCACTTTGAGAGGGCGGGACCTCAGGTCAGCTGTCCGTCACACGGCCCCCGGAGGCAGCGAGGTTGAGGAGGAGTGGATAACTGAGAGCAGGAGAGTGCCTCGCTGACGGAGCGAGAGGGACAGACAGATGAGTGACACGCCACGTTAATTAGGTAGAGAAGAGAGAGTTTTATGGTGTGTGATGGCGTTACACCAACGTGCTCGGCCAATACAAAGGGCCGATTTGGGCTTTTAGTTCGACTCTGCAGTGTTGGTGTTTCTCTTGGATAACATCTGTAAAACCTGAACGTGAATTATTTGTCCGTACAGACTTGAATTACTCATGTGATCAGTCCAATAGGCATTTACGAGCTTGAACAATTAGCTAATTAAACGTTTAGTTAATCAACAGAACATCGATATCCAATTTAGATAATTGCTGATCGCAAACAAAACTAAAAGTGACCTGACTAGCATTTTCTTGACCTCCATGGTTTGCAGACTGAAAACTCATCTCTTTCGACTCCACTTTGAGCGATAGAACTACTAACAAAGCACTTATATACTAATAAAGGACTAACTTATCTAAAGCCAGTTGAGTAGCACTTGAAATGTTTTTGCTCTATGAAACCTGATGTACTTTACGATTCTGTTTTCTTCAAGTTTGTATCTTGTTCATCGAACGCACTTATTGTACGTCGCTTTGGATAAAAGCGTCAGCTAAATGCAATGTAATGTAATTAAGCTGAAGGTTACAGAACAGACGAGAATACAGTATAATTGGAAATCTGATATCTTTCAATAACAAGCAATGGGAAGACTTTGGCATTTGCTACTTAATTGATTAATTGGTGGGTCGTCACGAGACGCTGACCTCGAATAAGAGAATATGTTGGATATTAAGAGGCTTTTTGCCATTTAATGCTGTCAGAAGATTTCCCACCCAGTCAGACACACATATAGGGAACATTGTATTTACCCGTATTGCACTTATTTGATTCAGATCCCTCTTCTATCAGTGTGCTTTGATTGATCTCTAATGTATCTCAATCAGTGCAGGAGGCTGAAAGAGAAAAGGGACGAAGATGAGGAGGAGGATGTTAGTCATCTCCGACCCCAGCTGCTGACCTGCAGTCAAACAAATGTCCGTCTGACCTCTGCCGCCTCAACACAAAGCAGCTTCTCAGCTCAAACTGAAACACTGACTCGTTCTCTTCGTCCCGTCATGTATCAGCTCAGAAAAGGTCTATTACTTCAGTACTAGTTAAAACAGACTTGATTTAAAGACTGATTTGTTGAGGACATCAAATAACTCACACTTTGTCTACAAGTCATAGTTTGGCCACTCTCACTCCACACAGTCTTTAATATAAACCTCAAGGGGATAACATATATAAATATCTCTCATACAGCCCACGGTGAAGAGCTATCCACGTGAGTATTGTGTTTTAATTAATTTAGGCTCAAGTACAAATAAAATACAATGTTATTTTTGAGAAGAAAAAATGAAATCAAGGAGGCAGAAATCGTAAGAATGACAAAATAAGAAAAATATATATGCTTACCATTTTTTTACGGCACCTAATGTAAGAATATGTGCATATCTAATAATGTTTAATACGACCAATAAACATAACATAAATTGTTTATCAGACTTATATTTCAGGTGTTAATTGGCAATACGATACCTCCTGATAGAGCGCCACGGTGACGCGCCCTAAAACCTGGAAGTAAGTTAGCATTTTACCACTTCCTGTTCATTCGACAAAACGCGATTAAATCTCTCCGTAGGATTTAGGAAAATATCTGGAACTAAGGTCTGAGGTTGAGACACATCGAAGAGACGGATCACGTCTTGTTCTACGACATTAAATCCATCAGCTGGTGATTTCTGAAGAGTGGACGTTTCTGAGAAACGATGGTTGTTACCAAGCGGCTGAATAGGACTACAGAAGTCGTGGAGGTCGTTGTACGTCATTACGCCGAACACGTAAACACTCTGTTTCTGTTCTGCTTGAAAGCAAGTCCCTGCCTCCTTCAAAGTGTTCAAACAAGCTTCAACTCGTTCCATTTAGAATCTGTAGTTTGAATCTGGATCTGAAGTCGGCGTGACGTTGAAGACGCGACCCGGCTGTGGTTCGTTGATAGCATAACGTTAGCATTTAGCTTCTGGCGACTAGATGTATGATTAGATAATTATGAAAGTAGGATAGACATGTGGAGATTATCCGGCGGACCAAAACAAAACCACAGACCTTATTTCAGCTGTTTTCCTAAACCCTACGGAGACACTGCGTTTTTGTCGAAGGAACCGGAAGAAGTTTACTTCCTGGTTGTAGGACGCGTCACTGCGGCTCTCTATAGACTCCTCGGTGAAGAGCTAATTAAGGAGGTAGAAGCTACAGAAGAAAATACATTTTTAACATCTTTATCATTGCACCTAATGTAAGAATATGTGCATTTATCTAATAATGTTTGATAAGACCAAATTGAGATCGAATAATAGGTAGCTTTTCTGTTCTTAAAACTCACTTAAATTGTCTGTCAGACTTATTTGATATATATATAATCACTTATAGTACACCTAAACAGATATCCTCTACGTCTGACAATATTTCAAATAACCAACACACTAAAGACAACGTTTTCTGAGCATTTAGATGAAGTATTAAAACACTACAAATCCAGAAGGTGGATAAGTGTTGAAAGTCACTACTTTCTACGTAAAGAAACGATGTGGGAAAAGCGAAGTGAACTCCTCAGTCTTAGCGAGTGCATCGTCTCTTATCTGAGTCCATCAGCAGACTCCTCCATTAGCCGGGGTCAGCAGGTCAATGCCGCCTCGGATCTCAGGGGTCAGAGGTCGTCTGTTTGAACCGGAGAGGATGAGGCGTCGATGTCATTAAATCTGTCTCGGTCCTCGACCAATCACAGGGTGTAGATCGCTCCGCGTGGTACATTAAGAGGAAGCATTTCATACACTGAAGTCACAAAGGCAAGTAAAATATTTTGATAATAATAGTAACACTTTAGATTAAGGTATACATATTCACCATCAACTAGTAACATGCATATATTAGCAGTATATTGGCTCTTTATTAGTCATTATAAAACACTTAGTAATGCCTTATTCTACATGACCATATTCTACAAGTACTAGCCCAGAGTTTGTCCTCAATAACCCCCTAATGAGTGCTTATTTATTGTAAGTAAGGAAGTTGTTGTACATGAGTTCGGGTCTTAATATGCTCAATATGGGCGTAATAAGGCAGTAGTACCACAAGAATAGTAATTCTTCCATAACACTTAACCTGTTAAGCCCGGGCGATGTCTCAGGGCTTTTTAACATTTAACAACCTATGAATGTGTCATACCCACTTAAAGGTGGGGTATGTAATTTTGGAGAAACCAGCTCGAGTGCGCTAAAATTTGAGGAGAAAATCTGCCACTTCCTCACAGAGCCCCTCCCCCAACACACACGAACGCGCACATGACCAATGAGGGCACGAGATCAGTGTGTGCACAGATGGAAGGCTGACAGGCAGGTAGGCCGTCCAGCTACTTTTGCCGGCTCAGATGATTGGTCGAGCTTTTTACAGCGCCACGGCTTCCACAGGTGACATTTTTTTATGGATTTGTTGTCAAAGCACTTCAGATATTCATTGCTATCGGGATGTTAAGAGCATTCCATGGAATATAACAACAAGTGTATCTCGAGCCGGTTTCTCAAACTTACCTACCTCACCTTTAACGGGAAGAAACTCAGCCAACTGACGAAACGAACCATTTTTACCGAAACAAAACACAAGTCTTGCAAGAAGCGTCGAAATGAGCCCTGAGCGGAAAAAATGCTAATTTAGCACAGCACTCACGGTAGGAATACTTTATTACTTATCGGATCTGCACAAACAAGACATCAGATTAAAGCTGAGATATATTCTAGAGGTTTTAGTATCATCACTGTGCGATCAAAACGTGGCTGGGGAAGCAAACACAGACATCACACAACGTAGCTTTACTGAGCCAAATCGACAAATAGTCTCACCTCAGCTGTTGTTCTGATCAAACGTTGTGTTCAATGGCATTAAATCGATAAAAACGCTGCTGAAGGTTCATCCATAGGTTAATCCAATGTGTGTCACTTTGAAATTATTACTGATAATCCCTCAGCAATAAGCCTAGTTTTCAGTGCATGTCACTCCTCGATGGAACGTGTAGGGGGATTTAGGAACTTCCCCTTCGATTCCATTGGCTCTAACGGGTGAAATGAGGTGTCAATCACCAACATCGACCAATGGGTTCCAGAGATAAGTCAAATTCACCCAAATGACCCCAGAAGTGGGTTTTTTCTTCTAAACCTCTCTAAAAAGGTCAAATGTCACTTGTTTTGCATCAATCTTGATACAGGGTACTTATTATATGTTATCGTTTGGACTCCTAGTCTACCATCCCATCATTCAAGGGTGGTTTTCACTATAAGTAATGTTTTTTTTTGGACGGACACTGTAATATACATTTATTTACTATGTTCAATCTGAATTTACTTTAAAATAAAAAAATTCTATATTGATTCTGACTCTTCTACATCCAACTATCATTACTTTGAGAAAGAAGATTATTAATTTACCCGTTTTAGAAGTGAAGATATAGTCATTTGTTCTGGGCATGTCCTTTTCGAGCCTGAAAAACAGGCTCCGGGCTGAACTGGTTAACAACTAGTTGATGGTGAATATGTGTACCTTAATCTAAAGTGTTACCATAATAATATATATTGCATTATTTGTGTATATGTGTCTTGTTTCCCATTAACATCAGTGGTGTATCACGCAGTAATACAGTTCTTATGATGATGTGACAATATCAAAGGGTCGCTAACGATATTTAATCTAAATTTATGGTGGGTGGAAGATAAAGAATATATATTTGTCTGGACTCAACATTGATAGCAGTTCTATAAACAACCAGTGATGCGTGCGTGTGTGTGTGTGTGTGTGTGTGTGTGTGTGTGTGTGTGTGTGTGTGTGTGTGTGTGTGTGTGTGTGTGTGTGTGTGTGTGTGTGGTGTGTGTGTGTGTGTGTGTGTGTGTGTGTGTGTGTGTGTGTGTGTGTGTGTGTGTGTGTGTGTGTGTGTGTGTGTGTGTGTGTGTGTGTGTGTGTGTGTGTGTGTGTGTGTGTGTGTGTGTGTGTGTGTGTGTGTGTGAAATCAGTCTGCATGTAAAAAATACCAGGAGAATATGAGTAGGGAGAAGGTGGAAAAAAATGGAGACTGAGAGGAGAGGACATAATTATAATTACAGTCTTTAATCCTCTGGACACACATACACACACTGGGCGAGCTTTTAATTAACCGTTTGGCGACAGGGGACTCTGGTATTGGGCTAATTATTTGAACCACATACTGAATCTCTTCCAGAGAGGCAGGCAGGTCCTCCTCGCTCTCGGCTCACCTGGTAATTGAAAGGTTTTTTTCGTGGAGATCAGTTCCCGTGGAAATCCCTTGAAGCCAAAGTAAAAATCATCGAGGGACGGCGAGCTAAAGTTAGACTTCCATTATGCCGCAGACTTATCCACAGTGTAATACGGATTTAGTTTTTAAAAGGAGGACAAGGAGGCAGAATAACCGGCTGTCTTCTCCTTATTAAAGGTTGTTAAGGCGGCGCGACTTTATCTCGTTCTCAGCTCAGTTTTAACACCGGTGAATCCTCAGAGGGATTGTATTTGCAGAAAGGGAGCGCAGTAGAAATACTTTATGACAATACAGTTGAACATCCTGCCAGAAAACATAAACACACACCATTACGAGAATCCGTGCATTTCCCTCTTGACATAATTGGTTTATATGAGTTTGAAGGGAAATAGTGTAAATGAAAGAGTGTGAAGGTTTGAAGAAGAGGGCTAATAGTAGGTTTTAGTCTCCCTGGTTCCCTCCAGAAAAAGCCAATGGGATTTCTCCATTGGATTTTGGATTATTGCAGATAACAAACGTTTATGATACTTACACGTTTTGTTCAGCAGGATAATCTCCATATATTAACACTGAAGTACAAAGCTAACCTTAGGCTATAAAAAGGAGGCTAATGTTGGCCTATAAAGGAACTAGAGCACGGTCACATGACTTCAGGTCACCTCCGTTAAACTAAAGGTGGCTTATGTTGGCCTATCAAGGAACTACAGCACGGTCACATGACTTCACGTCACCATCGCTAAGCTAAAGGTGGCTAATGTTGGGCTATAAAGGAACTACAGCACGGTCACATGACTTCACGTCACCACCGCTAAGCTAAAGGTGGCTAACGTTGGGCTATAAAGGAACTATAGCACGGTCACATGAATTCACATCACCACCGCTAAGCTAAAGAAGGCTAATGTTGGGCTACAAAGGAACTAGAGCACGGTCACATGACTTCACGCAGTACAGTGGCACTCACACGTCACTACCAGCTCAAAGCTAAAGGTGGCTTATGTTGGCCTATCAAGGAACTACAGCACGGTCACATGACTTCACGTCACCACCGCTAAGCTAAAGGTGGCTAATGTTGGGCTACAAAGGAACTAGAGCACGGTCACATGACTTCACGTCACCTCCGCTAAGCTAAAGGTGGCTAACGTTGGGCTATGAAGGAACTACAGCACGGTCACATGACTTCACCTCACCACCGCTAAGCTAAAGGAGGCTAATGTTGGGCTATAAAGGAACTACAGCGCTAAGCTTTTTCCGAACATAGGTCGTTACCCCAAATAAGAATCCTTAAATCTAATGAAGTAGTTTTGTTGACAAAACTCTAATGTTGTTTTCTTAATGTTCAAAATGTTACGTTTTACTCACTTTTAGGTGTTGTTTTTAAGTTTCTATTTCACCTTCACAACATAGGAGTCAACACCTATTAGCTTGTGCAACGGTCTCTTCTTATCTATGAGTCTGATAACCACTGATAACCCTGTTTAATGGCATGACAACATCTGCAGTGTGTTTTATATATTATATTGCTCTTTAAGGGTCTATTAGTTACAGTTTGTTCTTGCTTGCCTCTAATAGTTGTGCTGCTCCTATCGGGCTCCTTACATAACACATCAGTCGTGTAGGTTTAGTGTCTAAGTGTCCTGTATGATCTCCGTTCAACCTTTCTAAGCTACAGCGTATATATATTATATATATATAATTTTTGAGATTGTGTTGTGCGTTGAATACTAGATTGATATTTAAAAATGGAATCTATCTATATCAGTTCGTGTTGACGAGTGTTTTCAGGTGTATTTTTAACACATCTGACTGAGTGTGCATAAATGTGTCCATGTAGGTGTGTATATGGATATAAGTGTGTGTGTGCGTGTGTGTGTGTGTGTGTGTGTGTGCCGGTGGAAGCAGCAGTCAGGTGGATGCAGTCTGTTTCTAAATCAGATCTCTGTGTGATTCACTGTGTTGATGAGTCACCACAGCAGCACGAGCAAAAACAGCCTTGTTTCCCAATACACCCCCTATCACACACACACACACACACACACACACACCATCCATCCCATAGCTATGGCTCCATGGGTTTCGATGTAGCGTTTAGTGTGTGTCTTCAAATGAGCAGTATATACTTGCCTGTGTTTTTAGATTGTGTGTGTGTGTGTGTGTGTGTGTGTGTGTGTGTGTGTGTGTGTGTGTGTGTGTGTGTGTGTGTGTGTGTGTGTGTGTGTGTGTGTGTGTGTGTGTGTGTGTGTGTGTGTGTGGTGTGTGTGTGTGTGTGTGTGTGTGTGTGTGTGTGTGTGTGTGTGTGTGTGTGTGTGTGTGTGTGTGTGTGTGTGTGTGTGTGTGTGTGTGTGTGTGTGTGTGTGTGTGTGTGTGTGTGTGTGTGTGTGTGTGTGTGTGTGTGTGTGTGTGTGTGTGTGTGTGTGTGATTTGGTGACTAATGTAGAAGCTGCTGATGTCATGTGTTTGCTTCTCCTCGCTGCTGAACTCCTCATTTCCTGGCCATTTATCAGCCAATCACCTTACACACACACACACACACACACACACACACACACACACACACACACACATGGCTCGAAGATGCAGGCAGTACAATATCCAGGATATAAGCTATTGACTTTGTGTGATAAGTTGCGAGCAGAGAAAGCACGTCAAACAGGAAAGAGAAACCATGAGATAAGTGTGTGACGAAGAAGCTCACGAGAAAGTGACTGAGAGCCTTTCAGATTAAAATAGTAACAGAAGCACAAATAGATGCAATGGGAGTATAACTCAGATCTTCACCTTAAATGCAAGTAGGAACACTCAGTAACTTGAGGAAGTGAAACCGGCCACATCCCAACACTCCCAACATGTCGCCTGGACCTTTGTTCTGCCTCACACCAATGGGATATAATTGATCCGAGCCTCACCCACGTGTGGCGCCTGAATCAAGATGCCGGTAACATGTGTGCTCTGATTGAATATGGATCAGGTGAAAGTGCCTAAAGGACGAATAGCCTCCATCGTCCTGACCGACTGGGTTCACACCACGGCTGGAATCGAAGTATTGACCTTGAAAAAAAAGGCTGACGTTGTTTTAGTTCTCGCATTTCTATTCGAATAGCACAACCTGGTGGAAGTCTGTGCGACCTGTAGACCTGTCCTCAGACCCTCTGTCCTTAGACCCTCTGTCCTCAGACCCTCTGTCCTCAGACCCTCTGTCCTTAGACCCTCTGTCCTCAGACCCTCTGTCCTCAGACCCTTTGTCCTTAGACCCTCTGTCCTTAGACCCTCTGTCCTTAGACCCTCTGTCCTTAGACCCTCTGTCCTTAGACCCTCTATCCTTAGACCCTCTGTCCTTAGACCCTCTATCCTTAGACCCTATATCCTTAGACCCTCTGTCCTTATACCCTCTATCCTTAGACCCTCTGTCCTCAGACCCTCTATCCTTAGACCCTCTGTCCTTAGACCCTCACATCGTACAAGGAAACACTTCCGGAGAAAACCCACAGTTTAAGGGGAACATGGGAGAAACCTCAGGGAGAGCAGCAGAGGAGGGATCCCTCTCCAGGACGGACAGACGTGCAATAGATGCCGTGTGTGAATCAAAGAGATAATACATTTCACAGCATATAGACCGAATGTTAGGAAGTGCATGTGTCTGTAATGAGAAGATGAATCCACGAGGATGTCAGCTACAATCCTGAGGAAGCCATCAGGGAAGCAGCAAGACGATGTAGATGTAATCACCATTGTTTATGTTGTGGGACTTGTAAGCAGGCTTTGAAGCTGAAGCCACCCCATCATGTTTCTCGTGTACCTATACAAACCGCTCTGTCCTCGTTACCCCGCTATTGGTGCGGATGCCATGGGGTTTAGATTTAAAAAACTGGAGACAACAGCAACCGCTCACTGTTGAGAAGCTTCTTATATTGTAGAATTGACCCATGCTCATGTACCTTCTGTTCATGGGTCACTGTTGGCCTTCTGGATTTCATTACCCAACAACTCATGGTCAGAAAACATCGATTGTAAATCAGCCACTGCAGTATTTCAAATACCTTAGATCCTGAAACCGCTTCAACAATTATATTCGGCTTATCTTGCACTAATATCTGTTGCACGGGAGTATTTGTTTTGAGCCTTACCTTCTGCAGAGTTTACGTAAATGTACAAGCATATATTGGTGCATGTGTGTGTGTGTGTGTGTGTGTGTGTGTGTGTGTGTGTGTGTACGTGTGTGTGTGTGTGTACGTGTGTGTGTGTGTGTACGTGTGTGTGTGTGTGTACGTACGTGTGTGTGTGTACGTGTGTTCAGCAAGTGACAAGGCAGGCAAGGATGTTTAGTAGATTTACCGCTAAGGTGAATGTTGTGTGTGTGTGTGTGTGTGTGTGTGTGTGTGTGTGTGTGTGTGTGTGTGTGTGTGTGTGTGTGTGTGTGTGTGTGTGTGGAGACAGAATAGACGGTCATCAGTTCTCCTGAGACAGTTTTACGGCTGCTGAGCTAGCAGGACGCCGTGGGATTTAGTTAGCCCACCTCTTCACACACCAGACCCGTGTGTGTGTGTGTGTGTGTGTGTGTGTGTGTGTGTGTGTGTGTGTGTGTGTGTGTGTGTGTGTGTGTGTGTGTGTGTGTGTGTGTGTGTGTGTGTGTGTGTGTGTGTGTGTGTGTGTGTGTGTGTGTGTGTGTGTGTGTGTGTGTGTGTGTGTGTGTGTGTGTGTGTGTGTGTGTGTGTGTGTGTGTGTGTGTGTGTGTGTGTGTGTGTGTGTGTGTGTGTGTGTGTGTGTCCATCATGTCTCATTGACTCTGGCTGGCCTTGCTGTTGGTCTGAACATGTTGGTGCGTCAGTGCCGTGTTTATATGTGATATTATCATTTGGATTTGGCTAGAAATGACCTTGTATGTGAAATCGTAAAGTCATGAAAGGGAGCTGTAACAAAATATATCTCTTAGTCTCAACTCGTCTCATTATTAAGCCCGTGTTAGCCTCTCTCAAGCACCTCTGAAGACATTTAGCAACATGTAGCGCTCTCTAACATCGTTGGTACACTTAGTTTTCCCAGGGACACAATGACATGCTGACTGCAGTGGGACTCGAACCTGCTATCCCCTGATTCGAAGTCCAGCACACTATCCACTGAGACACAGCTTTTTGGGCCTGGGACTCTTTACATTGCAGAACATTTCCAAGCAAACGCTTATAGTCGTAACACCGGTGGATAATCCCCAGCGGATACGATTGCTACCATTCGCTGTATGTGGAACCATTTGAACAAGAGAACACAATGTATTCCTAAATCTAATCGAGTCGTTTCGTTTCCTACCTACACCCAAATGTTGTTTTGGTTGTGTTCAAGATATGACCTTAGCTCAAACCAAGCTAAAGCAGACTTTCTGTAAATACTTAATAATGAGCTTAGTGCCACAATAATATCAGTTTCTATCGGCACGAAGTTAACGCGGGTGGGACTAACGGACATAATATTCTTATGTATTGGTTCAAATGGTCTCAATTCGTAGATACACATATGTTCATGATACAGACCAATCGTATCATTCATCGCTCATTGTGTTGAGGCCCCCTTGACTAAGTGCTGAACCCCACTTTAGGATAAATGCAATGTCCACCAATATGTATCCTAAAATGGGTTGTAGACCAAGCCCGAACATCGACCTCTCTCCCTGAAGAAGCCCCGACGGACGTGAATGCAATAAAGCCAGAAACCTCTGTGACGCTCTCCAGCTGAACGCCAGGCATTAACACCGCTACGCCACGTCAGCATCATGTCTCATTCCACCTTTTATATCATTGTAGTTCCTCTGAAACTGTGCGAGGCAGCAACATTTCGGCAGCAAATCAATTACCTTTAACTGCTGATATGCAATTGCAGCAACAAAGCTACACCACCGTGCTACCTTTGCAGACTCGCTAGCTTAGTGTAGGATAAGCAGAAAAAGGGACCTGCGAATGTGGAATCTCGTTAAATACAATGTTTTCTACTTCATATCTTTCATGGTCCGACGAATCTTTGTATAATATTGTGAACGACGCTTCCATTGATTTGACTCTATATGGAAATGAATTCGTAAAGATAGGGAAGGGTTTGTTTATGACGATCCAGTATCTCACTGGTTTCGTTGGACCTATCGAGAGGTGAAGTCCCTCCCCTTCCGGTGGACCTCCATGGGACCTTGTTTCGGAGAAATCATGTATTGAAGTCAATGGCGATTATCTTTCGATCCCGTTTGGTGCCACGAATTACACACATGATGTTTGTCCATTTCAAAGATAATTTTGCGAGTACATTTTTTTTAAATGTGTCGTAAAACTGTGAAGCAACACTTTTTTGTTGTGTGAAACCGCTCAATGAACTACATCTCTGGTCTTGCACACGTCACAAACTCAGTGGCGAACCATCAGGGCCTTCAAGGTGTTCAGAGAATACCCTGGAACACTCACACACTTGTTGATCTGTAATATTACAGTGTTACGTTGATGTGTTTGTCCTTCTCGGACCATGCTCTATGCATTTCAGTGGTTTTGTGTTAGAAAATAAAGCAACCAATCAGATCTCGTTCTGGGTCTCTGGGTAGAATATCCTTCAACCAGGTATTCTACATCCTTGATCGAAGGCCCTGGCCGTTGCACTGAATGAGAGCGTTTGGACTGACAGTTTGATCAACCAATCAGATATTGATCTGTAGCCAATGGGCGTGTTCTTTCAGAGTTCCCCTCGGTTCCAGAGTATTCTAGAAGGCCCGCTAGTTCACTGGCTCGAGGCAGAGGAGCTAGAATGCGTGTGTGTAAAAGAACACGCCAGGTGTAAAGACAGGGCGGCTGTGTGCAGTACGAATTGATAGCCAACTACAGTTGCTAATTCCATCATGCAGCGAGGACACCTTGGCTACGGGAAATGAGCAGTTGCCACTCGTCCATCAATATAGTACATTATACTTGTTATATTATCTCGTTAGCCAGTTGTTACCAATCAGTGGCTACGCGCCTTTCTTACCGACGAGTTCATTGGGAATTATGGTCGTATTGTATTTCAATGGTTTAGACTTGGTTAGCACACTCACTCCTTCACTAGAGTTCATTACATCACATGACCTGCCGAGAGATGGAGCCGTTTGTGATGTTGGATAAATACGTCTTGATTGACTGCTCGTTTTACCCCTGACATACGGTACCTTACATTTTCAGGAAACAAAGGAAATATGAACTGCACGAGATTATGGGAATAATTAGTTTTGACATTTTCCTTTCACACATATCTAAATGCCCGTGTGTGTGTGTGTTCTAGTATTACTATACTTGTGGGGACCTACATCTGTTTACATAGTCACGTGTGGGGACTTGCTTCCCTTATGGGGACATATTGGAGGTCCCCATAAGGGGGGTCATTCATGTTAGGGTGAAGACTTGGTTAGAGTTAGGCATGTGTTGGTTATGGTTAAGGTTATGATAACTCTCCAGGAAATGCATGTAAGTCAATGTAATGTCCCCTGAAGTGTGTGTGTGTGTGTGTGTGTGTGTGTGTGTGTGTGTGTGTGTGTGTGTGTGTGTGTGTGTGTGTGTGTGTGTGTGTGTGTGTGTGTGTGTGTGTGTGTGTGTGTGTGTGTGTGTGTGTGTGTGTGTGTGTGGTGTGTGTGTGTGTGTGTGTGTGTGTGTGTGTGTGTGTGTGTGTGTGTGTGTGTGTGTGTGTGTGTGTGTGTGTGTGTGTGTGTGTGTGTGTGTGTGTGTGTGTGTGTGTGTGTGTGTGTGTGTGTGTGTGTGTGTGTGTGTGCCTCTCCTTGTCTGCTCACAGTAACCTACTTTCATGGAGCCCACTTACTCAGAATGATAAAAATACTGCAATCCTGTTCCTCTCCGTCTATCTTTACTCCCATCACATCCTCCACCCCTCCTCATCCTTCTCTTCTCTAACCATCTTTACCTCCATCTCCTCCTCTCTCCATCTTTCCCTCCTCCCAACATGAACTTCCATGTCTTCCATTACTCCCTTCTTTCTCAACTTTCCTTTCTATGTCTACACGACCCTTCCTCCGTAGCGTCTCTTTTCTTCAGTCATTGTCACATCCTTCACACCTTATCCTCCTTTCATTCCTTCTCTTGTCCATGCTTAATTATTCACCTCTCTTTTATTCAATATTCTCCGTCTTTTCTCGATTCTTGATTTGTCTTTCGCGCTCTCTTTTTTCATTGTGTTCCTTTCACTTCTTCCCATTGAAGCGATGCTGATGCTGCAGCTGTCGGCCTGACTGACCTCAGATTGTGTGATGGAGGGAGCGAGAAAGTGGGAAAGGCAACAAAGGAAAGAAAGGATGGAAGAGAGCAGTCAAAGAATATCTTCCGGCGAATACGTTCGGACTAAGAGCAAGAGGTTTTATCTCAGGATAGCATGAGAAAGAGAGGGAGGGAAGTGTGATGCCTTTGGCTGGATGGGAGGAATATGGCTAGAAGTGGAAGCTGCTATAGATTTCTAGATGAGTGATGCATTCAGGGTCCTTTTTAAAAAGAAAATGTTCAAGATCTGATATTCAAAATGTTCAACAATGAGATTACTGATCGTTCAACACACACTCGTACAGCTTTTTGATTTGCAAGTGACTGACTTTCCTTCAGTTGGACACATTGGATGAATCCCATTTGTTATAGAGTGCCACTCTTGCCCCTTTCACACCAACCAGGGCCGTTTCGGAGCTGGAGCTTGAAAAGCACCGGTTTTTCCTGTTCACACCGCCTCTAAGCTCCGGAATCCGGTTCGTTTCAAGCACCAAAAAGTTGTCGGTCTCGAAAGCAAGCACCGCATACGTCACGCTTACGTCGGATCTGGGCTGTGTCCAAATAATACGCGACATCCGCCTTTCCGCCAGCTTCAACATGATCTGTGGAAATAACATTGAGAATCCGTTTTAATGTTAGACCATAGTAATTAAAAATCTGGGTATTTTGAGCTTGGCGCATGCAGAGGCTAACAACAGCTAGCTCTAAGGCCATCGAATAGGACGCATATTTACCTTCTTTCTCCTATGGAATCGTCGTTGAAGTTGATGATGACGATTGTAAAGAACTTTTGAATGTTGCGACTGTAAAGTTGGTAGTAAAGCCGTTCCATTTAGTTTCGACAGAGCAAAACCAAAATGAGTAGCGCTTCAATACAATCTGCCATTGTTGTTGTTGTCGATGTGAGCTGTGAGGGGGTTCCGCGCAGTTTGGCTTTATGAAGCAGGCACTCAAACGCAAACGATGACGCAGCACCAGTCGGGCTCTGAGCGGTGTGAACAGAGCGGGAGCTAAACCGAAGAACCGGTTCTGAACCAGAAAAGCTCTAGCACGGAGCTAGAACAGGAAAAGCCTCGGTGTGAAAGGGGTAAGTGACGCGTCCTAAAACCCGGAAGTAAACTCCTTCCGGTTCCTTCGACAAAAACGCGACGCAGTCTCTCCGTAGGGTTCTGGAAAACAGCTGGGAATAAGGTCTGTGGTTTTGTTTTGTTCAGCCGGATAATCTCCACATGTCTATCCTACTTTTAAAATGTTCGAATCATACATTTAGTCGCCAGAAGCTAAATGCTAACGTTATGCTATAAAGGAACTACAGCCGGCTTCAACGTCATGCCGACTTAAGGTCCATATTCAAAACTACAGATTCTGAATGGAACGAGTTGAAGCGTTTGAGGCATGGACTTGCTTTCAAGCAGAACAGAAACTAACTTAGGAGTGTTCACGTGTTCGGCGTAATGACGTACAACGACCTCCACGACTTCCGTAGTCCTATTCAGCCACTTGGTAACAACCATCGTTTTTCAGACACGTCAACTCTTCAGAAATCACCAGTACTATGGATTTAATGTCGTAGAACAAAACGTGATCCGCCTCTTCGATGTGTTTCAACCTCAGACCCTAGTTCCAGATAGTTTCCTCAACCCTACGGAGAGATTTCATTGCTTTTTGTCGAAGGAACCGGAAGTGGTAAAATGCTAACTCCGGTTTAGGACGCGTCACTGTGGGGTTGTTTTTGGTATTAATTTGCTCCTTTCCAAAACCACTGCCACTCTCTTGAGTCTTGAGTTTCTGTTCATGTAAATATATTTATAATACTTTATTGTATTCAATATTCACCTTGTCACTTAACTTCCAGTTCATAGAAATATTATTGCATTTTTTAACGTTTTAATTAACATTTTATTTGAAAGTTTTCAGTTTTTAAAATTAACTTTTATTGATTTGAATTATGTATATTGTATTTCATTCTTTAAATTCAGCAACCGTCACAAAACCCAATTTCCCTTCGGATACATTCATTTAAATTGTAATAAATATTCTGAATCTGGTTCTGATGTTAATTATAACTTTGTTGCACCCCACACATTGGTTTGTCCTTTGATTGATACCGTATCTCCATATGTCTTATTTATCTCATATTGAAGACCCAATTCCTCGGATACCGGTTTGTGTCTTATCTTGTGTTTTGTCACCATAGCTGCTGAAATGACCCATCTCCCATGGCGATAATTTAAACGTGATCTCGTCTGATCTCATTTGATCTAGTCTAATGTAATGATTTCTGGCCCTGGCCACGCGGACAGGGAACTAAGGTCAACTGGGCTGTGGAGGAAACCAGCATCAAATAACTGATACTCTACTGGTTTGTGTGTGTGTGTGTGTGTGTGTGTGTGTGTGTGTGTGTGTGTGTGTGTGTGTGTGTGTGTGTGTGTGTGTGTGTGTGTGTGTGTGTGTGTGGTGTGTGTGTGTGTGTGTGTGTGTGTGTGTGTGTGTGTGTGTGTGTGTGTGTGTGTGTGTGTGTGTGTGTGTGTGTGTGTGTGTGTGTGTGTGGTGTGTGTGTGTGTGTGTGTGTGTGTGTGTGTGTGTGTGTGTGTGTGTGTGTGTGTGTGTGTGTGTGTGTGTGTGTGTGTGTGTGTGTGTGTGTGTGTGTGTGTGTGTTGTGTGTGTGTGTGTGTGTGTGTGTGTGTGTGTGTGTGTGTGTGTGTGTGTGTGTGTGTGTGTGTGTGTGTGTGTGTGTGTGTGTGTGTGTACATATGTCACACTCTTTAGATATATGACAGATGTACTAGACTATTTCCGTGTGTTGCATCATGGAAGATGCTGCAGTGTGTGTGTGTGTGTGTCTGTCTGTCTGTCTGTCTGTCTGTGTGTGTGTGTGTGTGTGTGTGATAGAGGGAGAATCGACTGCAAAGTGGCACAGCAGTTATTTGGCAAAACTAGCTTCTTCCAGAAATGAGGAAGAGCTGGGGTCAGGGGGGAGAGAGAGGGAGACGCACCCTTTCATCTTTCACATGTCTATATATAGCAATTCATGGAGGAGGCGAGTGAAGCAGGAGAGGAGGGGAAGTGAAGGTGGAGGAGGCAAGATGGCTGAATAAGAACGGAGCAGAAGGAAAGACGTTGGTGAGTGTCCAACGTGCCGAGAGAGAAGGGGAACGTGTGGGGAAAGCAGGCTGCTGCCAAGCTGCAGGATGCTTTACCTCCGGTGCATTTAGGGGATAACCCTCTCAGCCAATCCTCAGCTTCGTCTACGGCAGATCTGACTGCTCAAGCAAGGGCTGCAAATAGTTACATTCCTGGATGTGCAGTTACGGTTTAGATATATAGATGACTTTTTAATGAAAATGTATTTACTGAATGAGAAAGCAAACATGGTTTCATGAAAAACGTGTGCGACAAGCGATCGAGGTCCTTGTTGGATGACTTCGATTAGCACAACACACCGACTCGCACCCAAATCTGACGTCCTTACATTCACCTTCATTAAAAGACACCTGATTCTAAAATACACCTACATTAGATTTTCTGTAATATAATTTCGACCCATTCTTCCTCAGGTCAACGGTAGGGTTTATAATTAACTGCTGCCTTCTGCATTTTGCCTCTTGCCGTTATTTGCAATGTTCTTGTTTCACACAATAATGCACATTGTAGAGTTTGCTGTAGTGCTGCGTCTCTTATATATATATATATATATATATATATATATATAAATATGGCCCGTTCTACTTGTCACCACACCCAGCCGTGATGTAGCATGGCATAAAACAAAGTGAGGTGCTCGAGGTGTTGCTGAAAATATGGCTGCACGTGCAAGGACATTTTGTTATTTATCATCTCACACTGAATCTGGAATTTCTCTCTTCTACATGGACTTGATATGCCTGTGTGCACGAGTCTCCTTTTCACCAGACCTGTGTGTGTGTGTGTGTGTGTGTGTGTGTGTGTGTGTGTGTGTGTGTGTGTGTGTGTGTGTGTGTGTGTGTGTGTGGTGTGTGTGTGTGTGTGTGTGTGTGTGTGTGTGTGTGTGTGTGTGTGTGTGTGTGTGTGTGTGTGTGGTGTGTGTGTGTGTGTGTGTGTGTGTGTGTGTGTGTGTGTGTGTGTGGTGTGTGTGTGTGTGTCTTGCTGAGTCGAGTGCTACACAGTTTCATTTATTTGATAAAGCTTCATTTGGTGTGATTTAAAATCTGCCCCTCACCAGGCTCGGCTCCCCCCTGCAGCACAGCCTCAGCGCCACGCCAAAATGCCTCATCAGCTGAAACTCACACACACACACACACACACACACACACACACACACACACAGATAGGCGAACTGGTACACGCGGACATTTTTAACAGGATGACTGAGACTGAGGCGTATTTAATTGGGGTAGTTCTTTGGAGGTTGTAGCTAGAAGAGAAACAGGTAAATAGTTTATTGTCTGCTTATAGTACAATTATTCAACTCTGCAAGTGTGTTTCAGTATGTAGTGTCTCTACTTTAAAGAGTCTTCTCCTGCTGATGTTCAGGTGTATATCAGTATGCAGTGTCTCTACTTTAAAGAGTCCTCTCTGCTGATGTTCAGGTGTATATCAGTATGTAGTGTCTCTACTTTAAAGAGTCCTCTCCTGCTGATGTCCAGGTGTATATCAGTATGTAGTGTCTCTACTTTAAAGAGTCCTCTCCTGCTGATGTTCAGGTGTATATCAGTATGTAGTGTCTCTACTTTAAAGAGTCCTCTCCTGCTGATGTTCAGGTGTATATCAGTATGTAGTGTCTCTACTTTAAAGAGTCCTCTCCTGCTGATGTTCAGGTGTATATCAGTATGTAGTGTCTCTACTTTAAAGAGTCCTCTCCTGCTGATGTTCAGGTGTATATCAGTATGTAGTGTCTCTACTTTAAAGAGTCCTCTCCTGCTGATGTTCAGGTGTATATCAGTATGTAGTGTCTCTACTTTAAAGAGTCCTCTCTGCTGATGTTCAGGTGTATATCAGCATGTAGTGTCTCTACTTTAAAGAGTCCTCTCCTGCTGATGTTCAGGTGTATATCAGTATGTAGTGTCTCTACTTTAAAGAGTCCTCTCCTGCTGATGTTCAGGTGTATATCAGTATGTAGTGTCTCTACTTTAAAGAGTCCTCTCCTGCTGATGTTCAGGTGTATATCAGTATGTAGTGTCTCTACTTTAAAGAGTCCTCTCCTGCTGATGTTCAGGTGTATATCAGTATGTGGTGTCTCTACTTTAAAGAGTCCTCTCCTGCTGATGTCCAGGTGTATATCAGTATGTGGTGTCTCTACTTTAAAGAGTCCTCTCCTGCTGATGTTCAGGTGTATATCAGTACGTAGTGTCTCTACTTTAAAGAGTCCTCTCCTGCTGATGTTCAGGTGTATATCAGTATGTAGTGTCTCTACTTAGAGATGCCCCGCCCCTTAGCTTATCACAATGTGTTGGAGAGCAAGCCAATAGAAGCGTGGGTGTTACATAGTGATATCACTAAAGATTCAGTGTGGGTCAAAAGTTCCACGGACATTTATTTAAACAGTTAAAGCATGAAGGAACAATCCTGTATCTCAATCAGGAGGACCCTGAGGGCCAAACTGGACTCCAGGGGGCCAAGGCTCGGATCTCACGTATTTTTATTTTTACAAGGACAGAGCCTCAAAGCTTAAACGGTCACTTCACCTAAATGTTTAAAACGGCCATTTCTGCACATTTACGCCATTTTTAAATATCGCCTAAAAAGTGTTGCTTGTGCATAAATACCAATCATCCCTCCGTGTGTGTATGTATGTGTGTGTGTGTGCGTGTGTGCGTGTGCGTGTGTGTGTGTGTGTGTTGTTGGCAGGGCTTGGTTGTGGCCATCAGAAAGCCATTTTAATTAACGAGAGAGGAACGTACACACACTTTTTTGCAGCGCTCACCAATAATATTGTTGCCAACAATGTCCACTCTCTAATTGCTTCCGATTTCTTTCTCTCTCAAAAAAAGGAGTAAAGTGGGAACGGGAAGAGAGGAAAAGAGAGGACGAGAGGGATAAGGCAAGGAGTAGGAAGGAAGGGAATGACAAACTACATATTATGAGAAAAAAGTGTGAGGAAGAAAGGGAACAGGACAAAACTGAAAGAAAGAGAAACTAAACAGAAACAGACACACTGCAGGGGGATGAAGAAATGTGAGGAAAAGACACACACACACACACACCACACACACACACACACACACACACAGAGGGAGTGTTACCTTCCAGGTTGTTAGGCCAGCAGTGTGTGTGTCTGCTGAATAATAGATGCTGTAGCAGGGCAGCATGTAGCCTACACACACACACACGCACGCACACACACACACACACACACACACACACTCATCAGCATCTAGGTGTTGCATACGGTTACTGTGAATTGATTTGCAACACAATCCAGCAAGTTGTCCGTACTCTGGTTACTCTGTCTAGAGGATGCTAGCATGTTAGCAACGTGCTAGCTGTGTATTATATGCCAGATATTACAATATAGAATAAAGACGTTTGTAAAGAATTAAATGTTAAAAAAACTGGGTTTCTTAGGCCAGTTCCCTTTTTTGTGAATATACACTGAACAAAAATATAAACGCAACACTTTTGTTTCTGCTCCCATTCTTCATGAGATGAACTCAAAGATCTAAAACATTTTCTATAAACACCAAATAACCATTTCTCTCAAATATTGTTCACAAATCTGAAAAAATCTGTGATAGTGAGCACATCCCACCTCACAGGTGTGCCTTAGGCTGGCCATAATAAAAGGCCACTCTAAAACGTGCAGTTTTGCTTTATTGGGGGGGGTCTGGGGGGGGTCCGAAAACCAGTCAGTATCTGGTGTGAGGGTTAGGGTTAGGGTTAGGGTAATGTTGTGAATCGAGTGGCCCATGGTGGTGGTGGTGTTATGGTATGGGCAGGCGTATGTAATGGACGACGAACACAGGCCACTCGATTCACAACATTACCCTAACCCTACCCCTACCCCTCACACCAGATACTGCCTGGTTTTCGGACCCCCCCAGACCCCCCCCAATAAAGCAAAACTGCACGTTTCAGAGTGGCCTTTTATGGTGGCCAGCCTAAGACACACCTGTGCAATAATCATGCGGTCTAATCAGCATCTTGATATGCCACACCTGTGAGGTGGGATGGATTATCTCGGCAAAGGAGAAGTGCTCACTATCACACATTCTTTCAGATTTGTGAACAATATTTGAGAGAAATGGTTATTTTGTGTTTATAGAAAATGTTTTAGATCTTCGAGTTCATCTCATGAAAAACGGGAGCAAAAACAAAAGTGTTGCGTTTATATTTTTGTTCAGTGTAGGTTTGATATCCTAATTCTAAAACCATGCTGTATTTACACGCCTTGCGGCCAAATCAAAGTTGAGTCTTCAGATCGAAACATTGCCTGTTGTCTGTGTGGAAGTTGTGTTCGTTGTACGGATGCAACGTGAACAGGAAGTCCAGTTTGAGAACAGAAGTATGACCCAGCTCAGAGGTTTGTTCTACTGACAGGATTTTCACAACGTCTGTTACGACATAAGACAACCTTTTATTGTTGATGTGGACACGGCATTTATTTTGGGTAAAGCCGACGCTAATGCCTTCCACTCGGTAGTCCTCATTGAACAGTCCACCGCTCTCGAATCATCCTCACCTGTGAAGATTTCTAGCACATTCTCCAAGAGATCTTTTCCTCTGGCTCTGTGCAGCTTGGACATGCTGACAGACGCTCAACCAGATAACAGGAGACTGAACATACGGGGCGTTCAACACGTGACACGTGGTGTCCAGGAACCACCGAGTGAATTACCTTCAGAACAGAGCTTAACCAACGACGTGTGTGTGTGTGTGTGTGTGTGTGTGTGTGTGTGTGTGTGTGTGTGTGTGTGTGTGGTCTCAGCGTAGTTCAGTGATGTCTTGTTAGTGTGCACTCCTCAGACGGACCTGTCTCATCCCCTCATGTCAGCCAGCAGCCTCTTTCCCCACACACACACACACACAGGCCGTCCTCGGGCCATGGTGTCAATGTCAACGTATCATCTGGTAAACACGACAATAGACACATGCTCCCACCACACACACAACACACACACACACACACACACACACTAACAGGATAATAACTGGCCAATTAGGCACAGGCTTGATCTGTCTGGATGTATCCAGTCACCGTAGACCCTCCAGCGGCCATTATTCAGGCATGGACAAACACACACACACACACACACACACACACACACACACAACACACAGCAACAAATACAAACACACTTGACTGGAGAGAGCTGTGAAAAGCTGGCTGCTCCACCAGACGACCTCTGTGTGTGTGTGTGTGTGTGTGTGTGTGTGTGTGTGTGTGTGTGTGTGTGTGTGTGTGTGGTGTGTGTGTGTGTGTGTGTGTGTGTGTGTGTGTGACTGTGTGTGTGTGTGTGACGTGTGTGACTGTGTGTGTGTGTGTGTGTGACTGTGTGTGTGACTGTGTGTGGGTGTGACTGTGTGTGGTGTGACTGTGTGTGTGTGTGTGACTGTGTGTGGGAGGCATTGTATTCTCACACACAGCTTCTTACAGGTTCGGTCACCGTGTTTGACCTAAGACTGAATTAAGTTGTATAGGAAACTGCAAAACATATGTTTTATTTTGTCTAAAGTCTCAAACGCTGGAACATCAATACGTCGGGCTGTATTTAACGGCACAGGAACAACTTTAATCACGGTGGAAGAAGTAGCCATTAAGTACTCAATGCTGCTTTGTGTGGGAGAGAAACCACAACAAGCATGATGGGGTTATTTCAGTAGAAGTACAAAAGTGTATCGTGTGTGTGTGTGTGTGTGTGTGTGTGTGTGTGTGTGTGTGTGTGTGTGGTGTGTGTGTGTGGTGTGTGTGTGTGTGTGTGTGTGTGTGTGTGTGTGTGTGTGGTGTGTGTGTGTGTGTGTGTGTGTGTGTGTGTGTGTGTGTGTGTGTGGTGTGTGGGTGTGTGGGTGTGTGTGTGGTGTGTGTGTGTGTGTGTGTGGTGTGTGTGTGTGTGTGTGTGTGTGTGTGTGTGTGCGTTCCTTGCTGTTGATGTTGGCCTTAACTCCCGATGCACTCCATTCGAATGGATGATCCTCACCACTATCATTGCGAACTGCATCGTCTTGGCTCTGGAGCAACACCTCCCTGATGGAGACAAGACCCCTCTGTCTGAACGACTGGTAACACTCTCTCACACACACACACACACACACACACACACACACACACACACGAGTATACAGTGGATGCCCATATGAACACATTAAAAGAGCAGCCTTAAGATTGTCTTTGCCGAAACGACTCTATTTTCTTTAAACATGTAGTATAACACTTTAGAAGTGCATTAAAGTGTATACTACAAATACCATATATACATGTTGTATTATACTGTACACATATGCATTATTGTCATATGCACACACACACACACACACACGTACGTACAACATTTCTAAGGCTTCACATCCAATGTTTTTCCATGTCAGTTCATTCTGTTTGGATTAATTAAGATTAAGCAACGCTAATACTATTGGTGTTACATTTGTGTCGAAAACTATTTTAACCCGACTAACCAAATTGAGGGTTTATTCAAGTATCGAGAAAACAACATTTCAAACTGCCTTCACTTTTCCCTACGATACTCCAATGAACAAACTCCACTCACAATCTGCTCGTCCCTGACCTTTCTCTTCATCCCGTCCCTCCCTCTCTCCCCCTTCCTCCTTTTCTCCCCCCTTCCTCCCCCACAGGAAGAGACTGAGCCCTACTTCATAGCCATCTTCTGTTTCGAGTCGGGGATAAAGATCCTGGCCTTGGGTTTTGCGTTACATAAAGGATCTTACCTGAGGAACGGCTGGAACGTGATGGACTTTGTAGTAGTGCTCACCGGGTGAGTCCGCACTTCTGTTCTCAGTGCGTGCGTGTGTGTGTGTGTGTGTGTGTGTGTGTGTGTGTGTGTTTGACTGTGTGTGTGTGTGTTTGACTGTGTGCATCATACAGTGTACTAGCATGACATCCTCTCTTTTTCTGATCTCCAACACACTCACACAGCGGAGGTCTGGTTTGACAAAGTGTACGTGTGTGATCAGGGCCCACTCCCCCTCAGTCAGGGCTCCTTTAATGAGGACACACACACACACACACACACACACACAGGCTGGATCAGAGCAGCACTGCAGGGAGCAGCTTCCAGGGCAAAGTGAAATGTCACTTCTCCCAGAGATGGGGGAGCGGGGTGGTTGTTATGGCGATATCTGAGTGAGTTTCCTCCATCCCTCCTTCTCTCTTTGTCCTTTATTATTTGTTGTTTCTACAAAGCGTCTAATCACTTATAATTTCCTTGGGCAGGAAAGAGGTTGTTATGTATGCTTATAAATCAATCAATTAGTATTGACACATCAGAATCAGGTTTATTACCGGGTAGGTGTACACGTACGAGGTATTTGACTTGATTTCACGGTGCATACATCAAAAATAACATAAAAATATAGTAAAATATAGCAGTATTTACATAGAAATAGATTGGAAAACAATTGAATACGGTGTAGAAATTACACATGGGTCTCAGTGTAATGAAAAGACAGAAAATCTACAACTTTTTAGACCCCATGACTTAAAAAAAGGGGTCGGTTCAAATCTGCTGATATACAGACGTTACCAAAGGGAGAAAGTCTTTCTGGACCAATTGCATCCCGTGACACAGAAGGTGTAGTACCACCGTTCGGCCACTATGAAGATTAGCTCCAATGCACGCTGAACTTCCTGAGGGCTTGTGTTGTGAGCGACCCCTGGGCAGGGGCGGTTCTAGGGGGGGCCATGGGGGCCAGTGCCCCCCTAACACTGACCTCTGACCCCCCTGTGGCCCCCCTAACAATGACATTTTTTTGTTTTCATGTATATTTGCTGGTACTCGGTTGGACAAACAGGATTATGTTGCTGTAATGTGAAATTGTGCAGACACCCTTATGTAAAGTAGAGATGTAACTGTTCATTGCCTTTATTTTTATATAAATATGGTGTTAGTGCAAACATTGCACTATAACTTAAGCTGAAGCTAACAGTAATAACTATAAGATCTATCTGAAATTAATAAGTGTACTGAAACAAATACCAATAACTGGATTGCATTGTTCTCTTATGCGCAATTACTTTATACTGTCTAGTTCTCTTTTTCGTCCTGCATTTATTGGGCCCCCCTCAGAAATGAACTGGCCCCCCAGTCAAATTGGTCTAGAACCGCCACTGCCCCTGGGTGGCAGGTGTTTCATCGAATCAAATGTATACAGTCCAGTAGTGCTGTGTTCATGTTTACATAACATTTTAAATGTCTTCTAACCATGATGATGGTGCACCAAGGGCCGTGCTCTATTGGCACAAAATTGCACAAGCGTGAGGATACATGAAAATATTCATAGTGCCTTTTGTATTGTTTTTTAGGCAGGGTGACCGCGGGGTCTTAAAAAGTATTAAAAGTTGATAAATGAATTTAACGAAAATGAAGGCTATTAAAAAGTATTAAAGGGCATTGTCCAAGGTTTTACATGGTGTAGCTTGTTTTCAATAAGTATCTGAATGGTCCAGAGAGGTTGTGTTCTACAGTCCGCCTGAATGTAGTCATGGCGTAGGTGTGTAGTGTGATTCTGTGGAGTTTATTGATGGCATCCCGTTGGGTTTGACGTCATCTGAACTGGACGTCGCACGCTCACTGCTTGATAGCGCGGCGGCCCGTTTACGCCGGTTGCTCAGCAACATCGTTATGGGGAAATGCAAGTCTGCGTCCAAATGGTTGGAAGATAAGGAGGAAGGACAATCAATCCTGTATATAGTGAATGTGAGGTGAAGTGTGTCGCCAAGGTAACCGGTTAGAACTCGATGTGGCGATGAGGTCTTAATGTATGGAAAGCGTTTTAAATAAGGTCTTAAAAGGTTTTCCATGTGACTTCAGGATTCCTGTTCGGAGAGAAATACTGACTTCATTTACAAATGATTCTAAGCATTGCCACGGTGTAGGTCTCTTAAAATCAAAGTGCATTCAAAGTGCATTCAACCATGAAGTGCATACGCTTTCAATGTGCCACACCATCATGAGTGCTATTACGTTAGCTTTAAATATGCCCAGCCTGTTAAAGTCTATGATGAGGACGATGTGTTGGGTCCTTCCATTTGCACATAGATGTATGGAGGCAGCCCTGAGAGACGTGGAGCCTCTGCTCACCACTGCAGCTAGAGGAGAGAGGGAGGGGGAGAGGGGGGAGAGAAGGGGATACACGTGACAATGTCTCTCCCTTCCCCTGGGCTCTGGATAACAGGACAGAGAGAAATATGGAGGGGGGGGGGATGCAAGATGGGTTTGGCTGCTAAAGAAGGCGTGAGAGGGACGGGAGCAGAGAGGAGGTGAACCACAGGAAGGAGGGAAGAGTGATGGCTTTAGGGGGGGAGAGAGGGAGGTGAGAGTGATATATGGAGAGAGTGAGAGTACGGGAGGAAGGATGGGAGGAGGGCGAGGAGAGGCAAAGATGGAGATGGAATAAGGGGGAAGGGAGAGAGAGGGAAATGAGAAAGAGCAAATGCAGAAAGGAGCCCACTCAGAGAGGGTGTGTGTATGTGTGTGTGTGTGTGTGTGTGTGTGTGTGTGTGCTGCAGTAACCTGCTTTTCCCTGCTCCCTATGATCAATCACTCAGCACAGCCGACATAACACATACACTCTGCTGTTACACACACACACACACACACACACACACACACACACACACACACACACACACACACACACACACACACACACACACACTGTTGTCCTGTAGATTATACACTCAATTACCATGCATGGTCCATATTGCCAATTATAGTTATTTTTCAACGTTCATGTTTATTCATATAAAACATTTTAAATTGAATTCAAGGTTTTCGTATGAACACAGAAGACGGTCCATGCTCACCATGACTCCTCGGTGTGCGCGTGTGTGTGTGTGTGTGTTTATACGTGAGAACCAATGGAAGACCTCGAAGAGAAGACACTTGTTGGAAACGTCTCCAAAGCCTGGTAGAAAGCACGACCCGAGCTTTATTCCGCGAAGTACTAGCTTGCTGGCTAGTTAGCTCGCTGTCACATTCCGCCACGCTCTAACGATCCACTGGTTACAGACACCGGGTCACGTGTTGTGTAATTTAATGTAAATATCAACAGCAATGAGCTTCAGTGTTTGGATTTAGCAGTAAGTCACATCATGAACCCTTGCTCCTTAACGCAACTTAACGTCAACGCAAAACCCAACAATGTGGAGCAGGCGACTTACCACACGGTTTAGCACGTTGCATATAAACATTCCACGTACAGACATTGTAGAATTGAAATTAGTATTTTAGTCGTATTGCATTTTTCGATTTCAGACTTGATTTTGGATAGCATCTTTTTCACACTGCTTTTGTAGTTTTCCTGACTTGCTTGTTTCAAAGTTGCTTGATTCAAAAAGGCAAGCAGTCACTTAGTCATTATCACAACCTGTGTGCCTCCATGGATGCATTGCATGTTAGACGCTTTCATCCAAAGCGACTTACGTACTTAATACTGTGGGAACACAACGACATGCTCACTTCCGTGGGGTTTGAACCTGTGACCCCCTGATCCGAACACCAACGCACTACTCCACTGTGCCACACGTCTCCCTGCATTATGATCTGGATCTCGTTCATGTCAGTACAAGTTGCTCAACCAGTGCATACACGTGGTGGCCCACATTTAAATAATGTCTTCTAAATAGCTATTTTAGTCTTTGAAAATGAATAACAGAATAATTATTGACCCTGCTTCAAGGTTTCTCAACACACATTGTTTTTCTTGCACTACTGCAATGTTACTCAAACTATTTCATACCAAGGACCACCTAACCAATAAAAAAACACTCGCGGACCACCTAACTCCACAAATATCCAAAAACACTTCGTTTTTTACAAATCGCCTGGAAATGGTACAAACAAGTGGCAACATGTGTGACGAAGGTGTTTATCTGGGCTATATCATGCAATCGAAAGTGAAACTTAAGCTCGCTCCATTGCGGAGATATTCCCGTGAGAGTGCGAAAAACTTAAATAAATGTATTTCTTTTAAATGTGAAATTTTACCAATATACTCACGGACCACTAGGGGGCGCTTACGGACCACCAGTGGTCCGCGGACCACACTTTGAGAAGCACTGCACTACTGTTATCAGCCAGTAGGACACATTGGGAGCATGCTGACTCAGTGAACTCCAAATGTCCGTTTAAACCACAATGAAGGCACTTTTTCCAGTTCATACTCATGGACAGGATAAACCCTCCCTCATCAGAAAACTAGAAACCGAGTGACTTCAAAGTCATCAAATTGCAACAAAACCAATCTCTTTGTGCTATCATAGAAACATTACTTAATAATAATAAATTATATTTCGGTGGCGCTTTTCTTGAACCAAAAAGAAACAAAACAGAAAAGCAGTCAGGAGGAAGTTGATTGAGAGGGGGGGGGCTTATGGATGCAGAGTTGAAGAGGTGGGGTTTGAGGCGGGACTGGAACAGGGTGAGGGACTCACGGAGGTCTTGGGGGAGGGAGTTCCAGAGCGTCGGGGCTGCCACAGAGAAGGCTCTGTCCCCGAAGCTCCGGAGTCTGGCCTTGGGGATGGAAAGCAAACCGGCTGAGGTGGATCTGAGGGACCGGGGGAGTTGGTAGAGGATGAGGAGGTCAGTGAGGTAGTGGGGGGGGGGCAGATGGTGGAGGGCTTTGAAAGTGAGGACCAGGAGTTACCTGTGGACATTCAGGACATCAATCCCCACAGGAGCAACTTGGGGTGAAGTGTCTTCAGGGACACAACGACATGCTGACTCTAGTGGGACTCGAACTTGCTATCCCCTGATTCGAAGTCCATCACACTACCCACTGAGCCACAGCCTCCCAGTTCACTCCAAATGTTTAAACTAGGACAAAATATGTGTGTGTGTGTGTGGGTGTGTGTGTATATTCATGTGTGCTGACTTCATCTTTGGCAGACACACTGGAGAGAGAGAGCCGTTGATGAGGGCCAGCATTAATGACAGACGAAAGGGAACACACACACACACACACACGCGCACACACACACACACACACACACACACACACACACAGGGCCCAGTGTATTTAGAATTCAGAGATGACAGTTCATTGATTTTCGGTGCCCTGCTGTGACGTCACACGGTAATCTAATCACTGTAGACTCCGGGCAGTCAGCGAGAGGACAGGCGTCCATGTGACTCTTCTAATGGAGGATAACAATGATGGTGCTCAAAAATAGACTCATCGTATCTGTTTAAAATGGTACACTGCTTTTTTGTTGAATGCATTTTCGAAGTTGGTTAGTTCTGTCTCACTCTTGGGATAACTTAGAAGAAGTTGTGCAAGTAATTACCTCTTGAGCTGCAGCAACAACAACTTGAAAGTACGCTTTGACAAGTTTGTTTTTTAAATATGTTGCAAGACAGTGGCTGCAGTTGCAAACATACTGCGTCTAAACTGCATTACAGAAGCAGACATGTAGTTAATAGGATATTTATGACCTGTACATTAGGCTGTTAATTAAAGAAAGAGACCGTCCAGGACCTTATTCAAAATCCAGGTAGATTGACAACACTTACGGCCCGTCCACACAGCCGCGTTAAAAAAATCTTGAAAATCTTGGAGCTGGGCGTGTCTGAAAGCTTGGGGATTTTTTGCGAGCAACGCGACCAATAACCAATCACATGAATATCCCGCCCCCGGGGATTTTATGCGTGCAATATATATATATATATAAACTCCCCAAACGGGCGAAAACCTACCAGTTTCCCCCACTGCCTCTGCCTCCTCCCTCCAGGCCTGGTTCCTCCGGTTTGTATCCCGTTAATAGTTCTGGTCGTAAAGAACCGGGTGATTTGCTACCGTAACTTCTCGTTTGGAATATGAGGAAATGAACTGCGGTCTGGTTCTCCCTGCTTACACGCGGTTTGATTGGCTAGCGCTTCTACTGTCAGATTTGCATAAACGTGTTTGATTGGCTGACGCTTCCAGCTCAGCTTCAAAAGTTGAACATTGCTCAACTTTTGAATCCTGGAAATCCTGGAAATCTTCGCTTCGCTCCCCCACAATGCAGTTCGGCGAAAAGCGAGGCAACGTGACGTCACCCCATTCAAAGTCAATGGGCAGAAGCATTGGAAGATTTTTTAACGCTGCTGTGCGAACGGGCCGTTACTGCTGTTTTGAAACTCTTACCATCATCATTTTAAGACATACTGTATCTAACCATGTCTTAATCATGTTGGCTCCTACTCAAAAGAAATATTTGTCTGCATTGTCTTCTGTTCTCGTCTAGGCGTTGACTTTGTATGTATTGGTGTTGCAACCAACAATGCTTTGTGTTCGGTGTGAACAAAGATAAAGGGATCGACTGCACGTAAACATTGATAACTTCATGTTATCATGACACAGAGTTTACCTGACGGATCAGTAAGTTATTTGACAATAAACGATGTAACTCAGTCAACAATGGGTATGCTGCCCCAGAATGGACAGAAACAACTGCTTGAACTCTGTTGAGTTTCTGAACATATTTAACAAACACTGCATTGTTTGTCTCAACGGAGAGACCCTAACCCCTTAGAAAGAAACTCCCACATTTCAGTGCAAAAAGACGGATGTCGTGTCCAGTGTCCCTGGCAAAGACACCTACTGACTTCAGGACCGCCTCTGACTCACTGCAGGGACATTTGATTGCTGCGTCAGAAGCCGGACAGAATACATCTAACCGCTCTTCATAAAGATATGTATCCAGCTGTATTGACTTGGACAGTCGAACATAGTCTGTCAAAGCACATTGAGCCTGGGAGCTTCCAGGGATGGGATGGTTACTTAAAAACGCCAATGTATACAAGAGAAAATACGTATCAATAAGATGGTGTTGACTTAAGTTTAGAAGACAGAACAATTTAACTTAAAGTTATTTAGCAACGAGAATGTGTCCTCTGTTCACAGATTTTCGTACTTCTTTCAAAATGTATTGTAACTTTTTTATCCTGCGAGCAATCTCCATTTGTTTCCCAAAGTACTACGATCAATAAGATGTACTTTATTGTCCCCGTAGGAAATTTGTTCTGGACTCTGCTCTGTAGTTCCACAAGAGATAGTAAATCACACACACAGTACTACATGGTACACGATCAAATACATTAACATAACATACCGTACTTTTCGGACTATAAGCAACTACTTTTTCCCCCATTTTTTTTGTCCAGCTAACGGCCACTAGGGAACCTCCTAAATCTATGGGTTTTAAAGGTAAAATTAACCACCTTTAACTCTATGGGCTCTATGACCGGTCCGCGTCCGCCACCTTTAAGCGGCGGGCTCCAGCAGGAAAAGCTGGAGGCCGGAAAAGAGTGAGACAGGTAGCGCGCCAAAGTAAAAGTGGAACCGAGAGACAGAACGAGAGCAAGACAGACGGACAGTTTAGCTGCTGCGGCTCATATGCAGGTGCGCTTTATAGTCCGAAAAGTACGGTACTTGACTTATACATATCCACAGTTTGAAAATACACTTATACCCAGACAACCCTACTGACCCTACTGTGAAAGTACTGACCATGGTCAGTACTTTCACACCGCAGTACTTTTCCCACAAAGGTTCATGAGTACTTAGTTCAAGAGAACTCTTTAGTTCTCATGAACTAAGTACAGATCGCGTTCACACCGGAATAAGTTCCCTGGGGGAGGATGCTTCTTCTGACTTGGGTTTACTGGCAGGCCGCAAACCACTTCACGGCGTATACTGCCACCCGAAGTCCCCGGAGTTGGGGAAGGCTGCAGTAGAAGCTGCTGGGAGTCCCAGCAGCTTCTACTGAAGCCTTCCGAGTAATTCGCCAGAACGCCGACACCTCTCACAGGTTCTCATTAACTAATTTTAGTTCCGGCTCTTTTTGGTGTGAACGCGACATTTCGGAACTATATCGGAACTAAAGTGGGAAAAGCACTGCGGTGTGAACGCGCCTCATGACGACCAATTTCACAACCCTCTTGGCCAACATTTAAACTATATGTTACATGTCTTTGTTGAGAAGCTTCTTGGAGGTGTTGTGGTGGTTTAGCCTGCTTTCGGGGGACCCCAAACCTCATACCAGAAAGTAAGAGGATATTCTTTAACCCCCATACTTTACATAGCAGACTGTACCATCAGCTGCACTGCTAGGTTACCATACCATGCTGTGATTCTACTCTCGAACACATCATGATCAAATAAGAGCATGAACTTCGGTTCAACTTCATTGTCCTCTGATAACGTCTCTGTCCTCTGATAACTGTAAGGGAAAACAGTTCATTTTTTGGCAATCTAATAATGTTCAACATCTAATTATGTTACTCCCCAAGCTCTTAAACTTCCCGCTGATATTGAAACTAACTTTGTTTTGAATCAGGTCGCTCTCCTTCGGTACACACAGATGTTACAGTAGAGTACAGTACCTGCTCTCAGAGAGTACTGTACGAACATTGAGCGGGGCAATTAAGTCAAGCATGGAGAGAAAATTGAGGTCACAGAAAGCGGGGGTGGGGGGGGGTACCTGGCGTAAAATTGTCCCTTTGCCATCACTTCCATTATCATTATTGCTCTGCAGTCATTTACAGACTCATCACTCTCCTACACGTTCTCCTGCACCCTCCAACTCGGTGCCCCCAACGCTCTCTGCTGCACACGAACACTGCACTCGTCTAAAGGGTTTTAGGTCGCACAAGCATTGTAATGGCCGTCTGTTTGAAACACAATGGGCTGTTCTGATATACAGAAGTAATAGAGCAGGTGGACATGACGAGTTTCTATCAAGCGCGTTCATTTCTCTATCAGGAAAAGATACAGTTTGCACCGTAGTCGTTCGCGAAAGGAAACTGTTCTGCAGTTCGTTTGAAGTTTGATTCAGGTTGGTTTCACAGGATACATTTATAGAAGTAGGCAGAGAAAGAAATATGTGGAATAGAGTCTCCAAATCACACAAGAATGAGCTTGAGGTGGATGGGTCAACGTGGTCTAAAGGCAATACGTGTTGGTTTCTTTGAACAGTGGACGACTGTCACCAAGTAAAATCTACATATTTTCACTGACACGGGCAAGTTGTCTTTGAGCCTAAATCAACTTAACTTTACCGCAGTGGTTGCAAATCTGAAAATAGTCAGTCGTTGTGGAAGGCACTGATTTATTACATCGTGAGGTTCTGAGGACTTCAGGGAGGGTTAGGTGCTGCAAGTTAAATATACCTTGAGAACTTTGCACAGTCATTGTACTGTGGGCACCATACTGTAGGTGTCCTGTTATACAGAGAGCTATCATCTGGTGAAAAGCAAGTCATTCCCGTGGGCAAGATCAGACCTGGTATTGGTTGGTTGAATCAAAGAGGTAGATATATCTAACGTGGTGTTGGCTCATGGAAAGCAAAACTTCTATCTTTGAATTAAAGTTTGGTTTAGGCATTCATTTCGTTAGACTTGACATCACAGATGTTGACAAAACAAGAACATGCAGGCTTTGTTCAAACATCTTTGGTTTAAATGCCGAAAGAAACCTTTTTGGAAGTAGGTGGGACAAACAATCATATAGAGTTTCAGATATGTGTGTCAACAAAGACTTTGACATTTTCCCGCCTAAAGGAAATGTTGGTTTCGTTTGGCATGACTTTGATTATTCCCTCACCAAGTCGTTGTTTTACCTCAAACCACTATACATTTTACATTTTACAAATCTCTTAAAACCTCAACAGCCCTATGATACATAGGTAACAGCTCAGAAACTGGTCAAAAGTGTTATAAGACACTGACGTTCTGAGGGCTTCAGGGAGAGTCCACACAGCAGCTTTAGAAGAATCTTCCACCGCTTCCAACGCTTCTCTGCCCGTTGACTCTGAATGGGGATGACGTCACTTTGCCTCGCTTTTCGCCGAACTGCATTGTGGGGGAGCGAAGCGAAGATTTCCAGGATTTCCAGGATTTCAAAGTTGAGCAATGTTCAACTTTTGAAGCTGAGATGGAAGCGTCAGCCAATCAAACACGTTTGTGCAAATCTGACAGTAGAAGCGCTAGCCAATCAAACCGCGTGTAAGCAGGGAGAACCAGACCGCCGTTCATTTCCTCATATTCCAAACGAGAAGTTACGGTAGCAAATCACCCGGTTCTTTACGACCAGAACTATTAACGGGATACAAACCGGAGGAACCAGGCATGGAGGGAGGAGGCAGTGGTGGAACTGGTAGGTTTTCGCCTGTTTGGGGAGTTTATATATATATATATATTGCTCGCATAAAATCCCCGG
This sequence comes from Champsocephalus esox, assembly GCA_036324585.1. Lineage (NCBI taxonomy): Eukaryota > Metazoa > Chordata > Actinopteri > Perciformes > Channichthyidae > Champsocephalus > Champsocephalus esox. The sequence goes on along the minus strand of CM070480.1, from coordinate 5,417,276 downwards.
GTTTTTTTGCTTTGTATGTCGGGGGCGGGAGATTCATGTGATTGGTTGTTGGTTGCGTTGCTCGCAAAAAATCCCCAAGCTGTCAGACACGCCCAGCTCCAAGATTTTCAAGATTTTTGAAAAGCTGCTGTGTGGACGTACCGTTAGGTGCTGGGAGTTACATACACCTTGAGAACTACAGTCATATACGTTTGGCACCATGCTGTAGGTGTCCTGTTATACAGAAGAGCTAGTCAAAAGCTTGTATTTCCTTGGTTTAGATAAGCACTCAAATTGTTGGTTATCAAGTTGCAAAGCAGAACATTTGACAGACGAAATCTTGGGAAAATAGCTTCCTGTATGCGTCGGTCATGTGAGGTCTTCTGGTCAACATACTACTGCCTTTGAATCAGAGTTGGATTGAGATTGAGGAGTTACATTTATTTTTCTGAGGATGTGGATTAAACGGCCGGATCGGAAACGGCTTCTGAAGTTGTAGGAAACCAGGTTGTTGTTACTGCGGATCAACTAGCAGTTTGGAAACAGACTTGATGAGATTACATTTCCCTTTAAGCAACATATCGTTTTGCTAACAGCCTGCTTCAGTGTGCGGTCGTTTGTGAGCACCCACACACCCTTGTGAACAGAAATAGAGTCACAGACACAAACGCACACCTACAGACACACAATGAGGGCATCAGGTTCAGAGCCGTTCATCATCACTCCTACAGCGTGACGAGAGTTTCTCCTGCTGAGGAGTCCTTGAGCAACCTCATCTCAATCTGCCTCTCCCTAACTGACTCCTGACATCTCCGTGAGAGAGGGAACAAGTCAAACTATAAAGAAGTGTTCTCCTTTAGTCCATCGAATACTTTTGGTGACGTAGCACTCCTTCTGGCAGCCACTGTATTTCGGTTTTTCCAAACTCATGAGAGAAATATCCGACTCTTTAGCTTCTGTTTTACCAGCTAGTTGTTTGCTAACTTTGTCTATCTGCCGTTATATGCTGAAAAGTAATTGTACAAACATTTCAAACAAATTCTAGCTACATCTGGAAACAAGGATGATTAGATAAGTGAGAAGGAACCAAATATAAGCAAAATATGTCCTTGAAACCAAAACGAAAGGCTAAAAGAAGCTAAAATGCTCATGAGCTAATGTTGGATGCTAATTCGACTGGCAACCCCTTTCAAACAAATTGTATTCAGCTTATTCAATATTGATATATACAGTTAATGCATAAGAAAACAAAGTTAGTTGAAGCAGAGAGGCAGAAACAAAAGCAAATGGACCGTCCTGTGAGTTCTCCAATATCATCGCTTTTGGTGGAAGACCTGAAAATTATTATTACAAATAACTACGATACATACGTTTTAAAACATAAAAAACAATGTAAGCATTTAACAAAGTCATTAACATAAGAGTTAAATACCAGCAAATGAAAAGAAAGTGAAAAGAAATGTACACTAACCACTCTGAATACAATTAGCTGTACACCCAGTGGCGTTTCTATATGTCCAAAAGTGGTGGGGCACAAACAACTCAGATGTCTATAAGCTTCTGCAGAGCGGTTCATGGCTGCTGAGGCTCTGGCTCTTCAGGTTTACAAATATTATATTTTGACCTAAATCAAAATATAATATTATTTTCAAAAGCTTTTTAGTCTGATGCTTCAATTAATTTTAAACAGACAGTTCAACAGAAGGAAACCCAACAAATGTAATTTTATCATTTAAATATTGAATTGTTCTCTCTTAGTAAGATCCCATTTTCAATAACATGGCGGTCTTACCTTGACTTGAAGATGAAGTCCATTTGCCTATCCTTCTGGACAAACATCTATTACTTTTTTGTAAAAGTCCTCCTTATGTTCTTGTAGTTTCAAAAGTCTATCATAAATCTAATCTAATTGTGACGGGGTTCAATTCGTCCATTCGATACATGGCTTAGTCGGTTGTTTAAGCTCCAAAAACACTTTATTTATATCAGCAACAAAAAGAAATGGCGAACCAGCGCAAGTTAGACAACAAAATAAAATCCACAAACAGGCCGTCCCTCACTCATCAGAGTTAACGTGTTCTGGCTGTTGCCTTCTCTGCAACAAACCCCCGAACACGTCCCAGCTGTTGCCTTCACTGCAACATTCTTCAGAGTGACACAGTCCAAAAAACCCCCAACCAACAAGGAACCAACACCGTCCCTTTTGAACCCATGGCCCCTCCCACAGGCTCACCGTCAACAGGTGACACAATCAACTCAAAACCACATTTCAACATAAATGTAATTTCCTCAAACATGAGGAAACTATCTGAACCAAACATACACAGGTTAACAACCTCTTAACAGTCATTCCCCATAATTAATAAACACAAAATAAATAAGAAATTGCATGGTTCATTTGACGGAAGAGAGCAGGAAATGTTTGTTGTGTGTGTGTGGTGTGTCGGTGTGGGAGGAGTCAGTCACTCTGTGACCCGCTCCGTCACACTAATCAATAGATTTATGATTCGAAAATGATAAAAGTAGGGTAGACATGTGGATATTAACCGGCTGAACAAAACGTGCATTTATCTAACAGCTACGTTTCCCACAGACCTTATTTGGAGCTATTTTCTAAAATCCTACGAAGTCTCATTGCTTTTTTGTCGAGGGAAGCCATGCGCAGCTTACTTCCTGGTTTTAGGACGCGTCTCTCGTCTCCTCTTCACACACCACACTTACAGCCAATCAGCTCTGAATGATGTGAGATGACGTATGGTGGGGATGGCAGCTCTATGCCCCTATGGTCATTATTTTTTTGCCACACATATTAAATAGGACAATACTCTGAGCATGCGCAGTGTAGTTTTTACAGTCACCGTTCACTTAGACAGTGAGAGGGAGGGGCAGGATCAGGTTGTGTCTCACATGGCTCTAAACAGCTCAATAGGCACACACTGTAGACACTAATTAGAAGAACACAGACTGAAACAGCAATGAGACGAATCAGATGATTAAACATGATCTTAAAATATATTTTATATATATTTTAATTTATGTTTTGCATTTTGTTGTAATCATTATTTTAATACTTTCTGCTGACACCAGGTGGGGCTGTGCCTGCCCCTAATGACCAGTCGCCACTGTATACACCTATATAATACTTTTTAGAGATTAAGCAGGCAGTAAAAGTCTGTATGCAATACTTTAAATGCATTGTTAATGTAACACTATGTTTGACTTGAGCTTCAACGTGTTGATTATTAGGTGACGTTATGTGTGACGTGTTTATTGTACGTATCAAATATGGAATTCGGGGAAACTGCAGCCCACAGCGCCTCGATTAAAAACGTCCCACACAGACATTCAACGACATGACGTACACACACTGAGAGGCAAGACGCACAAACAAGGACACAGAAGTCCAGACGTCGTGTCCCCACGAACTCGAGGAGTCGTGCTGGCAGGAGACGGAGGGACAGGTCGGCCAATCAGGCGGCCGGTACAGAGAGAGACGGAGAGGTGAATGGAAAAACTGGAGGAAGATTGGAGACAGGAAGTGATGACGTGGGCGAACGGGGGAAGATGATTGTAAATGTATTTAAAGGACTCCAGGTCACTGCAGCAGAGAATTACTGCTTCTGGTATCTTTTCACCGTTTTAGGCAAATCTGTTTGAAAGTCTTTTGATCAAGGTGCTCTTGTGCGAAAGATTTAAGCTCTTAAAGTGTCCGGAGGGAGTGTGCAGAAAAGCGTGCACACTCAGCAACCCTCCCGTAGATCAATACAGGTTAATAAAAAACGTGTATTTGATTAAAGGACAGAAGGGTGCATGATGGAGTAAAGACAGAGCAGAGACGACCCCTCCTAATCAGCCACCTTCCTTTCTCCTCATCCTTCCTCTGAGGAGATGCACTAAGGAAAGGAGGAAGGAAAGGTGGAGGAAGAAAAGGAAACATGGGAGTGTGGTTGGGGGTGGAAGCAGGGAGAGAGTCCATCAGCTGAGTGTTAGCACTCTGCTGAGATCAGCAATAATGTGAGAGTGAGAAAATGAAGAGGAAGGGGGGATGAGGATGGAGAGATGCGGTCAGAATGAGAGTGCTTGCATCCTGCCTCTGCCAGCTTCGGCAGCCAGCAGGAAGAAAACAGAGGGGAAGGGAACGAGGGATAAAAAAAGATGTTTGGGTGAAGAGAAGTGGCTTTGATAAAGTGAGAGGGTGGGCTCTGGTGACTGGTGGAAAAGATTCCCAGCCCCTGAGGTGATGGAGCCATTACAATATCACCTCCAACCCTGCCTCCAAACACCCCCCTGCACATAGCAAATGGGCTCTCCCAATAAGAGGGAATGGTCGGGGCGTACCATGGTGGTGGAGGACGGGGGTGAGCGGTGACATAACGGCCGTAAAGTGCCGCTTAATGTCTCGTGTCTGCAGGAGAAAGACGGAAGGGCAGGGGGAGCGACGTCAGCGTGTTTTCCATCTTGTTTTCCCCGCAAAGGGTTCACTGCCTTCACCAAACCGACTCGGGCCGGAAAGGGAACCATCGCCGTGTGCTTTTAGAAGGCCACGGATTCACATCAAAGCGTGCCTCAACCAAGTCGTATGTAAAAGAACACGCCAGGTGTAAAGACAGGGCGGCTGTGTGCAGTACAGACTGGATTGTATGAATTACGACTACGACCGAGTTGCTAATTCCGACACCTTGGCTACGGGAAATGAGCAGTTGCCACTCGTCCATCAATATAGTACATTATACTTGTTATATTATCTCGTTAGCCAGTTGTTACCAATCAGTGGCTACGCGCCTTTCTTACCGACGAGTTCATTGGGAATTATGGTCGTATTGTATTTCAATGGTTTAGACTTGGTTAGCACACTCACTCCTTCACTAGAGTTCATTACATCACATGACCTGCCGAGAGATGGAGCCGTTTGTGATGTTGGATAAATACGTCTTGATTGACTGCTCGTTTTACCCCTGACATACGGTACCTTACATTTTCAGGAAACAAAGGAAATATGAACTGCACGAGATTATGGGAATAATTAGTTTTGACATTTTCCTTTCACACATATCTAAATGCCCGTGTGTGTGTGTGTGTGTGTGTGTGTGTGTGTGTGTGTGTGTGTGTGTGTTCTAGTATTACTATACTTGTGGGGACCTACATCTGTTTACATAGTCACGTGTGGGGACTTGCTTCCCTTATGGGGACATATTGGAGGTCCCCATAAGGGGGGTCATTCATGTCAGGGTGAAGACTTGGTTAGAGTTAGGCATGTGTTGGTTATGGTTAAGGTTATGATAACTCTCCAGGAAATGCATGTAAGTCAATGTAATGTCCCCTGAAGTGTGTGTGTGTGTGTGTGTGTGTGTGTGTGTGTGTGTGTGTGTGTGTGTGTGTGTGTGTGTGTGTGTGTGTGTGTGTGTGTGTGTGTGTGTGTGTGTGTGTGTGTGTGTGTGTGTGTGTGTGTGTGTGTGTGTGTGTGTGTGTGTGTGTGTGTGTGTGTGTGTGTGTGTGTGTGTGTGTGTGTGTGTGTGTGTGTGTGTGTGTGTGTGTGTGTGTGTGTGTGTGTGTGTGTGTGTGGGCGGGTGAGGGCTCAGCAGGAGTCACCGAGGGGACAGGGGTTCACACTGTGATGACACATGGCACTCCCACACTACTTCCAAACGATCCACACATAATCCATGTACACACACACACACACACACACACACACACACACACACACACACACACGGTGCAGCTCGTGGACATGTCATTGGCTGGAACCCGTCCCGGTCTCTTGCACGCTGTGAGTGTGTGTTTTTATTGTTGTTGCCAAAGACGTCGCGCTGAGAAAGCCTTACACACTCTCAGGCTCGAGGATGCTCGGTCCCTGCCGACGACATCATGTAACATCGCAGGTATTAATATGACTGAGATATTCAATGCACGCATTCATTTTACATTGGTATTTGTAAAGCCAACGGTAGAAGACATACACAGATGCATAACTTGAGCAAATATGGAAAAACTGCCGTCTCAAAAGTTACCTCAGTAGAAAAGTATTAGCAATAAAATGTACTTTTAGCATCAAAAGTAAAGTACTAATTATGCTGAGTGGCCCTTTTCAAAGTATTGTATCATATCATTCTGTTTATATCCAACAACACACGTAATGGATACATGTTTTGTTGTGGTAGTTCATCAATATGCTGCCTGCATGAGGTGGAAGTAACTAAATACATATCAATATGAAACGCTGATATGTAAGTACATCTATAAAGTAGCATAAAAGGGAAATACTCAATTTAAGTTCAAATACGTGAACATTTCCTTATGAAACTCCTCCTTGTCTGAAGCCGGGACATAACGAAATGCCTGCATGCAGGACTTTTGCAAGTTCAGTAAACGGGGGGTAATGTCTGCATTGGGGCTGCATTTAAGAAAGGGTTATTGACAATATGATTGGTCCGTTTGAGAGTTCACTTCCTGGTCCCAAAGCATCTCTAAAGTACAATGATCACCTATATAGAGTCACGCTGGCTCTGAATCTGGTTGTGTGTGGTGTGTGTGTGTGTGTGTGTGTGTGTGTGTGTGTGTGTGTGTGTGTGTGTGGTGTGTGTGTGTGTGTGTGTGTGTGTGTGTGTGTGTGTGTGGTGGTGTGTGTGTGTGGTGTGTGTGTGTGTGTGGTGGGGTGTGTGTGTGTGTGTGTGTGTGTTTCATGGTTTTGCCTAAATGTTATAAAACACAACCAGCTTTCAACACACCAGCAGCAGCAGATAAAATGGGTCATCCATACTACCTGTGCTGCGCAGCATTCATCACTGTTATTAGTGGTGTGTGTGGTGTGTGTGTGTGTGTGTGTGTGTGTGTGTGTGGTGTGTGTGTGTGGTAAGCACACACACACATATATTGGATCAGAGTGTATCTGTGTGTGTATGCGGTAAAAGGATTTGTGTGTGTGTGTGTGTGTGTCTGTGCTAAGGGAAGCTACTGTACGCTGCACCATGCACAGTGGCTGCTGTTGTGTGAGGGGGTAGTTGAGGATAATGTAATGTGTGTGTGTGTGTGTGTGTGTGTGTGTGTGTGGTGTGTGGTGAGATGCGGGGGTTTTGGAGGGGTTGAAAATCAATCGTTAGGAGACCCACTTCCCCTCGCCGTTGCTGCAGCAGTGCCGAGATTCCATCAATGAGCCGGGGCTGCGTTTCCCTGGCAACGCTTATGAATGAGAGCAGGTCGGTAACCGTGGAGACTCGGCGAAGAGAGAGGAATTGCCGGTTGCCATGGCAATGCCAACGAACGGGGAGAGACCGGGGAGAAAGAGAAGGTGGCGAGTCGGTGACCCCCAGAGAGCCTCCTGATCTCAGTCAGCGGCTCGGTTTCTGCGCTCAGGTTTTAAAGAGGCCACAACATGGTGTTCCTTTGGTTTTAGTGCATGTAAATGGTCTGCAAAGGCTAACATCCCTGTGTTACCTCCAGAGTGAGATTATCTCCCCCAGACCATGCCTGAAACGCCTCCATTGGACTCCGTCAACTCTTTAAATAAATGTCCGTAGCATTTTTAAACCACACTGTAATTTAAATCTTCCCATTGTCTTCCAGAACATCACTAAGTAACAGCCACGCTTCTATTGGCTAGCGCTCCGACACATGGTATGTGATAGGCTAAGGGGCGGGACATCTCTAAGCGGTTGACCAATCACAACAGAGAAGGCCAGCTAACCAATCAGAGCAGACTGGGCTCTGGTTTCAGACAGAGGGTGAAAAGAGGTGCTGCAGCACAGGCAGTATGAGAAAAATAAAGAGCTTTTTGAACATTAAAGCGTGAAGCAGGAGAGGACTCTTTAAAGTAGAGACACTCCATACTGATATACACCTGAACATCAGCAGGAGAGGACTCTTTAAAGTAGAGACACTACATACTGATATACACCTGAACATCAGCAGGAGAGGACTCTTTAAAGTAGAGACACTACATACTGATATACACCTGAACATCAGCAGGAGAGGACTCTTTAAAGTAGAGACACTACATACTGATATACACCTGAACATCAGCAGGAGAGGACTCTTTAAAGTAGAGACACTACATACTGATATACACCTGAACATCAGCAGGAGAGGACTCTTTAAAGTAGAGACACTACATACTGATATACACCTGAACATCAGCAGGAGAGGACTCTTTAAAGTAGAGACACTACGTACTGATATACACCTGCACATCAGCAGAAGAGGACTCTTTAAAGTAGAGACACTACATACTGATATACACCTGAACATCAGCAGGAGAGGACTCTTTAAAGTAGAGACACTACATACTGATATGCACCTGGACATCATCAGAAGAGGACTCTTTAAAGTAGAGACACTACATACTGATATACACCTGAACATCATCAGGAGAGGACTCTTTAAAGTAGAGACACTACATACTGATATGCACCTGAACATCATCAGGAGAGGACTCTTTAAAGTAGAGACACTACATACTGATATACACCTGAACATCATCAGGAGAGGACTCTTTAAAGTAGAGCCACTACATACTGATATACACCTGAACATCAGCAGGAGAGGACTCTTTAAAGTAGAGACACTACATACTGATATACACCTGAACATCAGCAGGAGAGAACTCTTTGAAGTAGAGACACTACATACTGATATGCACCTGGACATCAGCAGGAGAGGACTCTTTAAAGTAGAGCCACTACATACTGATATACACCTGAACATCATCAGGAGAGGACTCTTTAAAGTAGAGACACTACATACTGATATACACCTGAACATCAGCAGGAGAGAACTCTTTGAAGTAGAGACACTACATACTGATATGCACCTGGACATCAGCAGGAGAGGACTCTTTAAAGTAGAGCCACTACATACTGATATACACCTGAACATCAGCAGGAGAAGTATGTAGTGTCTCTACTTTAAAGAGTCCTCTCCTGCTGATGTACTGATATGCACCTGGACATCAGTAGAATATGGCCGCTTTAAGACGGGGAATAAAACTTGATGTTTTCATTGAATGGTTGTTTTGGGCAGAGCAGACTGGACTCTGGTTTCAGACAGAGGGTAAAAAGTCATCGGGAAAACCTCTTGGCATTCCATAACAATGGTCTGTGGTTCGATCCCCATCATCGTTTCCTTTGGAAGGACACTAACACCGATTTGCTTCCAACCAGTGAATGATAGTGTCTTTGATCTGGTGGTGCCTCGTATGGAAGCCTCTGCCTCTGTATGAATGCGTGTGAGAGGGTGAATGCCGACTTGTTGCGTGCGTGCGTTGCAGTTTGATTGTAATGTGTTTCCCGGGAGTGAACGCTTCTGTCATCGCCGTCCAAACACCTTCTCCCTCAGCAGACATCCTCTCGTTCTCTCTGGAGTCGCTCGTCTCTCTTCGGGGTTTCTCTCTCTTTCTCTCTGCAGTGGAATCTCACACGTTTGACACACAGGACTATCACTCTCTTTCAATCCGTTCACTTTTTCTCTCACTCTTACTCTCGAGGGATCTTCTGTATATTGTCTCCCAGTCTGTATTCCATCTTCGACTCTCATGTCTAAGGACACATCTGACATGTGTTCGTACATCTTGGGCATAACTGCTATTGCGCTAAATGATTGCGAAAGATGTGGGAGGCAGTTCAAGACAAGGTGACATTGACAGCAAAGCTTTATCCAAAAATAGGTATATAGTGAATGGACTGTACTTATATAGCGCTGTATCAGGTCTTCCATTGGCCCGTACAACTCTGATTCATACAAAACCGTTATTGTCAGATCAAGTCAGATTTTGTGTGTAAGACAAGAATCAAGGACATTTAATCTCACGTCACATTCAAGACCCTTATTCACGGATTAAGATCTTTGAATTAAGGTTTGACTAAAGCACAAAAAGAGTGCTTAGTAGAACCCTGTATCACTCAAATAATGGAACAGTTCATAGTTCATGTTCAGGTTGTGTATATAAGTGACATGAAATAGGTGAGACAAGTTTCTTTATTAACGCATTGCCAGAACAAGACAATTCAGAGTGCTTTCGGAAAACATTTAAAGCATCAAGACAAACATCCGAGTTAACCAGTTAAACCCTGCGGTTTCTTGCAATAACCAGCGTCTGAGGGCTTCTTAACATTTAATGAACTATGAATGTGTCATACCCACTTAACGGGAAGAAACTCAGCTATCAGACAATATTAACCGTTTTTAGCTAAACGAAACAAAAGGGCAATAACAAAGGCTCTGAATTAGCCCTGAACGAAAGAATGCTAACACACTTAGCACATAGCTCAAGGTAAAATACCCGTATTACTTATCGGATCTGCACAAACAAGATCTCGATTCCATAGAGATCACTGAGCGATCAGAGCTCACGGCGAAAGGACAACAAACAACAACAAAATAATTAGATTTACGGAAAACGGAAAATAAGTCTTACCGTTGCTGCGTCAAAAGTTGTGTTCAATGGCATCAAAACGATGATAACGCTGCTGAAGGTTGATCCAATGTGTCTGTCACTTTGAAATGATTTCTGATAATCCATCATTTCATTTTTATGTCAATAACGGAGATTTAATGTTAGCTGCTAACGATAGCTACCAGAGTGTATGACAGCTTCCGGTTCCGGGGCATTCTGGCTGCGCATCACTCATTCACCAATGGGTAATGTTTCGATGGATTTTAGGAACTGCCCCTCGATTCTATTGGCTCTTACGATTCAAACGAGGTGTCCATCATCAAAATCGACCGATGGGTTCCAGAGATTTGGAAAATTCACCCAAATGACCCCAGAAGTGGGTTTTTTTTTCAAACCTCTCTAAAAAGGTCAAATGTCACTTGTTTTGCATCAATCTTGATACAGGGTACTTGTTATATGTTAGTTTGGATTCTTAAAGCTTTTAGTCTCCCATCCCATCATGCAAGGTTTGTTTTCACTATAAGTAATGTTTTATTTTTGGACGGACGCTATAATTTAACAATGTTTACCATGTTCAATCTGAATTTACTTTAAAATAAAAAACATCTATATTGATTCTGACTTTTCTACATCTAACTCACGGGTTTATCATTGCTTTGAGAAAAGAGATTATTAATGTACCCCTTTTAGAAGTGAAGATATGGTCATTTGTTCTGGGCATGTCATTTACTATTAAGTAGGTATAACAACAACCATTCAAATAAAGTTGAATACAATAAAACAGGGATAAAATACAAGAATAAAAGTAATAGTCAGATAGATAAATAAATACTTTATTAATCCCAATTTGACAAGTTATTTTGTTACAAGACCCAGTGTGGTTATTTTTTTAGATATATTGCAGTTTTGTCCAGATATACGGAGCATAAAAACTCAAATAAGTTATTTTCATACAGTCATATCCTTATCTAGCCTCTTCTCTCGCCATATCCTCCTGCTGTCCTCCCCTTCTCATGAATTACCTCTTCCTCCTTCACCCTCATGTTGTTCCACTTGTTTCCTCTTTCCTACCTCCCCTCCTCCTCGCACCCTCCCCCCTTCGTCCCCCTTTAAAGCGGCAGTCGCTGCTCCCTCTACCGGCCGCCCCGGTGCATTGTGGGCCGGTTTCAGCCGTTGCCAGGGGTGACTGCATCCTGGAGGTTTTGGGTAGTCTGGCAGCGGCGGATGGTTGCCGTCTCGCGCGGATGAATATTGAAGCTCTGCATCAGAATGAGATGTGAGGAAAGAAAAAGGGAGACACATGAAGGAGAGACGGAGAGGCAGGGAAGGAAAACAGAACATTTGCTCTTTTGCCGCATCCATCTGCTCAGGATGCAGAAATCCATCTCTGTTGTGATTGGTCAACCGTTTATAGATGTCCCGCCCCTCAGCCTATAATGTACAATGTGTCATAGCACCAGCAAAAAGAAGCACAAGTGTTACAGAGAGATGTCACTATGTTCTGGAAGTAAACACGGGAGTCCAATAGAGGCGTTTCAGGCAGGGGGAGTTGAACTGGAGAGAAGACAGGGATTTTAGCCGTGGCCGACCATTTACATGCACTAAAAACTCTACAAAACACACCACAGGAAAGGGAAACAGCCCTTTAAAATGCACGTGAGAAGTGGTATTGTGCAGTAACAGCTTTGTATATGTAGCTCCCTCCAGTAATGACACAAGGCTGAGGTCTTGATTTAAATACGGGGTTTATTCTTGTGGCACCTATTCCAACCCGTGAGAACTGGGTTAAGACAAAAAATATATATAAAAGGTAAACAATAAATAAATATGGAATATATGCATGTCATCACTGCCGCTAAATAAAACAATAAACGGCACACATATCCCACACAGCAAGTAGCAAGCTAACAATAGCATGTAGCACAAGCTAACAATAGCATGTAGCACAAGCTAACAATAGCATGTAGCACAAGCTAACAATAGCATGTAGCACAAGCTAGCGCATAGCATACATACATATAACCTGCTGCTCAACCACACACATTTAGACAAACAACCAGCACTGCTAGTCAGTGGTTCCCAACCTGGGGGACGCGCCCGTCGGGGGGGGGTGCCAAAGACCGTAGGACGGGGGGCGCCAGGCCTCAGATGATTTTTACATATAATTGTAACGCAATACATGATTGTCACTAAAAGCCTTGTCTCTACATTACAATAAAATATAAAAAATAGTTGATTCATTAATGTGAATAGAAATTCAAGTTCGTATTAAAGGCATAAAAAGACAAAAATGTTTCTCCGGCCCGTAAAGTGTCCAAACCAGGCTTTTTTGGATAAGTGCATTTTTAAAACATAGTCGTTGTCCACGCCGGTTTCAGTTGGATTATTTGTCACAGTTGCTCCGATCAGATCGGTCTCCTCCATTTTGTAGATTATTTACAACTTTTGAATCCACAAAAACACATCGGCAAAATCTGCCTTACTTTGAGCAGGTGTTTTAAACAGTTTGATCCCTTTGTGAATTGTTTCCACTCGCGCCGTCCTTTAATTTCTTCAGCGGGAATCCAGATGAATGAATCCTGAGTCCAATAGCCATCAAAGTCGCTCCAACAGTGCTCCTTGATTACGCTTTCATCCTCCTTTAACACAATACTTCACATTCATCCAGTTTGTGACAGTAGTTGTAGCATTTTGAGACTTTGAAACTTTAATGACCGCCGTTGCCCCCCGTGTGTGTGTGTGGGGTCTAGAGGGGCTGATATCTTTAACTGCATTTTTCCTTAGATATTTTTTACATTCTGCGTTGCGACTTTCAAGTGCGTCGATTAAACAAACCGGTGTAACACAACAAAACACCGCAGATTAGTTCCGCTTCTATTAATGTTGCACATAAAAGGAAGGAACCAAAAAACCAACGTGGAACAAATGAACAACAGAAAGGGAAGACAGTTACAGTATAGCTTTTGGGAAATAAGTAGATTTTAAAATCCCCCTACGCCTGTAGATCAAGCGCAGATGTGGTTACTTCCACCTTGTTGTGTTTCTCTCGTTACTCAGAGACATGTCAGACTATAATCTCCAGCCTGTGTGTCTGTCGGATCTTTACTGGACCTCGGGCGGTTTGCTGTATCTGCTGAGCGCCGGTGTTTCAGGTCTGCAGCGTGGCCTTTAGCCGTGGCCGTTAAAAAGCCATTGAGGGAATGAGGGGCTTGGCTGCCGGTGCCGTGTCTCTTAATAAATGACCTCTTACTGGAATTAGCAACCGACCTGGAGACAGATGGAGGAGGAAGAGGAAGAGGAGGAGGGTGGGGGGTGAAGATGAAGGAGGGGAGACAGGAAGAGGGATGGAGGGAGGAAGAGATGCCATATTCAAAATGTATCTCCATTCATTTTCACTGTCTTTGCCCGTCGTGTGCCGTCATGGTTATAACGCGGTGCACTCGTTTTTAACTGACAGCCTTTGGCTCGTCCTCCTCTTCGTCTCTCTCTCTCGTCCTCCTCTTCGTCTCTCTCTCTCATCCTCCTCTTCGTCTCTCTCTCTCGTCCTCCTCTTCGTCTCTCTCTCTCATCCTCCTCTTCGTCTCTCTCTCTCGTCAACCTCTTCGTCTCTCTCTCTCCTCCTCCTCCTCCTCCTCCTCCTCTTCGACTCTCTCTCTCATCCTCCTCTTCGTCTCTCTCTCTCTCGTCCTCCTCTTCGTCTCTCTCTCTCGTCCTCCTCTTCGTCTCTCTCTCTCATCCTCCTCTTTGTCTCTCTCTCTCGTCCTCCTCTTCCTCTCTCTCATCCTCCTCTTCGTCTCTCTCTCTCCTCCTCCTCTTCGTCTCTCTCTCTCCTCCTCTTCGTCTCTCTCTCTCTCATCCTCCTCTTCGTCTCTCTCTCTCCTCCTCCTCTTCGTCTCTCTCTCTCTCCTCCTCCTCTTTGTCTCTCTCTCTCGTCCTCCTCTTCGTCTCTCTCTCTCGTCCTCCTCTTCGTCTCTCTCTCTCATCCTCCTCTTTGTCTCTCTCTCTCGTCCTCCTCTTCGTCTCTCTCTCATCCTCCTCTTCGTCTCTCTCTCTCTCATCCTCCTCCTCGTCTCTCTCTCCACCTCCTCTTCGTCTCTCTCTCTCTCGCCCTCCTCTGCATCGCTCTCTCTCTCTCTCTCTCCTCAGAGCATCCCCTCTGAACGCCCCCTCCCTCCCCCCTCCCCTCCTGTTGGACAGACCCTGCCTTACGCCCCCGTACGAGACAGAGCATGGACATTTCCAACTGGTCCCTGGCTGCCTTTACACCAGAGCTTCTCACACACACACACACACACACACACACACACACACACAGACGGAGGGAGGCGTGTCATGATGACAAAGATGCCAAAGGAGGCATTAGTGGGAAGAGCTCCTGAGTCACTCCCGTCAGTCTCACCTCAGTAATGGATACTTTGAGGTGTAATAAATTGACCTGCAATTTGAGGCGTGCATGTGTCATGATCCTTCCAGAAAGGAAACGAAGGCAGATGTCTTTCTTCTCGTGTAGCACAAATATGAGTACTGTAGTTTTTCTTAAGATGTGGGAATATGACATTTGCGAATCCCGCCTCAAGGTCCACTTTGTTTCGAGGTTTCAAACACTCATCATAATCAAGGAAAGGAGTCGTAATCATCAGATTGAAGTGTAGAAAGCTGGAAAGGTAGCAAGTTATATTATTTAAATACTCGTCCTTGTATGAGTGTACTGTGTACCGATGGTCCAACCCCCAGATTGATGTTTTCAGTTATAACATACATTTGCCAGAGGCGAACCGTCAGGGCCTTCAAGGTGTTCAGAGAATACCCTGGAACACTCAGATAAAACCAACAAAACATCGATTTGATTATATAAATAAAATGTACGTTGATGTGTTCCTTCTCGGACCATGCGCTACGCATTTCAGTGGGTTTGTGTTAGAAAAGAAAGCAACCAATCAGATCTCGTTCTGGGTCTCTGGGTAGAATATCCTTCAACCAGATATTCTACATCCTTGATCGAAGGCCCTGGCCATTGCACTGAATGAGAGCGTCCGTTTGGACTGACAGTTTGATCAACCAATCAGATATTGATCTGTAGCCAATGGGCGTGTTCTTCCAGAGTTCCCCTCGGTTCCAGGGTGTTCTAGAAGGCCCGCTAGTTCACTGGCTCGAGACCGAGGATCTAGAATGCGACGAAGCAATTCATGCCGTTTTATTGTTTTTAACGTTGAAATGAAAAGAGCAGCAGGTGGAGATGAAGTCGTTGAGGAATTGTTGTGAGTACCCTTTCAAGACGACAATTCAGTGAAAAGACGGACATGATAACGGCTGGGGGGCGGCAGGGCGGGGGGTGTGTGTGTCTACAGAAAGTCCAGTTGTGATAGACACGGTTCGCCACTGACATTTGCCTATGTTATGTGTTGGCCATGAGGGGTCGTGCCATTGTCAGTCTGTGCGTCTGTGTATTGTTTTTCGTTCGAACGGTGTATGACTGATGATATGTGTATGTCTCTTAATGTCCACTATGCTTGTATATGTACATGTATGCGGAACTGCAGGACGGAGGCCAGAACAAATGTCCTTACGGGGACAATAAAGTATATCGTATCGTATCGTATTTTGTTCTCAATATTTGGGAATTTGACATCTCAACATCCACTTAACACATACTTATACAAATGAGAGAAGGTTGCAGGTTGTATTTTGTCAACATCGAAATATGTGTCTTGAATGAGTGTCCTGGTCTAACCCTAATTACTCCTCCCATACACAGTCCTTGTCCCTTCTAACTCCTCTCAGTAGCTGGTGTTTCTTCAGGTGTAAAGTGAAGTGGAAATAACGTGGTTAAAGCAAATGATTTAGTTGTGAACACATTCATTTCTCTTTGCTCAGCAGGTTTATGGTGCCATTGTACAAGCAATGCTTTTAGACAATGTTGCTGCTATAAATCAGACGACTCTCCGGGACCGGTCGGCACGTTTAGAAAGTTTGCAGATTTTGGAAGTTAAAGCCTCCTAAAGTGAAGTTGCTTTCTGTTTTCTCTCCTTCTCTCTTGCAGTATCCTGTCGTCAGTGGGGTCTCAACTCGACCTGAGGACGCTCCGAGCCGTTAGGGTGCTTCGACCTCTCAAACTGGTGTCTGGGATTCCCAGTAAGTGCTTTGCTCTGTGTTTCTGTGTGCACACTGTACGCTTCACCGACTGCAGGGGTGAACTTTTTTCACCAAGGGACACATACAGAAAAATATACGAAGGGCTTAGCCACTCACTAGAGGTGTATTGCCTCATAAGTTCAGTTCAAATCAATCCCATGTAGGTAGAGTATGCTTGTGAGTGTTGGCAGCTCGTCCCTTAAAACAGAAGCCTCAGATTGACAATAATAAGGAGAAATAGGAAGGCGTATTTCAAGCTTGTTGTGTAAATAAGTCATTGGGATTATTAACACATGAATACTACTGTGTAATACATGTATATTTAAGAAGTACAATATCAGACAAGCACACGTTTCATTTGCAGGCCATTATACCTTTTTAATTTTTAATTAGATTCCGATTCAAAATGGCCCCCGGGCCGTAGTGTGGACACCCTTGAACTACTGTAACCACAGTCTCTGTCATATCTTGAAAACAGTTTGAGATGACTTTATACAAATGTTTGGCATTTCAACACCAAGTAACATATCACAGACGTCTTTACTCAACAGTCTTAAAAGAAAACTATATTTGTATTCAAACAGAAATGTAGCTAGGTGCCCATATTGTTTCTTGGTTTGAAGAAAGAAACATATCGTTGTGTTTCTGTGTTCGAAAGACCCTCTGCGCTTCAATTACTGTAATATACTGTAAACTGTTTGATATGACCACCTCAAGTGTTACAATATATCATAGACATTTTCACTCCGGGAGAATTTTACCAATCCACAATTGAACCAAAGCCAGAGTAACAGCTAACAGTGAAAGGTATCATGTCGATAAGAAACCAATGCTACTTTGAATGCTTCGACAATTTGAATGTAATGGCTGGACAAACATTGCCTTAAATTATTCTGCTATAATATATCAGTCTGCCATGAATCCAGCAAACGTCCATCAGATCAGTCCTATTCCCTCGTCCTGATGTCAACAGTTCTTTGAACCCTGGTTAGATGCCTCAAATAAGATGTGTGGTTAATACAAGCTAAATACTTTTTTTGTTTTGTTCTACAACATAAAATGTGTAAGTAAATTCCCAACTGGTAAAAGTCTGGAGCTTCTATGTATGTAAAAACAGCTTTTGCTAACTAGTGTCTAATTGAGACGACTGAACGTCATAACGCCCAACATTAGCCGCCTTTAGCTTAGCGGTGGTGACGTGAAGTCATGTGACCACGAGGTAGCTTCTTTATAGGCTAACTTGGTGTTGTGGAGATATAAATATAATATGTGGAGATGATCCTGCTGAACAAAAGAAAGTAGGATTGTTTGTACTTTAAAGGTCAACTATTAGGCAAAATCCTCTTTTGGACGTGTCCCCTCTTCTTCATGTCTCTTCTACATCAACATGTGTCCCCTCTTCTTCATGTCTCGTCTACATCAACATGTGTCCCCTCTTCTTCATGTCTCTTCAACATCAACATGTGTCCCCTCTGTGGAAAGAGACTCTGAAAGTCTCAGGAACAAAGATTTTCTCTCTTTTTGATCCATGTCTATAAAAACCTGTCTGAAAATGAGCTGATCAGATTTTGGCCACATGATGATGTCATAGCGATGTGTTGTCTTGTGTAACCATTAGCCAATCAGCAACCAAGGTAACTTATCACCTGAACCTCCTCTAGAGCTCCATTGAGTTCTTTGTAACCAGATGTCTCTCAGAGGGGCGTGGGGAGGGGCTCCTTATCTTCATCTGAAGTAACAGACAGAGAATCAGCACTTTGGAAACAGGGCTGAAACAGAGGGGATTATGGGTAATGCTGCAATGATCTGCTTGGTGTTTCAGCCAATCAGAGACAGGTTCTGTATATATCTGAGACCTGTGATATATTGATGAGAAACCGTATGATAGGGGACCTTTAAGCATGTCTTCTGTTTGTGTCCTCCAGGCCTGCAAGTGGTGCTCAAGTCCATTATGAAGGCGATGATTCCGCTGCTGCAGATCGGCCTGCTGCTGTTCGTGGCCATACTTATGTTCGCCATCATCGGCCTGGAGTTCTACATGGGACAGTTCCACAACACCTGTTATGACAAAGTATCAGGTAAGACAGACACGGCTGAAATGTGTTTTGTAAGGCTCTCACTAAGGTCTTCTTCTGGTTACTGCATCCACACTAAAACGCTTTGCTTTGGTATGCTTTTACTGGATACTGTAGTGTAAAAAAGGTGCCCCAATCAGGTTTGTTTGTCACAGATACACAAGGCTCCATATAGTCTTTTTACACAACCACTCAAAAAAACACTTAAGTCCGTGTAAACTGTCAAAAAGTGTATATCAGAATCGGAATACCTTTTATTAGTCCAAAAAAGGGGACATTTACATTGTTACAGAAGAAAAGAGCCAAAGACAGCTTAAAGTGGACCTACAAATATATTGTAGTTTTTGCTTAAAATACCAAACAGTTCACCCATTGTAGCCATGCATCATACTGCTCATACCCCTCTTTTGCAGCCCTGTTAGAGAAACGCGGATTTTGGGCTTTAAACGAGGAGGCGGAGCTAATGCCTGATCAGAATTCTATCCTGTTGGACCTGTCTGCTGCATTCGACAAGGTGAACCATCAGATCCTCCTTCGCACTCTCCAAGAACTTGGAGTTTCAGGCTCTGCACTTTCCCTCCTCACCTCATACTTCAAAAACCGCACCTACAGGGTTACTTGGAGAGGGTCCGAGTCCGACCCTTGTCAATTAACTACAGGGGTCCCTCAGGGCTCTGTTCTTGGTCCCCTCCTCTTCTCCCTGTACACAAACTCGCTCGTATCTGACATTAGCCCGCATGGTTTTTCATACCACTGCTACGCTGACTACATCCAATTAATTTTGTCCTTTCTCCGCTCAGAGACCCAGGTCGTCGTACGCATCTCTGCTTGTCTAGCGGACATCTCACCACCTCAAGCTCAACCTTGACAATCCAATTCAATCCACTTTATTTATATAGCACAGTTTAAACAGAGGGTTTGCCAAGTGCTTCACAATTAACATAACATTATAATAAAATAGAATATTACACGAATAGATAAAAAAAAAGCACACATAAGAATACATACAAGGCACATAAAGGCTATGAACAGACAGTGAAAGCATACAAATAGGTATGACATAGCTCAGCTCAGAGGGAAAATAGGTGGGTTTTTAGGCGGGACTTAAAAGCTTCAAGAGTGGGCGACAATTTAACACGAGGGGGCCGGTCGTTCCAGAGCCTGGGGGCTACCGGTGAGAACGCTCGGTCTCCCCTGGTCTTTCTCTTTGTTTCTGGGACTACAAGCAGCAGCTGATCAGCCGACCTCAAAGCCCTTGAGGGGGTGTACACCTGTGAGAGGTCGGAGATGTACTCTGGGGCCAGCCCATTAAGAGATTTAAAAACAAACAATGGACAGGAAGCCAGTGGAGCGAAGCCAGAACTGGTGTGATGTGGTCAAACCTGCGGGTTCCTGTGAGCAGCCGCGCCGCAGCGTTTTGTACCAGCTGCAGGCGGGCCAGCGAAGTCTTATTTAGGCCGGCATAAAGCGCATTACAATAATCTAAACGAGTTGAAACAAAGGCATGAATTACACGCTCAAAGTTTAAAAAGGATAAAACCGGTTTGATCTTGGACAGGAGCCTCAAGACTGAACTGCTTTTCCTTCCGGGAAAAGATTGTCCCACTCTTGACCTGACAATCAACATCGGCACCTCTGTTGTTTCCCCGACTCAGACTGCAAGGACTCTGGGTGTGATCCTAGATAACAACCTGTCCTTCACTGCAAACATCGCTGCCACAACCCGCTGCTGCAGATACACGCTCTACAACATCAGGAGGATACGTCCCCAGCTGACCCAGAAAGCCACGCAGGTTCTGGTCCAGGCTCTCGTCACCTCACGCCTAGACTACTGCAACTCCCTCCTGGCTGGTCTACCTGCATGTGCCATCCGACCTCTGCAGCTCACCCAGAATGCAGCGGCTCGTCTGGTCTTCAACCTTCCTAAATGCTCCCACACCACGCCGCTCCTCCGCTCCCTCCACTGGCTTCCGGTAACTGCTAGAATCCACTTCAAGACACTGGTACTTACGTACCATGCTGCGGATGGATCTGTCCCTTCCTACATCCAGGACATGGTTAAACCGTACACCCCAGCACGTGCTCTACGATCTGCATCAGCCAAATGGCTCGCTGCACCCTCGCTGCGAGGGGGACCAAGTTCCCATCAGCAGAAACACGTGGGTTTGCTATCCTGGCTCCAAGATGGTGGAATGAGCTCCCATTGACATCAGGACAGCAGAAAGCTCACACACCTTCCAGACTGAAAACTCATCTCTTTCGACTCCACTTCGAGCGATATAATTACTAACAGAGCACTTATATACTAACAAAGGACTGGCTTATCTAAAGCCAGTTGAGTAGCACTTGAAATGTTTTTGCTCTATGAAACCTGATGTACTTTATGATTCTGTTTTCTTCAAGGTTGTGTCTTGTTGGTCGAACGCACTTATTGGAAGTCACTTTGAATATAAGCGTCAGCTAAATGCAATATAATGTAAATGTACCGGAGATAAAGTTAAATTCTGCTGTGATAAAACGCCATCCTGTTCTAAACCACATCAAGGATTATTTCTGAAACCGTATGGAGCTCAAATGCTTTTTGTCTTGCGGGTTTATCACAAGGTGAGTTCCTTTCTTTATTTCCTGCTTTTTGAACACACGTGCTCTCCAGTACAGCTTAGCTCTGAGTGTTAGCGATGCTTGCTAATGTAGACAAAGACGAGATTACGTCCAAAACACGTCAGACATTGTTTCTGATAGCAACTGTCTGTGGGTCCACCATCGAAAATTACGTCATATCAGCAGCAAATCTGTATCCGCTCCGTTGTTCCCCCGTTTTTAAAAGATGTGGGTACGGAGGAAAAGAGAGTGGGTTTTATTTTCTGGCGCTGCGTGAGTTCCCCGACGCACCGGGGACACATATGTATAAAAGACATATAAAAGTGAACTTTGCACGATAGGTCCCCTTTAATTTTAATTAAAGGGGACCTATCGTGCAAATTTTAAATTTTTAACCTAAGCATGCATTAAAAAAAGGGAATTCAAAATAAGAAGTTACACATTTTACAAAAAATACACATCCTGTAACAGTTCTGAGGATTTAGCAGCCAGGTATATATTGCACAATTTTGAACGGCATATATATATTGCACATATTGCACATACGTTATAGATGTCCCGCCCCTAAAGTAAAAAGTATAATACAAAAAAAACCTTAATTATGTGTTCTCTTCTAAAGTGGACAAAAATTTGGCACAAAAAACACAATTCAAACGATAATGAAATAAAAGACTGTGTTGATTTTTAATGAAACAAGAAAAAGTTAGTACTTCTTATAATATATCATGTAATTAATAATATGTTTTAAAAGGTGCTTAGATTTGAGTTACGACATCTGCTAAATGATTTAAGGAGTTGCTTTATGTAACGGTGGATTCTTCTGTCTTTGATCAGGCGACCAAATGGACGATCGGCCGTGCGGGGACGAGTTGCCGTCGAGACTGTGTACGAACGAGACGAGGTGTGAACATCGCTGGATCGGTCCCAACTACGGCATCACGCAATTCGACAACATCCTGTTCGCCGTGCTCACCGTCTTCCAGTGCATCACCATGGAGGGGTGGACAGAAATGCTCTACTTCGTGAGTTAGCCTTTTTGACTTTTAGAAACATGTAGTTTGGTTTACAGTACAACATCAACTCTCAGGCACCACACCTCAAGGTTCAAGGCTTGTATTAGTCATACGTACATAGCTACAGTGTAGTTATGACGAGGAACATCTTAGGTCACAGGCTCCTCCAACAGTGCAACACAATAACACAGAAAAACAGAAACAATTGTCCAAGTAAATACAAAAAAGTGAAATAGTGCAATAATGAAATAGCTAACTAAGGCACTCCACGTACCCTCAATGTCCCGTAATTGACTTGAACAAATAAAGTGTAACGGCCCGTCTACACTACAGGCATTGAAAAATGCTTTCAACGCTTCGCCCATTGACTTGATGGGGTGACGTAGAAGATTTTGAATCTTCGCTGAACTGCATTGTGCGGAGCGGAGCGTGGCTTTGCAAGCATCGTGAGCATCAAAAGTTGAGCAATGTTCAACTTTTGATGCTTTCGAAGCTGGCGTCAGCCAATCAAATCCCGTTTATGCAAATCCCGCCAGTACAAGCACTAGCCAATCAAACCGCGTGCAAGCTGGGAGAGCCAGACCGCAGTTAATTTCCTCATATTCCAAACGAGAAATTACGGTATCAAATCACCCGGTTCTTTACGACCTGAACTATTACCGGGATACAAACCGGAGGAACCAGCATGGAGGGAGGTGGCAGAGACAGTGGGTGAAACTGGTAGGTTTTCGCCTGTTTGGGGAGTTTATATCCAGTTTACTTCGTTTTAACATTGCTATTGCTTTGTATGTCGGGGGCGGGAGATTCCTGATTGGTTGTTGGTCGCGTTGCTCGCAAAAAATCACCAAGCTTCAGACACGCCCAGCATCAAGATTTGTCGATGCCTGTAGTGTAGACGGGCCGTAATACTTAGTAAAACGCAGAAGTCCTTCAGAAATCTTCACACAAGATTGTATTTGGGCTGTTTAAGATAAGTCAACTTTAATGTCAATCTTAGTCAGTTTGTGTTTCAGACAGAGATCGAAATGACGTTTCCAACAATCCTGAATGTAAAATGAAACAGTAATACAGATATGTATAAAAATATGTATAAAATACGTATATCCTATATACACAATCAACAGACACATTTACACATATGCACACGTTAAGGTAAAACAAACAGTCACTTCAATATCAATAACTTTGGTGCAAGATTGTCCATAAAATGTGCATTTATTGCAGATTGTCCGTAGCAGCGTAAACAGATAAGGTCAAGATGAGATAAGATCAGAATTCTTACGGTCATTAAAAACCTGGAAAAGGCATGGAAATTCAAAATGCTAATTCCAGGCCCTGGAAAAGTTACGGAAAACAATATTTTTCCCAAGGTTTTGGAAAAGTCATGGAAATCAAATATAATTTATATTTTAGCTAATCGCCGAAATAGTAATACTATAATGATAATAAATACTGTATCGGATAGTAATGAAACGTAAAATGGCATTTTACTGACGAGGTGTTTAGCTGGTGAGAGATTTCAGTTGCTTTAGCTGAAGCTAGGAAGCCTACTATTTGATTTGTTTTAGATAGGCACAGCATGTTTCATATGCAGACCTTATTTTCCTGTTCCATGTTCAAACAAACCCTTTCCAGTGGTACCGCTGAGAAAGAGTAATTTTTTTGGTCATGGGAAGTTAGGTAAAGGTCATTGAGAAGTCATTGAAAATCATTGGTGAAAAAGTGTATGAATCCTGTAAGATGTACTTTATTGATCCCAATTTGGGAAATGATTGCATTGCAGCATAAAAACAAGGCATTGTACATTATAGAGATTAAGAGTAGAAATAAACAATTCTAAAATGTAAACATTTCAAAATAGAAATACAAATGAGAAAATATACATCGTATTTATAAGATTAACGCGCCTTGACCTATGTATCGCCATGAACAACGCTCAAAATGAGTATAGTATATACAGTAAATATAATTATTGGAAATACAGTGAACGAATAAGAGTGTGCTTTGCAGTGTCTTTTGATTATGATAAAAATAGTTAACAATGCTTAACGGACTTGGCTGAACGGATCCTAACATACAGACAGTCTCTTTCAATCAAAATCAGAGGTGTTTTAGGACGACACGCTAACCAAGTAGCCACATAGATAAATAGACCAAGGAAAAACCCAAAAGGCTTAGCCCGCTATGGCCTCATTGGACCAAATGAGAAGGATTGTTTTTGAAGCATCATTGTTGTTGGTCTGAACGCAGCTTCGTGCATAGTTTAATCTAAGAAAAGGCCTAAACTATAGGACAAATATTGGTTGCTAGTTATTCCTCGTCAACCACCAATCTGGTCACTTTTCTCTCCGTTGGATAATGTATCGAGTCATAGTCGTGGCATGGGTTGCCAAATATATTTAGGCAGTGAGAAATTGTCAGCTGATTATACAACGCCAAATAGCTTTCATGTACAGACACAGTAGGTGGCAGGAGGCACCTTTAAAGTGTGTGTGCTATCCACCAATAATCAGTGAGGAAGAAGAAAAAGTGCAGAACTCTGACACCAACATGTATTTGCCATTGATAGCAAAGGAAGACGATACAATCACACAAACTATTGTGGAGGTATTTAATAAAAAAACTAAAAAGTTGGAACTTGTTTTGTCACAATTTCAGTTCGGTCCGGTTCGGTCAGAGCTTTTGAATATGAAATCATCCATCTTTGCTGCCTACATCTTAGAGTTGCTAACCCCCAGGTGCATAAACGACATGTTATTATTTCATTTTAGTACACAAATTATGTGTAGGTTTTTCATCGGTATCACGGTTGAGAAACAAGAAATTATCGCTAATCAGTATCAGCTGGAAAAAAATCTCCATATCGTGCATTCCTTGTTTAAGACTCGGGGGGGCGGGTGGGCGTGTAGGTTGGCGATTTGCTTGGATTTCATTCAGCTAAATGCGGCATAAAGTAGTTTGAGATTTGATTCAAAACCCCATGTGTCTGTCCAAAAGCCATTTTGCATCCTTCTCTCCCTTTATGGCTCTCTGTTTGACTTCCTTTATCTCATCTGTCCTTTTCCTGCCTTTCCGAGTGGCTCCCCCTCCCCCTCCGCCTCCTTCTCTTCCACTCTCTATTCTGGTCCGTCTCGCTCTATATTTAACATCTTTTCTGATGGATGGAGGCTGACTTCCACGCTCACACAGGCAGTCAGGAGGAAACCAATGCAAGTTTAATAGAGAACAGGCTGCTTGCACTGTACCATGCGGGATAAAACCCTGCACACGGCACTCCAGCAGCAGATCATAATCGGCTGAGTCCCATTCACACGCCGTATCCTGCAGTCACCTGATGTCTCTGATTGTCAGCTGGCTGCATTCAGGAAAGAAAAAGGAAGTGACACGGTGTCAGCCAATGTTGTCGCTGTTGACCTGCTCTCCAGATTTAAAGATAGAGCCACTCCTGAACCATTCTAACCTTAACCCTAATCCAGCATTAAACATATAGTTCCCTTCAATAGTGTTTTATTGTCAGAGTTTATAGATTTGGTGGTATAGTGGCAAAGTCCATAGGGGCTTGGCAACTGGAAGGTCACCAGTTCAAGTCCCGGAAAGACCAAGTGCTACCGAGGTGTCCCTGAGCAAGGCACCGTTCCCTCACTGCTCCCCGGGCGCCCTACGTAATGGCAGCCTACTGCTCCTAACACTAGGATGGGTCAACGGCAGAGAAACCGTGTCGTTACATAGTACTTGTACTACGTAACGACAATAAGTTGAATCTTAATCTTAAATTTGTTATCTTCACAGTCGTCTGTATATTTTCTACTTTGTAATGCTGTTTTAATTCTATTTTGAGATGTTTAATGTTTAACAATGACTTGCTTTAGTTTTTTATGCTGCTGCAACGCAAACATGTCCCAATTTGGGATAAATAAATACCTCTTATCTTATCTCCTTGGTTGCACGCAAAAAGTTTAAAAAAATCTGCCGTGAACATGTTTTACACGAAAGAAAATGCATTCAACCGTTTTTGTTAGAATTCAAAGATAGAAATTGTATTTTGGTGAGAAAATGATTCAACATGTACTACTATATTACAGTTTGCATATTGAGTTTTGTTAGGAAGTTAAATACATCATAGTTCTGTAAAGTCTGACCGGCTCGTAGGCCACAACAGGAAAAGAGAGACGTTCGAGGGTTCCAAAAACCACGGCGCATTTATTGTGGCGATTCCAAAACATCACCAAAAACATGAGAGGGTGGGCGAGGGGAAAGGATCCCGGCGAGAGTCTTCCCACAGCGGGTCACGAAGGCCATGTGACTCCGGGCAGCTGGGCTTAAGTAGCACCTCGGCTCCGGCCAGGTGTCCCCAGTCGTGCTGATTGGCCTCCTCAGCTCCACCCCATCACACGACCTGCAACACACCTGCACACTCGCAGGCCACAGGCTCTATGGCCGTCACGAGTCTATGGCTGCAGTCGAATAGTCCATTTAGCTTAGGAACCTTCCTAACGGAGTGAAATTACCCGGAAGTCCCTCAGTGGCAGCCATGATAAGTGCCGTTCCAATTCTCTAGATGAAAGGAAAGGAGGTTACACACTTCCTTTATAACCTCCTTTAGCTTAGGAACCACTGGACCTCCCTCACCGAAAGGAGAGGAGAAAATGCTGCCCCACAATGCCTTGCAGCCGCAGCATTTGCCGTCACTCAACAGTCGGCCGTTCACGGAAACAACCGATTATGACCGAGAAATGATATCATGAAAGTTACGGTGCTTATTAAGCATTTTAAAACATAGGTGGTAAGTTACAAAGTGCTTTGTTCTGAACGTTCATCAGTATTATAATCAAAGAGAGAAATATGAACGTTAGTTTTTACTGAAATGATCAAATAAAGTCAACATTTCAGTCTTTACTGAGCTGTGCGGGGTTTGTTCAACTTGTAAAAGATGTTTGAATGGTGATATACACAGTGATAGATGTTAAGGACTAACGTTTATAATAAATACATCTGTATTGATTTTAAGATCTTTAGTTCATACAATCATACGTATTGGGATCATTTGTATTAATGTGACCGGAGGGAGAGGGAGACGAGCAGAAGTTTCACTTTCTGTTCCAACTTTGGTCCTGAAGAATATGTTTCTCTGTTGTCCACGTTCACAAAGCAAAGCAGCAGCATCAGAGCACGGTGCAGAGTCTCTAGATGAGTTTACAGTAGTCCCTCGTTCTTATTAAACATCCATGTTGTAGTCCGCTGTATAGAAAACTGTGGTTTCCATGGTTTCCCCACAGCAGCAGACGCACATTCAGGACGTCCGCTGGCGCATCATAAACACGTCGGATAGTGAAAGTGCAGTCTCTAAAGTACCTCAGTCTCTTCTCCTAAGTCCTTTTGAATTCTCCTATCCACTATTCCTTAACCCTGTGACCTTTCACTCAGAGGTCAAGGAATAGACCATAGGGTTAGAACTTAGGAGCTGATTTTTGGACTATTCGACTGCAGCCTATGTTAGATTGCTTTGAAGACATATTCTTACATCCACAAATAGATCAAGCTTCTTACCTTACATTTAAACAATGCCAATTTAACTTCCTCTACTACTCATTTTTACTGAACTAAATAGAAACTACGTTAGCATTGTAATTGTGCTGCCTTCAGGCTGCTAACAGCTAACTTGAATGCTCTTCTTGCTGAACATGGATGTGTTGTTATCAATGTAGCCTTATCAGAGAAAATAATAGACACTGAAGAAAATTAAGTTATGTCCCATCACCGTTTACAGAATGTTAGCATTGATTGACATTGATACTGAAGTATGGGTTCTCGTGGCTTTGCTACAGGAAGTATTTAGAGCTAAAAGCATGAAGTAATAAACCCTCACGAAGACTGTTTTATACCGAGGTGTAGTCAGTGCATATCCTAGATAACATACTAAAACAAAGAGGAAGATAGTCTGTGTAGAAGTAGAGCGAAGGTTCAATAAAAGTGAAGAATTCTCGAATGTTCAGGTTGTCAAAAGTCTTAATTTAAATCCCATTTTACATTTTAGATGACCACTAATACCTCTGTCTCTCTTTCCCCCCTGCAGAGTAATGATGTGGGAGGCAGTACCTGGAACTGGATGTACTACATCCCCCTCATCATCATCGGCTCCTTCTTCATGCTCAACCTGGTGCTGGGTGTACTCTCAGGGTACGACACTTCACCTCATGTTCACAATTCCTTCCCATATAGAACCAGAGATGGCAAAGGTACACACGTCGTGTTTAAAAATACTCGTAGTAGAAGTACTGACTAAACTTCTTTACTCAAGTCAAAGTAAAGAGGCTTTGAAGTGTCCTTCAGTAAAAAGTACCCATAACTAGCAGCTGCTTTAAAGAGTACCTGACCTCCCTTTATATTAATAGAACAATAATGTCATTGTTAGCTACTGAATGTTTCCATGCTGACCAACGGCAACATGACAACGTTTCCATTGGTCCCTCTTCTTTAGAGAAGACCAGGTGTTACGTCCCCCTCTAGGGTAGAGGAAAACAACACACACCAGAATGGATTTGGTAATATTTATAATAGGGTTTAATAAATAACAATGAAGGTGTACAAACAAGATGAAACAAAAATAGCCTAGGCCAAAACAAAAGAGCCAAAAGGGTGCAAATCTACTGCTAGAAACAGAAGGAGGATGTGTCCACACAGGAGCAAGATGTGTGAGGCGTCTGATTGCAACAGAGCCTCTCGAGTGATAGCTGTCCTCAAGCTTTGTAGCGTCATCTCTGGCAGGTGTGCGCTGGGATGGCATGGGGAGTAAAGTGCGTCGGGCCCGGCGTGCTCCAATCAGTATCTTCGGGGGCGGAACCAGGAATTGGTAGCCAATCACGTTGAAGCAACCACACAGCTCATTTACAGGATAGCAAAACAGGATTAACAGGACCGGAGAGGCGACAGCCGTCACCCCCCCCCCTTAAAACACAAACCCACAGGTTTTGTGAAACTACACACACTACGATCCCATCGAATAACACCAACCAACCTGGACATGTCATCGGCCAACACTCTCTCTGAGCCCTTTTATATGGTGGGTATCTAACCTGGTAGCCCCGCTCGTTGCGTGAGCCGCTGGCGGTGCCGATACAGGCGAGTCCATAACATGAAGGGATCGTAGCAATTACACATCACACTTAACCAAAAGCTAGATCCCAAACAAATCTCAAGGTACCGTAAGGCTAACAATAGACCGAAGATGACTAACTGATAGCCTAGCAGACACTCTCAGATTACCGGGAGAGTCAGTCTGGCGGGAGGCGTGTCTGAGCCGGCATGTTGCGCTGGTCTCGCGACATCCTCGTGCGAAGGGGAAACCATATATTCTGGCTTTTCCTCGGACACAGCTTCATCTAGAACAGGGATGTCAAACTCAATTTCATTGCGGGCCACATCAGCATTATGGTTGCACTCAAAGGGCCGGTTGTAACTTTAAGACTATATAAAAATACATATATAAATATATCATATATATAAAATAATGTACATCATTGCCTCTGCATTGGATTATCATCGGATAGGGTAATAACTTCATAATTAACTACGTCTGAAAGCAGAAGTCTTTTCAGTGCGTATGTCCCAAAATGATTTAAAAAGAAAAGCCAAATTCTGGAGAAAAAAGAAATAGAAGTGACATTTTGAAATAAAAATCTAATTCTGAGAAAAAGGAATTCTATGAAAAAATGCATATTTTGAAGAAAAAAAGGCAAATTCGGAGAAAAAAGTCATATTTGAGATGCATTGTGGGACGTGTAGTTTATGGGCAACGTGCTTCTGCAGCATGTAACCGTATAATAAACATATTATATTCTTTGCAAGCTCTTGTGGGGCCGCATAAAATGAAGT
The DNA here is from genome assembly GCA_036324585.1 of Champsocephalus esox. Taxonomy (NCBI): domain Eukaryota; kingdom Metazoa; phylum Chordata; class Actinopteri; order Perciformes; family Channichthyidae; genus Champsocephalus; species Champsocephalus esox. The sequence goes on along the minus strand of CM070480.1, from coordinate 5,387,217 downwards.
CGCGGGCCGAATGTGGCCCCCGGGCCTTGAGTTTGACACCCCTGCTCTAGAAGCATCGGCACAAACATAGTATCAGACAATGTCACATCTGAGTCAGTCTTACGCCCCTGTGCACATGTGACTGCACAACTAGGGAAAATGTGAGTTTTTATTACCTCAGGTGACCCTGCGGACTGAGGGGCGTCCATTACTTCCAGTGCAGGAGTCACCTTACCACCCGCAATATCGTTTCCCATCAAGAATACTATACCTCGTATAGGTAACGCGGGACACACAGCAACAGTGGAACATAACCCATCTCAATGCCACATAGTATGGAGCCATAACCACAGGCTGACTGGTCAGAAAGTGGCAGCGCAGAGGCAACTATCACAGACTGTGACCCTCCAGTGTGTCGCAGTATATGCACGGGTCTCTGATCGGCAGGCTTACCAGTTCAAGATATCAACCCATCAAATACGAAGGGCTTAAAACAGTCATCTATCTCGTCAGTATCAGTTGTAGGATTAGTAAGTGACTCTGCTTTAATTAAGCCGATGCCTTTCGGCTGGGACATATTTTGTGGCTGCTCCCGACGCTTCAGAGTCTCGCCGTTTGCAATGACGTGTCCAGGCTGGTGACAGAAATAGCACTCTCTCTCCTCTTTTTCCACATTATACACATTCGATGGCTGAGTAAAGGGTGCAGCAGTCACCCGGCGGGTTGATCAGTAAAACCCGGAGAAAACACAGATTTGTGGGTAAGCACATACTCGTCAGCCAACACAGCTGCGGCTGAGAGAGTATTCACTTTCTGCTCATTTAGGTACACCACGATGCACTCGGACAAACATTTCTTAAATACTTCCATCAAAATGTATTCTCTCAGAGCACCTTTATCCGCGGCTTTACAGGAAGCCATCCACTTCGCAAACATCATTCCCTTTTCTCTGGCAAACTCCACATGGGTTTGATTAGGACCCTTCCTATGGTATCTACATTTCTGCCGGTAAGCTTCGGGTACGAGTTAATACACTCTGAGGATGGCAGTTTTAACGGTGTCATAATCAAGACTTTCCTCCAAAGAAAGAGCAGCCACTGCTTCCTGAGCTCTCCCGTGAATTCTACATTGCACCAGGAGAGCCCACGATTCAGCAGGCCACCGCAGCAATGCGCTCAAATGCGCCAAAATACGCATCCACTTCAGTCTCCCTAAAGGTTGGCACTAATGAGAGATGTTTACTCACATCAAAGGCAGGTGGATGAGGGCCGGCGGCCGGGGCAAAAGCGCCGGATGCGTGCAGTTGCGAGTCCAACTCCAGCTGACGCAACCTGACTGCTTTGTCGGCCTCAATCTCCAGCTTCCTTACTTCTAGCTGAAACTGTATCTGCCTGCTCTGCTCTTTGTCTGTTGCCTCCAGCTGAAGACGTGCAAGACATACCTTTAGTTTAGCCCCCTCTCGGGACTCCACTGAGCTACCAGGGGATAGTGCTTCATGGCGAGGCGACTTGAGCGGTGGTGTAAACCGCCTGTCGTCCTCACTGTCCCCACCCTCTCCCCGAGCAGCTGAAGGCTCCGCCTAAAGCTTCTGTGTCTCCCAATCTTCCGGTAGCGCATCAGACAGTGCAGGCAACACAAGATTGCCCCGTTCCACCAACTCATCCACAATGACCGCCTTTAAATCTGCTTTTAATAACTGCTTTGCCCCAGTGAGACTGAAGTGTTGAGCAATCTCTAACAGGTCTTCCTTACGACACTGATCTAGCTGCTTGACTGAAGGACTGATTAAAAAGGATTTCAAATCAAACAATGCCATACCCAGGGGAACTGCACTCAAGCTTTTACCCAATTGTTACCACCAACCCCACTGATAACCCCCGCATTCAGATCCCGGACGAGCCCCCAAATAAGTTACGTCCCCCTCTAGGGTAGAGGAAAACAACACACACCAGAATGGATTTGGTAATATTTATAATAGGGTTTAATAAATAACAATGAAGGTGTACAACAAGATGAAACAAAAATAGCCTAGGCCAAAACAAAAGAGCCAAAAGGGCGCAAATCTACTGCTAGAAACCGAAGGAGGATGTGTCCACACAGGAGCAAGATGTGTGAGGCGTCTGATTGCAACAGGGCCTCCCGAGTGATAGCTGTCCCCAAGCTTTGTAGCGTCATCTCTGGCAGGTGTGCGCTGGGATGGCATGGGGATTGGCGTGCGTCGGGCCCGGCGTGCTCCAATCAGTATCTTCGGGGGCGGAACCAGGAATTGGTAGCCAATCACGTTGAAGCAACCACACAGCTCATTTACAGGATAGCAAAACAGGATTAACAGGACCGGAGAGGCGACAGCCGTCACACCAGGAAGTGATGGATACACGGATCGTGTTCAAATCAATAGGAAGGCAATGACTCTAAATAATAATGATCACGCCACCAAACACACATTCAAACTAAAGGAACCAGCTGTTTGGAAAATGAGAGAAGTATAAAGTACAGGTATTACTGTTCAAAATGTAAGAAGTAGAAAGTACAGGTATTTGAGTTCAACATGTAAGACGTAGAAAGTACAGGTATTTGTGTTCAACATGTGAGAAGTAGAAAGTACAGGTATTTGGGTTCAACATGTAAGAAGTAGAAAGTACAGGTATTTGTGTTCAACATGTAAGAAGTAGAAAGTACAGGTGTTTGGGTTCAACATGTAAGAAGTAGAAAGTACAGGTATTTGGGTTCAACATGTAAGAAGTAGAAAGTACAGGTATTTGTGTTCAACGTGTAAGAAGTAGAAAGTACAGGTATTTGCGTTCAACATGTAAGAAGTAGAAAGTACAGGTATTTGTGTTCAACATGTAAGAAGTAGAAAGTACAGGTGTTTGTGTTCAAAATGTGAGAAGTAGAAAGTACAGGTATTTGGGTTCAACGTGTAAGAAGTAGAAAGTACAGGTATTTGTGTTCAACATGTAAGAAGTAGAAAGTACAGGTATTTGTGTTCAAAATGTGAGAAGTAGAAAGTACAGGTATTTGGGTTCAACATGTAAGAAGTAGAAAGTACAGGTATTTGAGTTCAACATGTAAGAAGTAAAAAGTACAGGTATTTGAGTTCAACATGTAAGAAGTAGAAAGTACAGGTGTTTGTGTTCAACATGAGAGAAGTAGAAAGTACAGGTATTTGGGTTCAACATGTAAGAAGTAGAAAGTACAGGTATTTGTGTTCAACGTGTAAGAAGTAGAAAGTACAGGTATTTGCGTTCAACATGTAAGAAGTAGAAAGTACAGGTATTTGAGTTCAAAATGTGAGAAGTAGAAAGTACAGGTATTTGAGTTCAAAATGTGAGAAGTAGAAAGTACAGGTATTTGTGTTCAACATGTAAGAAGTAGAAAGTACAGGTATTTGTGTTCAACATGTTAGAAGTAGAAAGTACAGGTATTTGAGTTCAACATGTAAGAAGTAGAAAGTACAGGTATTTGAGTTCAACATGTAAGAAGTAGAAAGTACAGGTATTTGGGTTCAAAATGTAAGAAGTAGAAAGTACAGGTATTTGGGTTCAACATGTAAGAAGTAGAAAGTACAGGTATTTGTGTTCAACATGTACTGTAAGAAGTAGAAAGTACAGGTATTTGTGTTCAACATGTAAGAAGTAGAAAGTACAGGTATTTGTGTTCAAAATGTGAGAAGTAGAAAGTACAGGTATTTGGGTTCAACATGTAAGAAGTAGAAAGTACAGGTATTTGAGTTCAACATGTAAGAAGTAAAAAGTACAGGTATTTGAGTTCAACATGTAAGAAGTAGAAAGTACAGGTGTTTGTGTTCAACATGAGAGAAGTAGAAAGTACAGGTATTTGGGTTCAACATATAAGAAGTAGAAAGTACAGGTATTTGTGTTCAACATGAGAGAAGTAGAAAGTACAGGTATTTGGGTTCAACATGTAAGAAGTAGAAAGTACAGGTATTTGAGTTCAACATGTAAGAAGTAGAAAGTGCAGGTGTTTGAGTTCAACATGTAAGACGTAGAAAGTACAGGTATTTGTGTTCAACATGTGAGAAGTAGAAAGTACAGGTATTTGAGTTCAACATGTAAGAAGTAAAAAGTACAGGTATTTGAGTTCAACATGTAAGAAGTAGAATGTACAGCTGTTTGTGTTCAACATGAGAGAAGTAGAAAGTACAGGTATTTGGGTTCAACATGTAAGAAGTAGAAAGTACAGGTATTTGAGTTCAACATGTAAGAAGTAGAAAGTGCAGGTATTTGTGTTCAACGTGTAAGAAGTAGAAAGTACAGGTATTTGCGTTCAACATGTAAGAAGTAGAAAGTACAGGTATTTGTGTTCAACATGTAAGAAGTAGAAAGTACAGGTGTTTGTGTTCAAAATGTGAGAAGTAGAAAGTACAGGTATTTGGGTTCAATGTGTAAGAAGTAGAAAGTACAGGTATTTGTGTTCAACATGTAAGAAGTAGAAAGTACAGGTATTTGTGTTCAACATGTTAGAAGTAGAAAGTACAGGTATTTGAGTTCAACATGTAAGAAGTAGAAAGTACAGGTATTTGAGTTCAACATGTAAGAAGTAGAAAGTACAGGTATTTGGGTTCAAAATGTAAGAAGTAGAAAGTACAGGTATTTGGGTTCAACATGTAAGAAGTAGAAAGTACAGGTATTTGTGTTCAACATGTACTGTAAGAAGTAGAAAGTACAGGTATTTGTGTTCAACATGTAAGAAGTAGAAAGTACAGGTATTTGAGTTCAACATGTAAGACGTAGAAAGTACAGGTATTTGTGTTCAACATGTGAGAAGTAGAAAGTACAGGTATTTGGGTTCAACATGTAAGAAGTAGAAAGTACAGGTATTTGAGTTCAACATGTAAGAAGTAGAAAGTACAGGTATTTGTTCAACATGTAAGAAGTAGAAAGTACAGGTATTTGAGTTCAACATGTAAGAAGTAGAAAGTACAGGTATTTGGGTTCAAAATGTAAGAAGTAGAAAGTACAGGTATTTGTGTTCAACATGTAAGAAGTAGAAAGTACAGGTATTTGTGTTCAACATGTAAGAAGTAGAAAGTACAGGTATTTGAGTTCAACATGTAAGAAGTAGAAAGTACAGGTATTTGAGTTCAACATGTAAGAAGTAGAAAGTACAGGTATTTGTTCAACATGTAAGAAGCAGAAAGTACAGGTATTTGAGTTCAACATGTAAGAAGTAGAAAGTACAGGTATTTGAGTTCAACATGTAAGAAGTAGAAAGTACAGGTATTTGGGTTAAAAATGTAAGAAGTCAAAGTAAAAAGTCGTCAGAAAGACAAGTAGTGGAGTAAAGTACTGATACCAGACAAATGTACTGAAGTACAGTAACTAAGTATTTGTACTCCACTACTTCCCACCTCTGTATATCCCACTGCATACTTCTCTACGCTCTGGATTGTTTATATGTTGTGTTTTGTTTGATTGAAATTAGCTAAATGTCATACTGAAAATGTGTCCAACAGGGAATTTGCCAAAGAGAGAGAGCGGGTGGAGAACCGGAGCGAGTTCCTAAAGCTGAGGCGACAGCAGCAGATTGAGAGAGAGCTCAACGGATACCTGGAGTGGATCTGCAAAGCAGGTCAAGACACACACACACACACACACACTGCTCATTGTAGAAAAACAACTGAATAGAAATGCGGTGTATTGACGTCTTATTCCCCTTATGTTCAGAAGAAGTGATCCTGGCTGACGATGAAGTCCCTGGGAACTTTGATGGTAACTAACCATAATTTTTTGATTGTTTACTTTAACTGAGACAGAATAAAATGTTCAGACAGTATCAAGACAGATAGTCTATACATGGAGATATTGGAAATCAAAAAAACATTTATCATAAGAAGACGTTCAATTTGTAGAAATATAACAGCAGAAAAAGACTTGATACTTATTGTATGACTACAAATCTAAACGTGCTCTTCCTATTGGCTGGTTTGGTACATACTGTATCTTAGCATTGTCTTTAGCTAGCAATGCTAATCACCGCTGGAGGGATGGGCTGCTTATTAATATGGGCTGCATACGGTGTAGAAATGCACAAATATGTTTGAAATTGGTGCTTCATGACCAGGAAAAAACGGTTGTATTCCCTATTGCTTAAGTGGTTAAAAACCTACAAGTACCACAATGCATTGGGGTCGTTGCACTGCTATCGTCACTGGTTGGTCGGCAAGGCATTATTCTTCCTCCGCACTGTAACCTGGCTCATACAAGGAGCCATGAGTATCTGATCCTTGCCTTAGTAAGAAAGGGTTTCACACAAAAACAGCAGAAGAACAATCTGAGGTTTGAACAAAAGTCAAACGGGTCATTTGGAAAGTTAAACGGGGTTTATTTGCATATTCTACCCACAGCTAAGTCTGCCAGAATTTCTCAGTTACATGTTGGGTACAGCATGAAACACAAGTGACGAACAGAATAATATGGTTTAAACCAGTGTTTCTCAAACTTGTTCATACCAAGGACCACTTAACCAATAAAAAAACACTCGCGGACCACCTAACTCCATAAATATCCAAAAACACATCGTTTTTTACAAATCGCCTGAAAATTGTACAAACAAGTGGCAACATGTGTGATGAAGGTGCTTATCTGGGCTATATCATGCAATCGAAAGTGAAACTTAAGCTCGCTCCATTGGGGAGATATTCCCGCGAGAGTGCGAAAAACTTAAATAAATGTATTTATTTAAAATGTGAAATGTTACCAATATACTCACGGACCACTAGGGGGCGCTCACGGACCACCGGTGGTCCGCGGACCACACTTTGAGAAGCACTGGAATGAAGACGCTATTCTCGATGTTTCTCTTTGATAGGAACGAGGCGAAGGCCGACCATCAAAACCAAAAACAACAAGACAGAGCTGCTGAACCCTGAGGAGGGAGGGGACAACATGGGGGATGCAGTAGGTAAGAAAAACAGAGTGAGATGCGGGGATAGAAAATTGGAAGCTAGGGTGGAAGCTGGGGTGGTGGTGGGGTAGAAGCTGGGGTGGTGGTGGGGTGGAAGCTGGGGTGTAAGCTGGGGTGGTGGTGGGGTAGAAGCTGGGGTGGTGCTGGGGTGGAAGCTGGGGTGGTGGTGGGGTGGTGGTGGTGGGGTGGAAGCTGGGTGGAAGCTGGGGTGGAAGCTGGGGTGGAAGCTGGGGTGGTGCTGGGGCGGAAGCTGGGGTGGAAGCTGGGGTAGAAGCTGGGGTGGAAGCTGGGGTGAGCTGGGGTGGAAGCTGGGGCAGAAGCTGGGGTGGTGGTGGGGCGGAAGCTGGGGTGGTGGTGGGGCGGAAGCTGGGGTGGTGGTGGGGTGGAAGCTGGGGTGGTGCTGGGGTGGAGCTGGGGTGGTGCTGGGGCAGGCAAGCAGCAGCGACGTAGAGGTAGCTGCAGCAATGGGTTGGCTGTAGAGGGGCAAGGGGCGGTAGTAGAGGGGCAAGGGGCGGTATGTATGAATGCAGCACAAGTGCTCGAGCTGACTGCCTGAAGTGGCTCGCAGGCCCCGGACCTTCAGAGGTAACCATGTCCGTGCCTCCCCGCAGGTTTTGCGCGCTCCAGCATAAAGAACGGGGCAGACGACTCTAATTACAACACAAAGGAGCGACGATTTCGATTCTTCATCCGCAAGATGGTGAAGACGCAGACCTTCTACTGGACGGTGCTCTGCCTGGTGGGCCTCAACACCATGTGTGTGGCCGCGGTGCACTACGACCAGCCGGACGTGCTCTCGGACTTTCTCTGTGAGTACACATGTGACACACTCCACCCTGACCGGCTCTAAGTATGTTTGGTTGGAGAAAAAAACATTAATGGCTGAATTCATAAATCACCCGCTAAAGTCGGAGGTTACACACCGTAACCCTATTCTATAAGCATACGGGTGCCACTCTTCTCCAACCACACGTCCAGCATGTGACCTCTGACTGGAGGCTGTGGGTACGGTGGGAGGAGCCTCGACTCACGCACACCATGGCAGGCCGACATCTTAAGCACGAGACGTTTTTAAACAATTTACAACTAAAGCAAGAACAGAAAGACTTTGCAACGGGTTGTAACTACTCACCCGTATCCATGACAACAGTGATATATTGCATTCTTTAGTCTAGTAGACACACACACACACACACACACACTCTCTCATTCTCACACACACACACATACACACTCTCTCACTCTCACACACACACGCACACACACATACACACATACACACACACACACACACACACACACACATTGGGGTCCAGTGGCATTAGCATATGAGGCTGTAGCTGCTGATGGAGTCCATTCATCAGCAGCCTGTCATCCCCCACTGTTGACTTCCACTCATCCCTCTCTCTCTCTCTCTCATCTCTCTCTCTCTCTCCCTCTCTCTCCCTCTCTCTCCTCTCTCCCCCTCTCCCCGTCACCTC
>CM070480.1:5341330-5371330 GCA_036324585.1 Champsocephalus esox | reverse complement strand
GACTACCTCTTTGTGTTCTCTCAGTCTCTGCACTCGACCTTGCTACTTTCAATATTGCAAGCTCATCGACAGCCCGACATCTATCGACATCTATCGACGCCGAAAATCGTCTCGGTATGTAAGGGCCTTAAGAGAGACTAAACACCTTAAGATTCCCCTTAAGAGAGACTAAACACCTTAAGAGTCTCCTTAAGAGAGACTAAACTCATTAAGATTCTCCTTAAGAGATACTAAACTCCTTAAGATTCTCCTTAAGAGATACTAAACTCCTTAAGATTCCCCTTCAGAGAGACTAAGTTAAAGTTTTCTTTCTCGCCGTTATTTGTATAATTGCACACACACAGAAAGCACTGTCTTTCCTAACAACTGTGATTGGCAGGCATTCAAGCACACACACACACACACACACACACACACACACACACACACACACACACACACACACACACACACACACACACACACACACACACCCACCCACCATCACACTCTCCCCGCATTCTCATCCTCTAAAATATGATTAAGCGATTGTTCTGCGAGTGAAAGGCACAGATTCGCTCTTTGTGGAGGGCGGCTGTAGAATCTGCTCCCGGCAGCAGAAACGCTGACAATGGGCCGCTTCAAAACGCCGCTCCCAAAAACCCCGCTGCTCCTTTAGAAGTCTCCGGACTTTGATCGCATGATTAGAAGCTGCAGGTTTTTGTGCTGCAGTTCTGCTTGTCAATTAGGACGTGTCAATCGAATGCTTTCTGTCAGTCATAGCACTTATACCTACCGTACTTTTCGGATATAATATATATATATATATATAATATATATCACATGAATCTCCCGCCCCCGACATACAAGGCGAAAAACCCCGGGGATTTTATGGGAGCAATATGTATATAAACTCCCCAAACAGGCGAAAACCTACCAGTTTCACCACTGTCTCTGCCACCTCCCTCCATGCTGGTTCCTCCGGTTTGTATCCCGGTAGGTGAAGAGGGTCTGGTCATACAAAACTGGGTGATTCGCTACAGCGATAATTAGTTTCTCCTCCAACTTTCTTTTAAATATAGAAATGAACGGCGGGATATCTCTCCCAGCTTAGACGCGGTTTGATTGGCTACGGCTTCAGCTGTCAGATTTTGGGAAACGGGATTTGATTGGCTGGCGCTGGCTACTCCGGCGTCTCCGGCGTCAGAAGTTGAACGGACCGCTCTGCTACCCACAATTCAGTTCGGCGAAAAAGCGAGACAACGTGACGTCACCCCGTTGAAAGTGAATGGGCAGATTGGAGTTGTCGACGCTTCCGACGCTGTAGTGTGGACGGGACAGGTCGCGCGCCAAAGTAAAAGTGGAACCGAGAGACAGAACGAGAGCAAGACAGACGGACAGTTTAGCTGCTGCGGCTCATATGCAGGTGCGCTTTATAGTCCGAAAAGTACGGTAGTTGATTCAGTAATAAATGTATATCTTATGGCCAAGGGTTAGTTACTCACATTGCAGTCTGCAAGAATTATCCTTCTATATCCTGCCGTCACTTTGGCGCAAGTCACACGTGCACTATTTGCAAGTATTGTGTAGTTAATTTCGGGGAAATCAGCAAACTTGTTTAAACACACCCTGGAAAATAAGACCATGAACCACAAGAGGAGATGTTATGTATACAAGACGTTGGCGACCTTTTTGTTGTCGTAATATATGGTTCTGAGATATAAAAAACATCCCACTTTTCCAAATGTAATCTGAAACATTATCCTACTCACACATGTACAACTTTGAATTAGAGGACAGTGTAGTCCATATTCAATGTGAGCACACTGCATGTTGTTAGCACTGCTGCTGCTGGTTCTGGATCTCTATGGATGCCATTGTTCGATTTCTCACTTCAGATTTTGTTCAATCACACGTTGAAATTGCAGTTATACTTTTATAGCCAAATGTGCAAATATTCTGTCTTCTACTGAAGTCATTTCCTTTCGTATCGATCTGATATCAGACGTCCTTTATTTGTCTCACAGCGGCAACATCTACAATGTTACAGAATATTCGTCCAGATGAGCTTAAACCCTGCACGGACTTTCACTCAAAGGATATTGGCAACATTAATTACACTGTAATCAGAGTTGTAATTGTATCGTAATATTATATTTTAAGTGTACTATATATCATTGAATTGACCGCTTCTTTAATCTTGTTTAATAATTGTTTGTGTGACAGAGATTATGCAATGTTTTTAGTGTGTATTGTTTGTTATGTACCTACCTCAAGACCGCAGATGGAAATTAGCTATTAGCTCAAATCTGACATAAAATACATGTTGTCTTTTCTGAGTTTAATGTATTTGTATGCATGGTACTTGTTCAAATAAATACAGCAAAGTGGACAGTGTAGATAATGTTTTAGACCAGTGTTTCTCAAACATTTTCATACCAAGGACACTTAACCAATAAAAAAACACTCGCGGACCACCTAACTCCACAAATATCCAAAAACACATCGTTTTTTTAGAACCGATTACAAATCGCCTGAACATGGTACAAACAAGTGGCAACATGTGTGACGAAGGTGTTGCGCTGGGCTATATCATGACATCGAAAGTTAGACTTAAGCTCGCTCCATTGCGGAGATATTCCCGCGAGAGTGCGGAAAACTTAAATGTATTTATTTATTTCAAATGTGAAATGTTACCAATATACTCACGGACCACTAGGGGGCGCTCAGGGGCCACCAGTGGTCCGCGGACCACACTTTGAGAAGCACTGTTTTAGACTACAATACATGCATACATACCAATTAACCAAATGAACATGAAATAAATAAGCATCCAAGGTAAGCAAGAAGTATTTTAAAATGGTGTTTTTAGGACGTACTCTTACGGCTGATTTCTAATGCGTTCCCTTATGTATCTGCCATTTTGTTTTCCTTTACCAATGTTGGTTCGAGGCTTTTATCGTCATAGCTACAGTGTGGTTATGACAACGGAGATCTGAGGTCACAGGCTCCTCCTACAGTGCAACACAATAACACAGATAATAGTGCAAGTAAATACACATAAAACAGAATAGACATAGTGCAGAAAAGTCTATATACAAGTAATTGGAGTATTGATGTATACGAGATGCAAACAGATGAATGTTATTGACGTTGTTTCAAAAGTGCAGGTGTTTAGTAGTCTAATGGCCTGTGGGACAAAACTGTCCCTGAGTCTGGTGGTGTTAGTCCTTTAATGTTCACGTCCCTCCGTCTTTGTGTCTCCACCCGCAGCAAGGAGCAGCAGAAGAACAACATTAAGGGCGGCAAGTCAGTGTGGGAGCAGCGGACGAGCGAGATCCGGCGACAGAACCTGATGACGAGTCGAGAGGCCCTCTACAACGAGCTGGAGCAGGAGGACTGGAAGGTGGGAGACGAAGGAGAAGGGGTGAGGACACTTTGTATTAAACCCATTACAGCACAACAAGGGAACATCAATTAGAGGACACCATCGACCTGGAGGTTGTTCACCGACAGCAGAGGTGGGAAGACACCAAGGAGACGTACTCAAGCACTTAAAGGTCACCTAGTGTGCACAATCCACTTCTTCATGTCTCTTCTACATCAACATGTGTCCCCTCTTCTCCATGTCTCTTCTACATCAACATGTGTCCCCTCTTCTTCATGTCTCTTCTACATCAACATGTGTCCCCTCTTCTTCATGTCTCTTCTACATCAACATGTGTCCCCTCTTCTTCATGTCTCTTCGACATCAACATGTGTCCCCTCTTCTTCATGTCTCTTCTACATCAACATGTGTCCCCTCTTCTTCATGTCTCTTCTACATCAACATGTGTCCCCTCTTCTCCATGTCTCCTCTACATCAACATGTGTCCCCTCTTCTTCATGTCTCTTCTACATCAACATGTGTCCCCTCTTCTTCATGTCTCTCCTACATCAACATGTGTCCCCTCTTCTTCATGTCTCTTCTACATCAACATGTGTCCCCTCTTCTCCATGTCTCTTCTACATCAACATGTGTCCCCTCTTCTTCATGTCTCTTCGACATAAACATGTGTCCCCTCTTCTTCATGTCTCTTCTACATCAACATGTGTCCCCTCTTCTTCATGTCTCTTCTACATCAACATGTGTCCCCTCTTCTCCATGTCTCTTCTACATCAACATGTGTCCCCTCTTCTCCATGTCTCTTCTACATCAACATGTGTCCCCTCTTCTTCATGTCTCTTCTACATCAACATGTGTCCCCTCTTCTTCATGTCTCTTCTACATCAACATGTGTCCCCTCTTCTCCATGTCTCTTCTACATCAACATGTGTCCCCTCTTCTTCATGTCTCTTCTACATCAACATGTGTCCCTTCTTCTCCATGTCTCTTCTACATCAACATGTGTCCCCTCTTCTTCATGTCTCTTCTACATCAACATGTGTCCCCTCTTCTTCATGTCTCTTCTACATCAACATGTGTCCCCTCTTCTTCATGTCTCTTCTACATCAACATGTGTCCCCTCTTCTCCAGGTCTCTTCTACTTCAACATGTGTCCCCTCTTCTTCATGTCTCTTCTACTTCAACATGTGTCCCCTCTTCTTCATGTCTCTTCTACATCAACATGTGTCCCCTCTTCTCCATGTCTCTTCTACATCAACATGTGTCCCCTCTTCTTCATGTCTCTTCTACATCAACATGTGTCCCCTCTTCTCCATGTCTCTTCTACATCAACATGTGTCCCCTCTTCTTCATGTCTCTTCTACATCAACATGTGTCCCCTCTTCTTCATGTCTCTTCTACATCAACATGTGTCCCCTCTTCTCCATGTCTCTTCTACATCAACATGTGTCCCCTCTTCTTCATGTCTCTTCTACATCAACATGTGTCCCCTCTTCTCCATGTCTCTTCTACATCAACATGTGTCCCCTCTTCTCCATGTCTCTTCTACATCAACATGTGTCCCCTCTTCTTCATGTCTCTTCTACATCAACATGTGTCCCCTCTTCTTCATGTCTCTTCTACATAAACATGTGTCCCCTCTTCTCCATGTCTCTTCTACATCAACATGTGTCCCCTCCTCTTCATGTCTCTTCTACATCAACATGTGTCCCCTCTTCTCCATGTCTCTTCTACATCAACATGTGTCCCCTCTTCTCCACGTCTCTTCTACATCAACATGTGTCCCCTCTTCTTCCTGTCTCTTCTACATCAACATGTGTCCCCTCTTCTTCATGTCTCTTCTACATCAACATGTGTCCCCTCTTCTCCATGTCTCTTCTTCATCAACATGTGTCCCCTCTTCTCCATGTCTCTTCTACATCAACATGTGTCCCCTCTTCTTCATGTCTCTTCTACATCAACATGTGTCCCCTCTTCTTCATGTCTCTTCTACATCAACATGTGTCCCCTCTTCTCCATGTCTCTTCTACATCAACATGTGTCCCCTCTTCTCCATGTCTCTTCTACATCAACATGTGTCCCCTCTTCTCCATGTCTCTTCTACATCAACATGTGTCCCCTCTTCTTCATGTCTCTTCTACATCAACATGTGTCCCCTCTTCTTCATGTCTCTTCTACATCAACATGTGTCCCCTCTTCTTCATGTCTCTTCTACATCAACATGTGTCCCCTCTTCTCCATGTCTCTTCTACATCAACATGTGTCCCCTCCTCTTCATGTCTCTTCTACATCAACATGTGTCCCCTCTTCTCCATGTCTCTTCTACATCAACATGTGTCCCCTCTTCTTCACGTCTCTTCTACATCAACATGTGTCCCCTCTTCTTCATGTCTCTTCTACATCAACATGTGTCCCCTCTTCTTCATGTCTCTTCTACATCAACATGTGTCCCCTCTTCTCCATGTCTCTTCTACATCAACATGTGTCCCCTCTTCTTCATGTCTCTCCCACATCAACATGTGTCCCCTCTTCTCCATGTCTCTTCTACATCAACATGTGTCCCCTCTGTGGAAAGAGACTCTGAAAGTCTCAGGAACAAAGATTTTCTCTCTTTTTGATCCATTTCTATAAAAACCTGTCTGAAATGAGCTGATCAGATTTTGGCCACTTTATGATGTCATAACGATGTGTTGTCGTGTGTAACCATTAGCCAATCAGCAACCAAGGTAACCCCCCCCCCTTATCACCTGAACCTCCTCTAGAGCACCATTGAGTTCTTTGTAACCAGATGTCTCTCAGAGGGTACTTACTTCACTGTGAGGTACATGGTGTACTTCTACTCTACTACATGTATTAATCCCTTTAGTTACTTCACAGATGAATGATGTGAAATCTAACCAAGTGTTGAATCAGACTTTAGTTCCACCTGGAGTGAATCCACCAGCTACCCTGCAGTCTACAAAGTACTTCAGACTAGCTGCACCTTCACCAGCTACCCTGCAGTCTACAAAGTACTTCAGACTAGCTGCACCTCCACCAGCTACCCTGCAGTCTACAAAGTACTTCAGACTAGCTGCTCCTCCACCAGCTACCCTGCAGTCTACAAAGTACTTCAGACTAGCTGCACCTCCACCAGCTACCCTGCAGTCTACAAAGTCCTTCAGACTAGCTGCACCTCCACCAGCTACCCTGCAGTCTACAAAGTACTTCAGACTAGCTGCACCTCCACCAGCTACCCTGCAGTCTACAAAGTACTTCAGACTAGCTGCACCTTCACCAGCTACCCTGCAGTCTACAAAGTACTTCAGACTAGCTGCACCTCCACCAGCTACCCTGCAGTCTACAAAGTACTTCAGACTAGCTGCACCTCCACCAGCTACCCTGCGGTCTACAAAGTACTTCAGACTAGCTGCTCCTCCACCAGCTACCCTGCAGTCTACAAAGTACTTCAGACTAGCTGCACCTCCACCAGCTACCCTGCAGTCTACAAAGTACTTCACGGAGGAATTAAAATGCATTTTAATGATCATACTATACCATGCATACAAAACACAGAAGGCTTTCCGATGCACTATATCAACGGTCAATCAACATTATTGATGCGTATGATTAATTATAGGCATCTAATGTATGTTTTTGACAAGTTATTAATGAAATGATATTCAAAATGTAACAAAACGATCACACAGTATACTTTAGTAGTCCATTCAGTATCATTTTGTACAACGATAAGTCAATATTGATGCATTTACAATGATCATTCAGTCAATCAAGATGCTTTATTAATCCCAAGGAGGGGGGATTAGGTTTTGTGACCGCTGCATCATGTTAGAATAAAATAAATAGATATTTTTTAAAAACATACCAAAGTAAAAATGTAGCCACAGCATGCTGCATCTTAACATTTCATTGTTGCTGTGAAGTTAAGTGTATTAAGTGTTGTCATAAAGCATTTTGTTTAAATCAGGGGTGGGGAACCTCCGGCCCCCGAAAAAAATGAAAGAAATCTAGACCGCAAAAAAAATAAACAAGCGAGTGCCTGTGTTTCCTGACCAAGGTCAGGGTCCTTGAACACAACACGAGCCTAACGTGTCTTCACGTGGTATATGTCTCGTCTGACAGGGGGGCAGTTCTGACGGAGAGCACCAGAACAAAGCTCCAGCACTTCAGATAAGGGTCCGTACACCAAGGTTGCCAACTCTCACGCATCTGGCGTGTGACACACGCTTTCACTCTCCATCTCACGCTCTCACGCTGCCCAAACTATTCTCACGCCAAAACAAGAATACCGAAGACTAGAAACGGTTTTGAAAACTTTTGTCACGTAGTGATCGTCTTCTCAATAGAACATCTTTGATAATGTCTCCTGGCCAATCAGAATCAAGATAACAGCGTTGTGTTCTTGCAGGAAGTCCCGACGGAGAATACTTTTGCTGTAGTGCATCTCTCTATACATCGATACAAAATGTGGGGTCTTATTCCATTATGTGTTGATTTCGTTCAACACATCATGAAATAAGACCCCACATTTTCCCGGCAATTATTGCAATAAACGATAATATTGTCGGCACCGTTGTATGACCATTTTAGACATAATGATAATATATAATAATAATTCAAGTACATCCTTTCAAACTGCTAGTAAATGGCAATTTATCGAGTTCATTTTTATTTATCGTACGATAAGTCAATTAATTGCTTATCGCGACACAATAAAATAATAAAACAGTGGAAACAAACATGTCTTTGACTTTAATTAGTGAATGAAACGTTTGTGCCCTTTATAGTCTGTGTCCAATTTTGTGTATTTGTATATATTGGATATATATCCTATATATATGCTAAGGTCCCGCTGCTGACACGATAGCAGTCATTTCGTGCGCATGTGTAATCAAACCCATGATACCAAAATCCCACTCCAGCCAGGTACCCAAAGTTGGCAACCCTGCCGTACACATGCCGCAGTTTCTGCGTGGCTGTGTCTTCAGCTGAGAGCCCAGTGGCGATCTGTTCATCCGTCACTCTGATCAGACAGTCAATAACTGTGTTGTTGTTAGCATCTGGTTAGCTAGCTATGCTAACGAATACAAGAAGCTTTTTCTCCAACCAGTGAGGTGAAGGCACATCTTTATATGATCATTATAGTTATCAAAAAATAAGATAATAAAGTAAACAGGTATAAAATACTGTGACAGTGAAAAAAAGTTGTTATTAAGAAACAAGAATACAGTTTGAAAGGAGAGTGATTTGTAAAATATCCATAAAGAAAAAGTAAATCTGCTTCCAGTTCTGTTTCATCTGGTGTTGAGAGATGTCTCCATAGATCTCCTCATGTTGCTCTCAGTGCACCAGATCGATGCTTTACTTTACCCCCCTAGAGGAGCCCCCCCCCCACTTAAATCATGTTCACATGGATAGGAAACTAAATACATTTGCACACATCTTGTGTCCATATCTTTCTGTTTGGTGGTCATGCCACACCCTGCATGGTGAGATATCTGGATTAAGAGGTTGCTTTTTCTTTGCACAGCATGAAAGAAAGGTGAAATGAATGGGCTGTGATTTTAGTATTTTTAAGCAGAGGTCAATCATTTGTACGGCCCTCGGAGGATGTTGACATTTTTTGAAATGGCCCTTGAGAGGAAAACGGTTCCCGACCCCTGCTCTAAATGATACCCATAAAACCCTTTAGATCCGGCCTTCATGCAAATTGTTATTAAAAGCTCCATCTTATCCCTGCCTTGCTTACTCTAAATACGTAACATTTCTATTGATCTGCATCAGAAACACTCGACTAACACGAGGCTCTGACCCGCTTCTCCACCGCTGTGTATTCTGGGTCATGCTGCACTTCACAGATATTTTACTCCATGGTGTAATGTCCCTTAAAGCCTGCGAAAGACTGTTATTACTGCGCTCGCTGCTGCTATATGGGACGGCTTCGAGCTGCGTGCTTGGGAGCGATGCATTATTAAAGTGGGGCACGCAGAGAAATCCAGAGCTGTACCCAAAGAGAGCCTTAAAACTGGAGCGAGGGGAAGTGTAGCGCACTCCATAAAAGAAATCAGAAAGGGAGATGAGGAGTCGAAGGAAACGGCCCGGTATGATGTTCACAGCTGATCCTGAAAAGATTTGTGACCATTTAGATTTGAAATGTCCTTTCTGCCATACTGAATCAAACTGCTATCCCAACCTTATACACATTTTTAATTAATCGTATGTACAACGCAGCTGTACAGATACAAGTATGCATGCAAGTCAATGAGGAATGAGTGTCCTTCATTGTTGCAGGTCATTCTAGTTAGCACAACAAAAGTTACACCTACACGTTACAGTCCATCGTTGCTTTGGGTGTTCCATCGGTTATGTGTACCTTTGACAAACTGCTTGTACTTAAACGTCTCCTCCTGCATGAGTTAAAAGGAACTATGTCTTATCTTTAAAAAAAACGGATATATAGGCAATTGAGAATGAATGCATCTTATGAACAAGCATATATAAATCTTGCAATAGACAATTGAGATCAGTCTCTGAATTACAGTATATGCTGCCACCTTAATAAAGAAGGTCAGTGGAAATACATGTGTGTGAAGAGTCAAAAGCATAAATCTATAGAAATCTTGTTTGTATTATTTATTAAATGTTACTTAAAAGAATCACACATTGAATTGCCTTCAGTTCCAGTGTATGTGCATGGTAGCGTATGGCCAGTGGGCTCAGTAGTAGGATAATGTTAGAAAAAAATCACTCGTCAGCGGCTTGAGCTTCGATCAGGATCCATGTGTCTGTGACCCTCTCCAGAATGGAAGTAGTCCTCACATACAGAGCATCAACTAGTTCCTGAGCAGTGTCCTTCACATGCTGATATCCAAGAGAGGGAGTTACACAGTCACAAGATGGAGGGATACCGGTAGAGTTTTTAATGAAAATGTTGGCTTTTTTCTGAAAATGTCAAAATTCTGACTTTTTCTCAAAATTATCACTATTTTAAATAAAAATCTGATTTTTTTCTCTAAATTATCAATTTTTCCTAAAAATCTCTAAATTATCACTTTTTCTCAAAATTATCACTTTTTCTCAAAATTATCACTTTTTCTCAAAATCTTTAAATTATCACTTTTAAAAAAAAATTATCCCTTTTTCTCTAAATTATCACTTTCTCTCAAAATCCTCACACATAGAGGAATAGAAAGCAGTATTCAATGTTTACTTCAGATTAGCTCCACGTCAGACATGAGCATGCTTGATGTCTCTCTCCATAGAGGCTGAATCCTCATGTACATCACATAGCTATCATCTGCCTCAAGCAGTCCTGATGCTCTTCCAGGTCATCACACATCCTGTCACGTTCACAGCTACAGTTGGGATACCTTTGTTATCGTGTGACTCTCATGTTGGAAGAGGACATTCAGTATTTTCACGACATGTATTCTTGATTTCTAGAGCACCTTCTCACCCACCTGCTGCTTTTTTAACCCCCACCCAGGGGGTTGCCATCCCACGGAAAGCCCGCGGGGACATGAAGACCCATCTGGACCGTCCGCTGGTGGTCAACCCGCAGGACAACCGCAACAACAACACCAACAAAACCCAACCGGGCGAACTACCTCTGGACCAGGAGTACCAACGCCAGGACATGGATCAATTCCACCGAGTCACCCATAATAACCGGCACCACCACCACCACCACCATCCGAAAGTCAACGGGTCGGAGAACGTGGAGACGACCCAGCCGGCGAAGACCCGAATGGAGCATGGATTCAGCTGCACATCTCTGGGAAACGTTGAGGTTTGTAGGGTATTGAGTCAGGATTAGCTGAAAAGAGTCCAGGAAGCTTATTTACAAGTTAACAGCGTTTAATAAAACAGCTGTGCTCCTCCGTCCACCGGCATGGGATGAGAAAAGAGACCGACTTCCTGCTTGTGTCACATATTTATCATCTGAAGTCTTCTCCCATTGGCTTAGCGTCGACGGGGGCGGGTCCAAGGCACGTCCTGCCTGTCGTCATTTCCTCTTGTTAGTTTTACAATCTTCTAATGTTTATTGGTAATTTAAACATGCCCTAATAATAGCATTACAGTGTGTTTAGTGTGCAACACCGCGTGTAATTTCTCCTTATATTCCTGTACAAAACATACTGTTAGCTACATGCTAACGGCTACATGCTAACGGCTACATGCTAACGGCTATATGCTAACGGCTACATGCTAACGGCTACAAACAACGTCCGGAAGTCGACGACATTGTCGACGCACTAAACTTCCGGTTTCAGAATAAAACAGTGTATTAGTTTAGTTTAGTTTATTTATTTATAGTGTCGTGGACAGTCCCCATCGATGAACTGTCACAAAAACAGTAAATGGAGCAGCTTTAGCCGACATGGCTAATTTCCAGCCGTTGTCCCCGGCCAGATGGTAATAGACACCCTTAAAATTACAATATAATTGCAATTAATTTAAAGTTTTCTTCCTTCCAGGTTCAACCTGGGGAGGAAAGGCACGGACACAGGAGCCATCGAGGACATAGGCACCGAAACAGAGAGGCCCAAAGTGTGTCCCCGCACCACAGCGAGGGGGTCGAGGGGAACCACGAACACAGGAGGTCCCGGCACCGCAAGGGGGAAGAGGGCCGGAGACACAGATCTAAAGGGACGGAGGGAGAGGGGGAGAAAGGCGAGGAAGGGGAGGGAAGGAAAACGAGAAGGCATCGCCACAGCAACCATCACAACAGAAAGTGAGTGAAGGTTTATTTAAAAAGTCAAAGTCAACTTTATTGTCAATCTTTCAGTTTGTGAGTTCAGACAGAGAGATCGAAATACCGTTTCCCACAATCCCGAATACAAAAGTACAAATATATATAAAAATATATATGCCTATAATTATTTTTTTCTTTTGGACACCAGTATGCTTAAAACATATCTAAAAGGAAACGCATGTAAAACTTTTGTTGGTATAGTGCTGTATAAAGTTCACTTGTGCAACCACAATTGTGAGTGGATCCGTAACTTGCGTTATTTAGCTCAAATGTAGATGTATGACGTTAAGAAGTGTCCAGAATTGACGCTAAGCGAGCACCATACCTAGTACTCCTCCTCTGCCCCCTTTATTCCTATTTCTTCTTCATCCGTTTTCCCTTTGACCCTTCCACTTAATCAGGGAGCACCACAGTCTCTCCACCACTCGACCCATTCAGCAGTACAACGAGGACCTGGACAACATCCGCAACAACAGCAAGTTGGCCAGTGCCCAGGAGCATCCGTACGACCTTCCACCGGATCACCCTGACCACGTCAACAACCTGCTGAACTGCCGTGACGCCGACACCCACACGCTGCTGCACAGCATGGACAGCCTGATCCTCACCAGCATGGCCAAACCAGAGTACACCAAGATAGACATGCCTCCTGTGTACCCTTACCCCTCCACCAACGCCATCCTGCAAGGTGAGCATCTGCGCTGTAAACCAGGGTAGACTATCAAAGGTGCTTCAAAGATCCCTTGACGTTAAGAAAGTACGGTATTGGCCATAGACAAATAACTACTAGATTAACATTCAAAAGATTCAAAGGTTTTATTGTCATATGCACATAAGCAATTCTTCTGACTTGAGCTCCTCCAACAATGCAACATATATAGTCAAATACAATAATAATAAGTAGTGCAACAAATCTATTTACATGTCAATAGAATATACGATATGTACGAGAACAGAATATGAAATTAAATAATGTAAATTAAGACAAAATTAAATACGGTTTATTGCGGTTAAAAACAAAAAGGACTGTTTATCGGGGCACTTAAAGGGGACCTATCATGCAAAATGCACTTGTGTACGTCTTTTCTACACGAATATGTGTCCCCGGTGTGTCAGGAACTGTGTCAGAAAGCACAACCCTCTCTCTTTTCCTCCGTACCCAAATCTCTAAAAACGGGGCTGCGACGGATCTGATCCAGATTTGAAATATCTCTGACGTCAGAAACGAGGAGCTCCGCCTCTATGGGAAACTCTCCACCTATCAGGAGGAGACAGCCACGGCCATTGCCGTTCCAAAGCGCTGGAGACGCTGTAGTACATATGCCAGGCCTGTAGGTGGCGCTGTAGTCTGCCACAAAAGCAGCGAAGAAGACTTCTCACAGATTCAGCCCTGGCAAAAACATGGCTTAAAAAAAGCAAATGGAGCGAAATGAGGCATGGCTAAAATGCAGGATCTGTTTGGTAGACATGTTTTATATAAGTATAATATATTATTCAAATATAGCATGATAGGTCCACTTTAACAGAGCTCAGGTGTTTAGCTGTCTTATGGCCTGTGGGATAAAACTATCCCTGAGTCTGCTATAGATTTGTTCTAGATTATTTAAATATGCTCTTTTGATGAAAGCCAACAATAACTGATCAAATAATTTACTTAAAATATGAATAGGGAAACTGTGGACCACATTGGGATGGGCAACACCGAGGTAGAGCATGTTTTAAACTCAATGAATAAGGTCTTGTAACTACAAATGTGTGACTCAATACAGCGGATTAAAGGTCTCTATAGTAACTGAAAAGATTAGTCAACAAATACTTAAGCCGTTTGGAATCGCCCTTTCTTTTAAGTTAGGGGTCATTTCAAGAGACATATCACATTCGAAGCCGTAGAGACTTATGGCGCGTTTCCACGACACGGCCTCGCTCGTTAGGACGGCCTCGCTCGTTAGGACTGGCTCGCTCGTTAGGACTGGCTCACTTCGTTAGGACTGGCTCACTTCGTTAGGACTGGCTCACTTCGTTAGAACTGGCTCACTTCGTTAGGACTGGCTCACTTCGTTAGGACTGGCTCACTTCGTTAGGACTGGCTCACTTCGTTAGAACTGGCTCACTTCGTTAGGACTGGCTCACTTCGTTAGGACTGGCTCACTTCGTTAGGACTGGCTCACTTCGTTAGAACTGGCTCACTTCGTTAGGACTGGCTCACTTCGTTAGGACTGGCTCACTTCGTTAGGACTGGCTCACTTCGTTAGGACTGGCTCACTTCGTTAGAACTGGCTCACTTCGTTAGAACTGGCTCACTTCGTTCACTGGCTCTCTTATGGCACGTCTCCATTACAGTTTAGGAACTGGGGTAGTATCCATGGTAACGCAGTGTAGGCGGAGCGATCGGCTCGTTGTTGTCCTTCACGAGGCGATACACACTCTTCAACTTTTTCCCTGCAAGACAGTCCTCGAGTAACCGCGTCCGCACGTCAGGGCAGAGACCTCCTGAAAGACTTTCGTATTGCGAGTGGTCCCGTCGAGCTCCCGCTGGATCTTGTCATCTGCACTAAAGTGTAGGAACGTCGTAACTTCCTCGGCGGACCACGGTGTGCTTTACTTTGCCATTTTTGTTGATCCTCTGTTAACAAAAATGCTGTTTATAAAAATGCTGCAAGCTTCGCTATATATATATGTTTATATGCGACGCGTCGACGCGTTCTCTCTGACCAATCAGCATCGAGAGTGACGTCTCAGCCTGGTTGTTCCTGGCCGTAGAACCCCGATTTTATGGGGCCAGAAAAACTGTGAATTAGGACCCGCTAGCCGGTACTAGGCCAGGTGGAAACGCAACCAAAAGCGGGCCGCTGACGTCGCAGCGCTCTTAAACGGGGCTCCGCGCTGTAGTGGAAACGCGCCATAAGGCATGATTAGTTTCAAGTCGTGTGAAACAGCCACTGTTGCTCTGGAGTCAAGACGTCAACTTGTCTAGTTCACATGTCAAGCAAGATGCTGAACCCCAAATTGCTCATCATAGTTTGAGCCTACATTAGATCCTCTCAAGCCCATCGGTAGCCTCTGCCATCAGTGTATTAATGTGTGGTTGAATGTCGAATTTCTATAACAAAACAAAAAAAGCGTCTCTGGTTAATCCTTGAAGTGTCCACGTGTACATAATGTGTAATGGATACTTGACTCATTCTCTCACTTGACATATGCTCCAACTGTTTTTGTACAATGAGTAGTAATTAAATGAACGTTGTACGGTAAAACTGGTGGTGTGCCACTTTTAAAACCTTTGATCTACCGGCTAACACTGGTGTGAATCCAGTCTCATTCCGCTCTGTTCTGGAAACAATGCTGGCCGATGTGTTTACCGTGTTTACCGTCTTGCTCTGGTGAAGCTGACCTCCTTCTGTCTCTTTGTCTGTCCTTTCCTTTCTCTCTTTGCTTTGCTCAGTGAACAAGAACGCCAACACCGACCAGAAGAAGAGCGAGGAGAAGAAGGAGGAGGAGGACGACGAGGGGGGCAAAGAAGACGGACCCAAACCCATGCCTCCCTTCAGCTCCTGCTTCATAATGTCCACCACCAACCCGTATGAACATATATTTATATATCCTTTATTTAACCAGGTCTATTTTTCAAGAGGGACCTGACCAAGAAGGGCAGCATGAACAAGGTTACAACAGATACATGCAGACGATACAGCGATCACAAATTAAATGGCAAAAAAAAGTCAATATGCAAATAAAAGAAACCATTATACATCATTAAAAACGGACACAATTTCAAACGACTTAAATTAAGGGATATACGATCACTCGCATCGACCAATGGTTTCTTGTTCTCTGTTCTTTAAGATGGACTTAAACTCCCCCGTCGTGAACAAATCGGACCGTTTCTGCTCCTTCTGTATATTATTCCAAGCAGAAGAGGCAGCATATTTAAAAGCTGTTTCACCCAGTTCTGTTCTCACGTTAGGAACCAGCATCTGAATTAAATATTAGTAGCGCAGGCCATATACAATTAGTTTTGTTATACATATATGTGCAAATGTAAGAGCAGGGGGTCCGCGGGGTCTTAACAAGTATTAAAAGCTGATAAATCAATCTAGCGAAAATTAAAGCTATTAAAAAGTATTAAAGGGCATTTTCCAAGGTTTTACATTTTGTATCTTGTTTTCAATAAGTATATAAACGGTCCAGAGAGGTTGTGTTCTACAGTCTGCCTGAATGTAGTCATGGTAACCGGTTAGAACTCCAAGTGGCGATGAGGTCTTAAAATGTATGGAAAGGGTCTTAAATAAGGTCTTGAAAGGTTTTCCATGTGACTTCACGATTCCTGCGTACACCCTGAAGAGGGAACCAGCCCAAGCAGAGATGTATATATAAAACCCAACCAATGGGAAAGTTGCGTGCAAACAAAGATGGCCAATTAGCAGCAGCACCCAGTGGTGTACACGATATCCACATCCAGGGACAAAACGTAATGCACAATGGTACACAGTATCCAAACTCGTTAGGCACTGGTCAGAGGCATCCAGGATATGTTTCAGTTGTCTCAACTCGTGAATATGTCTGTGTGTTTGCACCAGGTTTCGGAAGTGCTGTCACTACATCCTGACTCTGAAGTATTTTGAGTTCAGCATCCTCTCTGTGATCGCCATGAGCAGCATCGCCCTGGCTGCAGAGGACCCCGTCAGTCCTGACTCACCTCGAAACAATGTGAGACATCGCTCTGTGCCTTTCTGTCCGCCTACCAAGGTGTATCAACACATCCTTTTAAAAATAAAACCTCTCCAACACAGATGAGCCAAATGTCCATGAAAATGTTCACTCAAGCAGACGTAGGTGTAATATTAGCCCATGAGGAGAATTAAATGAAAATGTGTGTAAAGGGCTTATTGATGGTTAATAATGATAGTAACAGTTCTGATTTGTTTTAATAGTATTGCTGCATGTTTGATAACGTTCAGCATATCATCTTCACAATGCATATCATGACAACAGTGCTTTACAGGTTATCATTTTTAACATATATTGTCAGATATCATTTAATTGTCAGTACTTTAAAAAAGGAAAAAAAATATTGTATATTACATTTTTCACTATTTATAATTTTAGAAAAAAAATTGAAATTTTGAAAAAAAACTGACATTTTAAAATAATATGTGTTTTTATGCCATTTTTGTCATTTTGGTTAAGAAGAATCACTTGTATAATATTTAGTATTATATTTTGGTTCACACTAGAAATAGTTGACATTTTTATATTACATTTTTCACGATTTATAATTTTAGAAAACATTTTTAAAAAAAATTGAAATTCCATAGAAAATGCATGCGGGTCATTTTGACCCAGTTATGGAAGCTTGGGGTAGTAATACAAAAACTACAATTTCTTAAAATGTATATAATTGAAATTTAAAATTTGAATGGCCTGATATCCAAAACATGTTTTTTGAGGAATAGCTGGAATATGAAATCATAAAAAAATTTAATTACAAAGATACTTCAAGAAAACCACCTCACCGGGTCAAAAAAGACCCACTTATGCATCTAAGGGTTAAAAAACTGCCGTTTATGGGTGAGGCTCCCAAACCTTAACAGAAAATATGAAAAAGGCTCTAAAATACGTGCAAAAATATTTAAATTAAATTGAAAGCTGTAAACGACGGTAAAAGAAATGTAAAGGCTAGCACGAGCATGCAGGTTTTTAAAGTGAACATAGTTTTGAGACCGCTCAAAGTCTTACGTATCAAACAACTTTAATGTAATAAAGCAACAATTTAAAATGTTCTCCTTACATATGTCTCAGCCATCACTGCTCGTGCTCATTGACGATAGTTTTGCCGAAAGAAAATTGGATATGACAAATAAATATTGTTTGAAAATAGAAACTGAAAACAGGATTAGGATTAGGCTCTGGTTGGAGTCTCGTTGTGGTCTCTTTGTTAATCTCTCCTGCCGTGATTCATATTTCTGCTTCCTTCTCTATGTTTCTGTCCACTCTGATAATTATATCTCACGGTATTGTGTTGCTCTGCAGGTGCTGCGTTACTTTGACTACGTTTTCACAGGCGTCTTCACATTCGAAATGTTGATCAAGGTAACAGAGTATCAGTGTGTGTGTGTGTGTGTGTGTGTGTGTGTGTGTGTGTGTGTGTGTGTGTGTGTTAATGTTTGTGTGCCTTTGAGTGCATTTTTTAAATGTGTGCTGTGTGTCTTTGACTGTTAAAATACTGTGTATCAATTACTGATACTGGCAATATACTGATTTATGTCAACAGTATTCAATATTCCTTTATATATCGTTACACTGAACAGTATTTTTGCTGTACGACATTTAACTTTACATTCAGTATTATCTTACTCGGTCTTACATGCACATCATTAGAGTTGCATTTTACCATTGTATTACTTGCACTACCTTTCTTAAGTATTATATTAGATAAGATATACTATATTGATCCCACTTTGGTATTTTTTAGTTTTCAGGTTGTCAAGACGCTGTAGCTATTGTTCATATGACAATCAAACCTGTGTCTCTTTGAATCTCGAATCCTTAAATTTGACAGAAACAAAATCCTGTTAACCTTAATTCACAGAGTAACATGTCCAAGTAAGGGATAATGTGCAGCAAGACGGTCATTAATGACACACCGACATTGTGATCAGCGCAACGGTCTGTTCTCCTTAGAAACGGTCTGTTAGCGGAAAATAACAAACTTCTGGCATGTCCAAATTGTCCAATCAGAAACGAGTATTCAACTAAGCCGCGCAACAAATTAAATCATCCCTGCCTCTTTATTCTGGAAAGACCTATAAATACCAAAAAGCTCCCAAACAAAAACAACCAGGGTAACACTCACACTGGAGTGTGCTGCTCCAAAAACAAGTTAAACAATAATGAAAAGAAGCCGTTTTCACTTGAAATAAGTGCAAATATCTGCCAATAGAACAAGTGAAGATTTGCTTGGGATATTTAAATAAATCACATCTTGTATATCTCATTTTGAACCATATGTTACCAGAATCAGGAAATGTTGTGTTTTAATATAAGCCGCAAACTCACCAAGGTTTTCTGTTTTCTGATAGTTGGTGATTTTCTAACAAATATGTAAAATAATGCGTTTCATCTGAGATACAACTCAAAATAAGATTTGTTTTGACTCAACAAGATGATGCATTGTCTAAAACCAGACCTGATATCTCACTGCAGTGTTACTTCAGAAGTTATTATGTCTTATATCAGGTGGAGAGACACATTCTGACTAGATGTTAGACACATATGGGCAAGATTTCGAGTATTTGTAATGCAACCAATCGCCAAACCCTAGAGTCTGTAAATGTATTTCTGTGTGTATGTATTTTACTCACTGTGCTCTGTGTCTTCCAGATGGTGGTACTGGGCCTATTTCTCCACCAGGGCGCCTACTTCCGCGACTTGTGGAATATTCTGGACTTTATAGTGGTTAGTGGTGCTCTGGTGGCCTTCGCCTTCACGTAAGTGCCCCCAATCCCCCACCCTCCTCTTCATCATCTCCACCACCCACACAAACACACACATATTCACCATCCACAGAAAGACCCTTATCGCCCAGCCTCGTGCGTCAGGTACACCAGGCAATGCTGATCTTACTCTTATCTCAGCCTGATGTACTTCAGAAATCATCATGTCCTTTTCTTTCTACTATCTACTCTTTCTGTCTGTCTCTGTTAAACTCTCCTTTTCCACTTTCTCTTGCTGCTATAGCCTCTCTTGAACTTCTTGTCTGTCTTGGTCCTCTCTTTCTTCTTGAATCTATTTTCTGTAGTCTGGTCATTGTCTGTTCATGTCCCTTCCTCCTGCAGTATCCTTTCTCCATTTCCATGTCTCTCTTCTCATTGGTCATCATCACATGTGTATCAGCAGGTCTTTCTCTACGTTTCATCGCCACCTTCATCTGGAAATCTTCCCGTGATCCTAACCAAATTATTTTCCTAACGTTGTGGATGATCATCACCCTTGACCTACACTCTAAAAAAAAATAAAAAAGCTGTTGGGGACCTCACAGTGTACCCTGAGGTACTCCTTTGAAACCATTATCAAACAAACATCTTAACTTTTTGGAGAATTTCTCTTTAATTTCAATCGAAGAACCCTAAAATACTAAAATGACTCAATTGTTTAGAGTGTAGTAACCCTGTTTCACACCGTCATTAACCCGAACCCTTGCCTGAAACAATCATCTCAGTCCCAAAGATCATTTCCCTTTTACTGTCTAACCGTATGCAATGTAAAGCACCACAGCTTCCTTCTCAACATTTTCCCAATCTTCCCCGCTCTTGTTCCCTTGTGTCGCCTATTTGCCAATCTACTGATATGTCCTCTAACAGGCCGTGAGTCATCCCTTCCTCTTTTCTTGACTTTGTCTCCTTAAACACTTTCCTACCAACCCTACTAGGGTCCTTCACCTCTTTTGTTCCTGCTGATGCTGTTCCTGTCCCTCCATTCTCGTCCACCTTTCAACCCCCTGTTTCACAAGACCCTATCTATCGTGACATTCTGCGTGTCTATCCAATTTCCCAACTTCATCCCCGCTAGATGTCCTGTATTCCTAACATACAGCAAAGTGCATGACAAAAGGGGAATGTATAAACCCTAACCCTCGTAGTTCACACACTTGCCTCTGTAAACAGAAAGGGAAGTTGTACTTGCTGCTTTGTTGACTTGCTCCAACTCAAAGCTGGTCAAACAGAATCAAATTAGTCTTCAACTACCTGTATATTAAAAAAAACAGAGGATACCTAAGATAAGAACAGGTCTACATCTACATCGAAGCATTTACTGTAAGATGTATACATAAATGCTAAAACCTTTGTTTCTGGTAGCACCATTAAGGACCGGACAATTTAAATTTGAAGAGTTGAAGAAGGACCCCTTGTTGTCTTTGTTGTTCAATAAATGATTTAGATTGACCTTAATGTAATAAACAAGTTCAAGCACATTCTCGAGTCAGGTTGCTGAATGTTGGTAATGTGTATCACCCATCCGTCCCTGGCTTGGCATTATCCCAACCCCAGCCTCCACCCTTGTTGAATATAACCCTTGTAGTGCGTTATTAACCCTTATGCCCTTTCAAACTCCACCACACACACCTTTCAACTTCACCTCTTCAACAACCATCAAAGCCAACATCCTGCCCCCTACCCAACCCTACCCCTCCTCTACCTCCCGCCTCTTCATCCTCCCCCGTCCTCCCAGCTGGAGGTCCCCGGCGGTCAGTCCGTGGGGGTGAGGGCGCCCCAGACACCTTTAACCCTTTAAGTGCCCAGGCTCTCAGTCCACTGGTGAAGAACCCTACTGTGGCTCATCGCCTCGTCCCCCTTTTTTTTTACCCACACACACTCAAACACAAACACACATCCGTCGTTTTGACCATGTTAACGTGCCCGGACTAAGGTATTTGACTCTCTTTCCTCTGCACGACCCGGGGGAAGTCAGGCTGGGAGGGAAGGAGGGAGGCATGCTAGGGCAGTGTGTGGTTGGTGGAATGATTTTTTACTATGCCAAGGCAGTTTATAGATTAATACATATGTATAATATATGTATGATATATGCAACTGGAGAGGCTGAATGTATGTTTGTCTTTGAGAAAGACACAGAAGAGTATGTGAGAGAGAGAAAAGCTGGTGTGTGCATCCTCCTCAGCTCTACTGCATGTCTGCCTTGGTGACTGCATGAACCTGAACACAACCTATGAGGCAGTCCTCAGCATCACTCAGAACTATGTTAGCGTTGTTCGGAGGCAGCCACAGGCAAATAATGTGCTCCAAGTATGAGAGCTAATAGCTACTGTCAAAGGGTGTTTTAGATTGAATGCAAAGCAACTATTGGAAGTGGTTTTATGTGTAATAAGTCAATGTAAAAACACGAGTGACGCACACAGGTGTACATTTGCTTTAGGTGGCATGAACAGCGTCACAATGTTGAGAAAAGTATTTGTTCAAATGTTTAATTTCTGCCTAAAACAAATTTAAACAAGTTTAAACCAACTTCTTAATATTTTCTGACGTCCCAATCCTGTTGTCGGCACTCAAACGAGCCAATTGGTTTCTACTTCAAGTATACATATTTCAAAAAGCGTCAAACATGTATAAATAAATTAGTGCTGTAAAAATTATCGCGTTAACGGCGGTAATTCATTTTTTTAATTAATTGCGTTAAAATATTTAACGCATGTGCAGAATGGCCCGCCCCATACGTGCCACCAGTGGCAGCGCCAGGGTATGGCTGGGGTAGGCTACACCCATACCAAGAAATGGCTTAGCCCCACCGTGAACAATGATGTTAAAGTAAGCAAAATAAAGTCTGCCAACTCGCGGAGTAAATTACACAGACAGCAGTTAGTAAGATTGATTTCAGTAGCCACGGTTTTGAAAACTTTTTTCACGAAGTGATCGTCTTCTCAATAGAACATCTTTGATAATGTCTTCTGGCCAATCAGAATCAAGATAACGGCGTCGTGTTGTTGCAGGAAGTCCCGACGGAGAATACTTTTGCTGTAGTACAGGGGTGCACATAACTGGTACGCAGGTTATGGCGTAATCTGAAATGCGTACCGTCACTTGTGTCACAAAGCGCATTTGCGTACCGACTTACTTGTGAAGCTTTTCCAGAAGGCGGTTCGATCACCGGACGACAGAGTCGGTCTCCGTGTGCACAGACAGGCTGCTGTTAACGTCGGTCTGTACAACGGAATTGTGCCAAAACTACGCCAACCGGCTGGGAGGGAGACTCCCCCCCTCCCCACGGAGAACTGCGCTAAAACAGCTGATCACAACGTTCACACTCTGTGGTCACAAAGCACTCCACGAGCCCTCATCATTCTGAATTTTTGTTATCATATTTAGGATTAGCATTGCAAGACAATGTGTTTTCCAGACTGCTATCCCAAGTAGCCCTGAACAATAATTATCCTTAAACTTCAATATAAAAAGGTGTTAATGAATTTGCTTTGCATCTGTCTAAACACATTATTTGTATGAACAAATATACGTTATAGTCGTGTTCTTAATGACATTGTTCCTGTATGTTCACACTGTCAGCTACTAAAAAACTCAGCCATTGATATTCAGAAAAGCTGTTGGCACCTACAACATTTTCTAATAAAATAATGCACAGTTATCTAATGTCCTATGAAAAATGAACACATAAGCTGTTAGAATTAAAACGATGCTGTTGCTCGCGGTCTGAATGCAATGTGAACAGTATTCAAGGAAACAAACGGCAGCCAAAGTAAATCAGGCAGCCAGCAGGATGGGGAAGGTGCACATACAAGTTTTTTTAAGGTGAAGCTTTCGGGAGGCAGCTGATATGATGATGGCAAGGTGATATATTTCTTTGGTTAACCTTTTCACATCTGTGTTGAAGTTCCAGAGAGGTGAACCTTCACTATGACTGAATCAGCTGTATAACATCAGGGGCCAGTTGCATACAAATACACCTGGTATAGTTAGCTTAAAGTTAGCCAATGATAAACAGTTGAACAAGTTAGCTTAAAGTTGTCTAAACCCAATGGATACAAAGTTATCCGAAAGTAATGGATTAACAGTTTGAATTGTTAGCTAAAAAGTCAGTTAAAATATATCGATATGCATAAAAATACACCTGATATAGTTAGCTTAAAGTTAGCTAATGATAAACAGTTCAAATAGTTAGCTTAAAGTTGTCTAACTTTAAGCTAACTTACTTATCCATTACTTTCGGATACAAAGTTATCCGAAAGTAATGGATTAACAGTTTGAATTGTTAGCTAAAAAGTCAGTTTAAATAAATCGATATGCATACAAATACACCTGCTATAGTTAGCTTAAAGTGAGCTAATGATAAACAGTTCAAATAGTTTGCTAAAAGTTAGCTATAACCTAGGGCTAAAAGTAAGCTAAAACCAACTAGTAAACAGTTCAAATAGCTTCCTACGAGTTAGCTGAAAGTCATACATTAACAATTGAAATAGTTATTGAGTAAACTGCTGAATTGGTTAGTTCAAAGGAATAGATAAACAGTTGTTTACTGAATATATATATATACACTATATTGACATAGCAGCAAAGCTCTAACCTCAAACCTAAAACCTAATTTTAGACATGTTTTATTGACCTATTCTACATTACAATTAGAGAGCCGTTCTTGATTAGTATAAGCTTACTCTATGCAACTTGCCCCAGTGCAAATGACCGAAAATCAATAAGAAATTGAAAAGATCTTCGAGTTTTAAAAGAACCACTAGCCACGAGATTCCAGAAAGACGCATTGATGGTGGACAGACCCTGAACTCTTTAAATACACAACGAAACGTGAAACTGTTCAA
Organism: Champsocephalus esox; assembly: GCA_036324585.1. Lineage (NCBI taxonomy): Eukaryota > Metazoa > Chordata > Actinopteri > Perciformes > Channichthyidae > Champsocephalus > Champsocephalus esox. The sequence continues at coordinate 5,346,874 of CM070480.1, read as the reverse complement.
TCAAAGTGAAATATCACCAAACAGCAAACGTTGAAAATCACTCCACTGCTGCACCCTCCACAGCATGACTCCCTGCCACGATAAGGATGCCTCCTCCCCTCCTTTACTGGTCCCCTTCCTCTCCCCCTTTTCTCCTCTCCTTCTAGCTTTCTTAACTGGTTCCCTTTTAGGATACTCTCCCATCACTGCCCCCTCTTCTCTCCACATGTCCTCCCTCTCCACCATCTCTCCTCCTTTGCCTCCTCGCTCCCACCATCTGCTCCGGGGCTGAGCTACAGTTCAGTTTTGCTTAAAAGGGGCGAATTCTTCACACACACACACACCTTTGAAATGTCTCGCATGACATTGTTTCAAAGCAGGTCCATCACTGAACCATTGTGCGGAGGAGAGTCTTAGCATGGTCAGAGTGCAATGGATTCATATTTTTAAGGGTTTTAAACACAACTACCGCGCTTCTGGCACTCTTCATCCACAAAATAATTGAATGAAACACTGTCTGAGAGCCGCATGCAGTCGCAGAACTCTGTGGGAATGCCTTTTCTTTCCAATGACGGTGTGCGTGTATGGGTCAATACACACAAATCCTGGTTTCTTGAGTCTCCGCTCATGACGGCTGTCCTGAGTGTTTTCTGCTCTGATATGTCAAGAGAACCTGGAACCGGACACTTGTAGTCACTTAACGCTTTTTTTCTTCCCTTGTGCATGCCAAAGATCTTTGATAACGTCCCGCTAGATGATAATACCAGATCTAATGAGGGCGATTTACGCTGTAGGCTCGGTCTAATTGATCATTATGGTCTGATAAGACAAGAATCGGTGTAAATGGATGCAGCAATCGAGTTTCCTCTTCCAACCGTGAAGGTAATTATTCATAGAAGTGGTGGCAGAGCAGACGGAAAGCCAGGAGGGCCTGATTCACAAAAGTGCTCTAATCAAAGATGTAAAAAAGTTCCCGGAGAAGTATATACATTTGTTACAATAAGTTAAATAATGCAGTTCTGGTAGACTTAAAGCAGGGGTGTCAAACTCAATTTCATCGCGGGCCACATCAGCATTATGGTTGCACTCAAAGGACCGGTTGTGACTTTAAGACTTTATAAATATACATATATATATTTAATATATATAAAATAATGTATTATAATACATAACTTCCTGTGCATTGGATTATTATCGGATAGGGTAAGAACTTCATAATTAACTACGTCTGAAAGCAGAAGTCCAGGGCAAATAATTGCAAGTCTCTTCAGTGCCATGTCACAAAACAAGATGCATTGTGGGACATGTAGTTTAAGGGCAACAGGCTCCTGTAAAGTGGTGTGTAACCGTATAATAAACTTATTATATTCTTTGCATGCTCTTGCGGGCCACATTGAATTAAGTCACGGGCCAGATTTGGACCCCGGGCCTTGAGTTTGACACCCCTGACTTAAAGGGTCATCCTTAAGTATTCTAATGCAAGTGGAAGGAATGATCAAGCCAATATGTAGTTGAGTTAAATGTTTTATGTGAGGTACTTGAGAGTGAAAGCTGTGAACTGAAGAATAGAAAATAATACTTTTTATTTAAAAACGTTTAAACAATAGATGTATGCATAAAAAGGAACCAACTTAATTTACAATATCTGAATGTTTTATCATAATTATAATCAGCCTTTTTCAATATCGATTTGAGTGTGTCCGAGTGTATTTTCAGGTGGGGTGTGAACGGGTGGGGGTATTGCTCTCTTGCTGTCCGTCCTTCTTTGTCTGTCTCTCATATGGATGTATTTTTCCCTGTTTTCTACCAACCCCCCTCTCTTGTCTTGTGTCCGTCTCTATCAATGTGTGTCTCTGTGTGTGTCTTTCTATGTGTTCCCCCCCCTCTCTTTCCTCCTCGTCTTCTTCTGTCCCTGTCTTTCTGTCTCTCGCTGTCACTGACTCTCCACCTTCGATGAAACTCGACAGGAGCAGCACCCGGTAAAGTTCTACCTCTGCCCCCCCCCCATGCTCTCCACCCCAACCGGATCAAATTTGCTTCTCTCTCTTTCTTTCTTTGTTCTTCTGGTCGTTCGTTCTCATCCTCGCCGTTTCGCCGTTTGTTTTATTCTTCACCACGTGCCACTGGAAATCATCCAAACGCCTCTGTGGGTTTGATTTGATGCCCACAGGTTTGTTCAGAGGAAATTTAGCAAATGATAAACGGATTATCAAAGTTACACTCCACCCCGATTCAGTCAAACATGTTTTATTTAAGGGTGTCAGAATGCTAATACAGTACACTTATAATACAACACATTAACCGTGAGACTAATGGAGCAGCTGCCCTTACTAGTGTGTGTGTGTGTGCGTGTTTGGTTTGCTATACTTGTGAGGACCACTTATTGAGAAACAACTCGCTCTGTGAGGACATCTTTGGGTGTGGGGACCTTTTGAATACAGTACACTTACAAAACAACACATTAACCGTGAGACTGATACAGCAGCTGCCCTTACGTGTGTGTGTGTGTGTGTGTGTGTGTGTGTGTGTGTGTGTGTGTGTGTGTGTGTGTGTGTGTGTGTGTGTGTGTGTGTGTGTGTGTGTGTGTGTGTGTGTGTGTGTGTGTGTGTGTGTGTGTGTGTGTGTGTGTGTGTGTGTGTGTGTGTGTGTGTGTGTGTGTGTGTGTGTGTGTGTGTGTGTGTGTGTGTGTGTGTGTGTGGGTTTTTAATTCCTAACACCTGGGCTTTACTCTAATACTCTCGAGCTGTTCTGATAGAGACCTCAGTCCTACTCAACTTCAAAGCAGGAAGGCCTATTGATTATTGATTGAGTCTCACACACACACACGTGCATACACGTAGAACTTCCAAGGCTCAGACTCAATCAATCAGTCTTGAATTGAATTGTCTTACGTTGTCTGCCACGGGAACTGAGTTCATAGTTAAATAGCGAGCCTTGATGGACGACCTCTCTTCAGACTGGCGGGCGTCCAGAAGCCTCCTGCCTTTTTTGCTTTTTAGAGAATGGCCCATCCACTTAAAGTAAAGATCAACTCGGCTATTGACTCCCCTGACACCTCAGGGTTTCCCTCACTGATATTGGTTTACGGGCGTACAAATCACGAGTTCAGTTACGGGTCCAGAAGCGCATTGAAACACACGACAGAAGGAGTTTGTCTCTCGGCCCTTAACCGTTTCCTCCGGTCGCTCTCATGGCTCGTTTGACGCCATTGGTGCAACGTGTGTGTTTGTGTTAGGACATGTGATGTTGTGTTCTGCAAGCCACATCACATGTCCCAAGAGTCTCACATAGCCTCCCTTTTACTGTACTTCGGCTCAGGTTGCAGTCCTGACCCGAAGAAACATATTCTTTCTGAAATCTGGAATTAACTGAAAGGAAGCTATGTGAAACAAACCAGTTCATTTAGTGTTTCCAACATCAGGATTATACCACCGTAATCCTAGCCACTTACGCTTCATCTAAAACGCCCATTTCTACCGAAGAACCGAACGGCGTGTTTCACCGAAAAAGAAAGAAAGAAGTTTGGCTGGGCATTCTGCCGGGACATGCCTGTCGGTATGCACTGAGTGAATGTCGACTGCTTCTTAATGTCCATGAAACCAAACGGCCAGGCAACTGATCGCTTTTCCCTCCACTGGTTTCATGTTTGACGTGCACTCAAAGGTTTCTGTTAGCGCTGTACTAGTCCTCACTGATGAACTGTACTTGTTTTAATGAAGACTATTGTTGTCATGCACTGATAGACCATTGAGATTATGTTTAAGATTCGAGGGTGCAGTAAGAACCCTTTACGATCATCCATGTGTTCACTGTGCTCTGTAATGCTGACCCTGCTGTTGTTCCTTGGTGGACCTCTAGGGGGAGCAGTAAGGGCAAAGACATCAGTACGATAAAGTCGCTCCGTGTGCTGAGGGTGTTGCGTCCTCTGAAGACCATCAAGCGACTCCCCAAATTAAAGGTAGGGGTCAGGAGGTCTGACGACGCATCTCATTTCAATGGCAGCTAATATGGAACAGTGTATCTCGGTGAAAACATTGTATATGCAACATTTGTATAGTTATTCAAACAATTTCACATCACATTGTTGTGCTTCTTGTACTTTAGTTTTATTCCTAAACACTTTGTTGTGCTCGCCAAAGTATTTGCTGGATTCACCATTATTGCTGAAACGGTCAGTTGGTCCAACAGATGGTCAACAAGCCTCCAGGTTAGACAGATTCCTTTGGATTAGAAAGCAAAGATTAACCGTCTTACATTCATGGTTTACAAACCAAATTCCTGGTTGTACCAAACCGCTGTTCTTTTTATATTTAGCACAAAGAACGACATTTCTACTTCGGTAGTTTAAAGGCTTTCATTAGAAGTTGAAGTAGAAAAACCCATAAAGTTGTGGCTTTACTCTAAAAAGGTTCAGAATGTTCTGCATATCTGTAAATGATATACTATCCTTAGACCCGGAAAGAAAAGGTTTCAAATGTCCTTTTGTTTGTATCACACAAGTCTTTAGGGTGGTATCAACATCAAGACAAAAAGTCAAAGGTCAGCTTTATTTTCAAAATACGTTATACATACAGAAATCTCGAGATATCGTTTCCCGCAGTCCCACAGTGTGACATATATAAAACAAAAAAGGGCCTCGATAAACATGACGGAAACAAAAAATATATATTTGTCATTAACATACAAGTACATTTAGACAACATTAGAGCACAACAACAAATACTGAGAGATACATCTGACACTTGAGGCACTTGATGTGTGTGTTCCCACTGCACCCGTCTGCCATGACCCCTACAGAAACCTACGTGTTAGTTGTGGCCCAAAGTGGACTCCATTTTGTGTCGTGTAACATGGGGGAAATAAAAAGTTAGCAAATCCCCATGTCTTCCTCAAAGGACGTCCATAAAAACATTTAGGTTTAGGTCAAACAAGTATTACACTGCTCTGAAACTCACTACACGAACTCCTAAGATGTTCCCTTACTATAATTAATTAACATATTGAACTCACAACACGGGTAATTACAAACTTACCATTTATCTTTCTATAAATAGTGCTTGTGTTGATGGACGCCATTTTGAAATGCAATGAAGTTATCTTTTTCAAAGCCACACCCCCGCACATGTCATATGTTTGAAACGCCCAGGACGTCCTCTGTGGAGTGCAATTGGACTCAACGCTCATGTGTAACCTCAAAGTGATGGACCAGAACCCAATGTGCTCCACAGAGGTCTCTGCAGGATAAGCCTGTGTTCCTGCTCCGGCAGTATTTTGGGTTGAGTATCCAGAATATTTTACGTTTATATTTGATATCATATTTTGCATTTCCATTACATTTATAATAGTTAATTCTCTATTTCCACGTCTTAATCAATTGTATTTTAATGTCTGAACACAATGCTGTTTCTGTTACGAAATAATTTCCCAAATTGGGATCAATAAAGTATCTATTCATCTACTGTATCCATCTATCCATCTATCATCTATCTATCCATCTATCCATCTACTGTATCTATCCATCCATATATCCATCTATCCATCTGTCCATCTACTGTATCTATCTAT
>CM070480.1:5273830-5336330 GCA_036324585.1 Champsocephalus esox | reverse complement strand
TACTACGAAGCCGGTTCAACCTCGAAGCCGGTTCAACCTCGAAGCCGGTTCAACCTCGAAGCTGGATATGTTTGAGTTAGCCGGTTGGCCTAATCCAAAACATACGCGCTCTCGCTAAGCGGTCTTACGACGCCGGTTATCAAGTAGGTCGCTCAAGCCAGCCGTGTCCTATCTAGTTAGGGGCGCTTTCACATGAAAGGGGTGGTATCTGGAGCATTCGACCAATCACAGACATGGAGAAGCGCACTGACAGCGCAGCGTCATACTTCCTGAATGATACTTCTGCATCCAGTCTGTGACGCTGTGAGTGTTGCACGGCCAGATACGGCTCAGCTGACTCAGATCAGGAGATATATGATACATTATGAAGTGATATGCCGCGGACTGTACTTAATGTACTCTGATCCGGGTACTTATGTTGTGGCAGATATTTAAGTAAGCTTTCTTAACGCTAATGTTATAATAGTCAGATTGCTCTGAAGATGGAGGTGATATTCTATTAATGTTCACGTTCACACAGTCGGTGATTTTTGCCGGCCGTCTTTCCTGCGACGGCAGCTTTTCTGTATTTCCTTTCTCCTGTAATATGACTTGATCGCTTTAAACTCCGCACACTGAGCTCTGATTGGTCAGCAGGCGGTGCTTTCACTGAGTTGAGCTCTTAGCCTGCAACCTAACCTGCTCCGGGGCAGGTTGGCCGCTCAGCATCAGTTACCATGGAGATCTAGCCCGCTAAGAAGAGAACCAGCTTCGTAGGACCGGAAAGCCGGACTTTCCCCTGAAGTTAGCGGCTAAGCGAACATCCGGCTTCGTAGTACACAGGCCTCACCGTTTATTTCACTAATGGGAAATATGACTTTGCATTAAGTCGTAGGCGACACTCATGTTATCCCTCGGCGACATCTCGCACATTGTTTTGCTTTTATTTCTCGTAACTTTAGCCTTTAATCGACTCTTATCGTCCCCTTCTCAAGCTCACACTTTCTTATGAACCCAATATCAACTACTTGCCATTCCTGCGCAGCAGACAAACACCGATATTGGCAAGCTGTGGAAACATAGAGAAGCGTTAAACTGCTAAAGACACAGATATTTGCCTCAATAGAAGGAGACCAAAGCAGAGCTAAAAGTGAGAGAATATAGAACTCACTTCTAAGAATGCAAATATAGTTGTGTTAATACTAGGAGTATAAATAGATCATTTTCAAGTTTCCAAGGCCATCATTTAACAGACGTGCATGTGATGTTTAGCTTAGTTTGTGCAATTATAACAACTAAAAACGGATTCATGTGGTTTAAATTTCCTACTTTTGCATTTCTCTCATTCTTACTCCATCTTTTCTCGCGTCTGTAGTTCGACGGTGCATCGGCCACGTTCGACGAGGTCCTGAAGTACCTCAACATGGTGTTTACCAGCTTCTTCTTCTTAGAGTCAGTCCTCAAGGTCATCGCTTTTGGCCCTCTGGTAAGGCTGGGACAGAAATACGATCCACAAACATGAAGCACTCACACACACACACACACACACACACACACACGCCCTATTATCTCATTTCAGGTTTCATAATTGTATTTTGGTGAACTTTGAAGCAGCTTTTAGCATTTAGCTTTAGCATTAGTTATTGAAGTTAAAGTTGTACATAGGACGTGTTGAGAGCACACACACCACACACACACACACACACACACAGCCAAAAGAAAACAGAATATGTGGTCACTGTACGACAGGTGAGACTGAGACAGAGATGCACTTCCTCCTAAAGTGAAATAAGTAACATTTACTATAACAAGTTGAACTCTGTAATCCCAGATTTCAAAGAGGTTAATGACCTCTCAAGATTAGAAATACTCCTAGGAGAAGGAGACTAATATATATACATCTCTCGCCCAATATATATACACAGGCCACAACCTGAGGGACAGTGAATGAAACACACACACATACCTGTATACATCACTTCAGGGGACATTACATTGACTTACATTCATTTCCTGGAGACTTACCCTAACCTTAACCATAACCAACACATGCCTAACCCTAACCCTAACCAAGTCTTCACCCTAAAATTAATGATTACCCTTATGGGACCTCCAATTTGTCCCCATAAGGGCGGCGAGTCCCCACACGTGACTATGTAAACAGATGTAGTTCCCCACAAGTATAGTAATACTAGTACACACACACACACATATGTATTCCTTATCTAGGTTGACCCAGTGTATATGCTTCAGTGTTTCATCCTATTATTCATTTATAAAGCGGGGTTATTTTTGTAGACAGATCTGGAGCATGTACTTCCTGTCCCTGAAAACCCCAAGGCACATTGTGTCACAAAGCAGTCACGCGATAGGCCTCATTCCAGTCTGTATCCACGGTAAAAAAACACCGCCATTGGTCGGGGGCGTGTCCCTTAACGCCCCACTCTACCAATTACTTCACACTGGAATAAGTTTAACAACTAGGGCGACATTTAGTTTGGTTAACACCTCTAAGAGAAAGTAGTTCAAACTACTTTCTCAAATTGGCAAGGTGTGCATGGGATAGTAAATTAAAACAAAATATAAGAGGTCACAGAGAAAAGTCACTTAATAGAGTTTATTTAAAAAAGTCTGTTCACAGTTCATTCATTATTAATATTAAGAAAATAAATATTTAAGTTTTGTACGTCTCACAATCCTAACGACTCGATCGCTCCTTTTTGGACAGTTTGAACAAAGTCGGTTGAAATACATTTCAGACTCAATTGTAGAATAAGAATGAAAGCTGCTTTATGACCTATACGTGTGTGTTGTTTCAGTCAGTCGCTGCACAAACGTCATAATAATGAAATGTAACTACTTGAATTAATGTGCAAATATGTATCAAGTTAAACTACAAGCTGATGCAAACTGTAGTTAATGACTATTGATGAAATGTCCTCCTCAACACTGCCGGTCTTTGTCTTTTCATAATCAGACAGTCTTTCTTCTCTTTCCCAACAGAATTTCTTCAGAGACGCCTGGAACATTTTTGATTTTGTGTCGGTCCTTGGGAGCGTCACGGACATTTTAGTGACAGAGCTAGGGGTAAGTGATGTGGAGTGTTTGGACGTAATTCAGCTGAGCGATAGCTTAACATCCGCCTTGTTGTCGATGTCTAGTTCTGATAGATTTTATTTTAGTTTCTGTTTTCTGTTCTGATTATACGTACATTTAATTCATTAACATGCGTCAACTGATGTTTTTAATTCATATTGGAGTCATAAAGAGGCCCACTATTGTCTTGATACCCTTCAAATGCTGCTATGTATTTATTTATCGTAGGTAGATAGATAGATGGATGGATGGATAGATGGATGGATGGATGGATAGATGGATGGATGGATGGATGGATAGATGGATATATAGATAGATGCATAGATAGATGGATATATGGATAGATAGATGGATAGATAGATGGATGGATAGATAGATGGATAGATAAATGGATAGATGGATAGATAGATGGATGAGATAGATGGATAGATAGATGGATGGATAGATGGATGGATATATAGATAGATGGATGGATGGATAGATGGATAGATGATGGATAGATGGATGGATAGATGGATGGATAGATGGATGGATAGATGGATGGATAGATGGATAGATGGATAGATGGATGGATAGATGGATGGATAGATGGATGGATAGATGGATGGATAGATGGATGGATAGATGGATAGATAGATGGATAGATGGATGGATATATAGATAGATGGATGGATGGATAGATGGATGGATAGATGGATGGATAGATGGATGATAGATGGATAGATAGATGGATGGATAGATGGATGGATATATAGATAGATGGATGGATGGATGATGATGGATAGATGGATAGATGGATAGATGGATAGATGGATAGATGGATGGATAGATGGATGGATAGATGGATAGATAGATGGATGGATAGATGTATATATAGATAGATGGATGGATAGATAGATGGATGGATAGATGGATAGATGGATAGATAGATGGATGGATAGATGGATAGATAGATGGATGGATAGATGGATGGATAGATGGATGGATGGATAGATGGATAGATGGATAGATGGATAGATGGATGGATAGATGGATGGATAGATGGATGGATAGATGGATGGATAGATAGATGGATAGATAGATGGATAGATATATAGATAGATGGATGGATAGATAGATAGATGGATGGATGGATGGATGGATATATAGATAGATGGATAGATAGATGGATATATGGATAGATAGATGGATAGATAGATGGATGGATAGATGGATATATAGATAGATGGATGGATGGATAGATGGATAGATGGATATATAGATAGATGGATGGATAGATGGATAGATGGATGGATAGATAAATGGATAGATGGATAGATAGATGGATGGATAGATGGATAGATAGATGGATGGATAGATGGATGGATATATAGATAGATGGATTGATGGATAGATGGATATATAGATAGATGGATGGATGGATGGATGGATATATAGATAGATAGATGGATATATGGATAGATAGATGGATGGATAGATGGATAGATGGATATATAGATAGGTGGATGGATAGATAGATGGATAGATAGATGGATGGATAGATGGATATATAGATAGATGGATGGATGGATGGATGGATAGATAGATAGATGGATGGATAGATGGATAGATAGATGGATGGATATGGATAGATGGATGAGATATGATAGATGGATGGATGGATGGATAGATGGATGGATATATATATATATAGATAGATGGATGGATGGATATATAGATGGATGGATATATGGATGGATGGATGGATAGATGGATGGATATATGGATGGATGGATAGATAGATGGATAGATGGATATATAGATGGATGGATAGATAGATGGATAGATGGATAGATGGATGGATGGGATAGATGGATGGATAGATGGATGGATAGATAGATAGATGGATAGATAGATGGATGGATGGATAGATGGATGGATGGATAGATGTATGGATAGATAAATGGATGGATGGATAGATGGATAGATGGATAGATAGATGGATAGATGGATGGATAGATGGATGGATAGATGGATGGATAGATGGATAGATGGATGGATGGATGGATAGATGGATAGATGGATGGATGGATGGATGGATGGATGGATAGATGGATGGATGGATAGATGGATAGATAGATAGATGGATGGATGGATGGATGGATAGATAGATTGATAGATGGATAGATTGATAGATAGATATATGGATGGATAGATGGATAGATAGATAGATATATTGATTGATAGGTACTTTATTGATCCCAATTTGGGAAGTGTTTGCGTTACAGCAGCATAAAACAAGGCATAAGAGAAATCAAGACACTAGAAAATAGTCCAAAATATTACTGAAATACAAATAAAATAGCATTAAAAAAATAAAATAATAATGATCTAGATATATATAAAATAAGCTGCTAAAACAGATTTGTTTTCTTCTTCCTTTAACTAAGTTTAAGTTGGTAGATCAATTGTTTCACCCTTTTTCACGCAGCCATGCTAGCTGTTTCCTCTCGAAGTTTGATATAATCACCATTCAAACCCTGCAGTGTTTATGTAATATTAAAGGCCAAACAAACGTTGAACACAACAACACTACCAATGCATATAAAAATGTGAGCATCTACACGTATTAATGATAATGTTCTGTATTCAGTCGTGCCAATGATATGCTAAATGTTCACCCTAAATTCTTCATGTGTTGCTTTTTGGAGAACCATCACTGATTGGCCGTTCGGATTGGTGTGTAGCAATCCATCGACTCCAAAAGATCATAAGTCCATATTGTGCATATTCCAATCACTTACCACGTCGTTACTGTAAGAGCAACATACATGTGATGTTCGAGTTTATATATTTGTATCATTCACAGATTGTATCTTTTGTGTGTTTTGTGATTTAACGCTTGTTTATTTCACCTCGAGTGTGATGTTGTTGTTTGTATGTCAATGTGATTTCTATCCACAGAAGTTTAATATGAGTATAGCTATAGGACTCAATATGTGTGTAATTCATTAGCGATTTCAGCCCCTCTCTGTTGTCCAGCTTCTGCATACTTTTACACCAAAGAGTAATTACTAGGGCCGGGACTTTAACGCGTTAATTAAGATTAATTAATTACACAAAAATGAACGCACTTTAATCGCACTTTAATCGCACTTATTTTTGCACAGCGGAACGTTTCTCACTGGATGAGTTTCAGGCGTACCGATTATACTGGAGCACCAACTAACGTTCATGACTTCAGCATGGGACTTCAAACAACAACAAACCACGGTGAACAATAGTCAAACATGAACGGACAAGCTGATGAGACCGCTTTGGTCGGCCCCGTGGATGGGACATTTTATTTTAAAAAACGGACGGATGGAAGCGTCGACAAGAGCACGGTTGTGTGCAAATTATGCAAAAAAGAATTTGCATATCACCGCAGCTCATCAAGCCTAAAGTATCACCTAAAGCAGGGGTGTCAAACTCAATTTCATCGCAAGCCACATTAGCATTATAGTTGCACTCAAATGGCCAGTTGTAACTTTAAGACTATATAATACAGTATATATAAAATAATGTATTATATTATAGTATTGCCTCTGCATTGGATTATTATCGGATAGGGTAATAACTTCATAATTAACTACGTCTGAAGGCAAACGTCCAGGGCAAATAATTGCAAGTCTCTTCAGTGTGCATGTCACCAAATGAGATGCATTGTGGGACATTTAGTTTATTGGCAACATGCCTCAGTAAAGTGGCATGTAACCGTATAATAAACTTATTATATTATTTGCAAGCTCTTGCAGGGCCACATAAAATGAAGTCGCGGGCCGGATTTGGCCCCCGGGCCTTGAGTTTGACACCCCTGACCTAAAGCATGTAGCAGCTAGCGTGGACGTTAGCCCGACTCCGAGTGCAAGGAACCACACCCTGACCCAACCCACACTCAACCAGACGACTGGTTTCAGGGCCAGGATCAGTCAGTCCACGTCTGAGAGAGTAACCAGCTCCCTGGCTCACTGGACTGCTCTCGACTGTCGACCACGTGGAGTAACATCCATGTGGAAACTGCTTCTCACTGTTCTCAGGTCAAATATGTATATTTGATTAAAAATGCGATTAATTTCGATTAATTAATTACAAAGCCTCTAATTAATTAGATAAAAAAAATGTAATCGAGTCCCGGCTCTAGTAGTTACATTTTGCATCTGGGTTTCAGTTATCATTTTACAAACCGCTCTGGCTTACCGACTAGTGATGTTACGTTCACGACGATCCGATTCTTTTGAACGGCTCTTTGGTACGAACGAAGGGAACCGAGTCGTACTTGGTGAGAGCCGTTCTTCGGTGGTACAGGTAGACGGCGTGTTTTTCGGGGGAGAAAATGAGCCAAACGCGAAAACGCAGCAGCATTTGGATGCACTTCAACCAAAGCCTAGGCAATGATAAAGCGGAGTGCAACATTTGTAAAGCCAAAAGCAGGGTCAACTAATAATCTCCACGCCACTTAAAAAAAAACAGCTCTTTTGAACGGCTCTCGGAAAGGAACGGAGCCATAAGATCCCATCACAACCTACTTCTTCTTCTCATTTGCACTCACTGAATTAGGAGTAGGTGTTGTAATGACTGCATAACAGCTGTTTCCAGTTGGTTAAAGACGCCCTCTGAATATGCTGGGTGTGCTAAAGACACATCTGAACAGACATTAATGGACATCAGCGGTGTTTTCAACAGTGAACTGATCGCTCCGGACATCTGATTGATTCTCTGTCAGCCTGCAGCAGCAAACCAGCCGTGTTAGCACTTCTGTTGTTAGCATGTCAGCTACGAGCGAGTGTCAGTATTGACAGGTTATTTGGTTGCATCTTGTTGACAGGGCTCGGGAAAAAAACAGCTGCTGGTTCGGGTTCATTTCTCTTTCTTGTTTCAGCACTGAGGACTTATTTGTATCCAAACTGAATCCCTTTGAATCCTTTTGAAGTCCCTTTGATGTTTGCTCCACTGACTGACAGTTGCTAAAAAGACAACAAATCAAATAACTACAAAATAAGGCTCTGAACAGTCAGGTCCTTGGAAGCATTTTGCAATAAAGCCAAAACCAAGCTTTTAGATAGATCGATAGATAGATGGATAGATGGATGGATGGATGGATGGATGGATAGATGGATGGATGGATGGATGGATGGGTAGGTAGATAGATAGATAGATGGATGGATGGATGGATGGATGGATAGATAGATAGATGGATGGGTAGATAGATATATAGTTAGATAGATAGATGGATGGATAGATGGATGGATGGATGGATGGATGGATAGATGGATGGATGGATGGATGGATGGATGGATGGATAGATAGATAGATGGATGGGTAGATAGATATATAGTTAGATAGATAGATGGATGGATAGATGGATGGATGGATGGATAGATGGATGGATGGATAGATAGATAGATAGATGGATGGGTAGATAGATAGATGGATGGATAGATGGATGGATGGATGGATGGATGGATGGGTAGGTAGATAGATAGATGGATGGATGGATGGATGGATGGATGGATGGATGGATAGATAGATAGATGGATGGGTAGATAGATATATAGTTAGATAGATAGATGGATGGATGGATGGATGGATGGATGGATGGATGGGTAGATAGATAGATGGATAGATAGATGGATGGATGGATAGATAGATAGATAGATAGATGGATGGGTAGATAGATAGATGGATGGATGGATGGATGGATGGATGGATGGATGGATGGATGGACAGACAGAAAAAAGAAACATAAGAAAATAAGGCTCTGAACAGTCCAATAAACAATAAAGCCAGGTGTAGGTGTCTTATCCTATAGTTTATAATGACAGAGACAGCACACATTCAAATACAGGAAATGTAGTCCCCAAATAAGTTCCAATAATACATCTAACTCACAAAAGCTAGAGATAAATGAACACAGAAAGAAATCAGGACGCCAAATGATGATGTTGAATGTGTCAGTGGTGGAGGAGGGAATGTCACAAAGACTTGCTGAATATAAACTTGAAATAAAATACAATTTGTAAGAACGCCTTTATAGACCTGTTTGGGAAAAGGTTGTTTCTATCCAATGCTAGGCTAAGCGAATAAAACGGCATTGTATAGTTTTGGATGGAAGCTAGCACGATTAGCGCTTTCACACCGGAGTACTAAGGATCTGGAACTTGTCCCTATTGTGCGTGAACCTTTTCACCCCCAGATAGTCCCTGCTAGAGAGGTGGTACTGTCCTGCGGAGGAAATGGTTCGTGGCTGTGTCGGCCACACTAACAATTTCTGATTGGCTGGGCCAAACCACGCCCCGTAAAACTCAGAAAAGTTGTGTGAAGCCGCCATTTTATTTGCATGCATAAGCATTATTAGCATTAGCCCTAGCGCACCAACGGAGAGAAACTAACTTATGGCTAGGGATGGGTATCGTTTGAAATGTATCGATTCCGATTCCGGTTCTGCTTATCGATTCCGGTTCTTATCGATTCCCCGTTTCAATTCCAAAATTGTAAAAGAAAGAGGTCAAACGTTTAGATAACAAAAATATCTTTATTTGTTTTAAGCTTTAACTGACATTTTTACAAATAAAAAATATACATATAGTACAAATGTATTACACAATAGCTGTGCTTTATGTTAACTGAGCTATGCCTGTGGCAAGCTATTAACAGGCTTTACACTGTGCCTTGTCTTTCTTAGTGTAGTGGAGCCTCACTTTAGAGCGTTTACCGTGACCCATCTTTGGTGTTATGAAGTGACTGAGCTTGTGAACTGTCTACGGGAGGGCAGGGGGAGCCTCGCTGCGGGGCAACTGTGGACCTCTGTCGCCGCAACTTACATGATGCCGTTTTAAAAAATTAAGGGGCGGTGCCGGCCGTCAACGGCCCGCTGACGACTGGCTGTTCTGTGATTCTCCAGAACACACAGATGGCCAGTCCGCCCTTACCCTGGCTGTGTTCCACCGGGTCGCCGCGGCGCAGACGGACCCGCGACGCAGACGGACCCGCGCAGACGGACCCGCGACGCAGACGGACCCGGTGGAATACAGGGTCTACCGCATTTAGGAACCGTTAAGCAGAACCGAAATTGTATATATTTTGTATGGGTACCCGGTACCCGGAATTTTTCTTATCGGTTCTCATCTGGAACCGAGTTTTGGTTCCCAACCCTTCTTATGGCAACACAAAAGAAAACATGGGAGCGGTGGAGTGATGAGGAGGTGTCTGCGCTTCTGGCGATTTACTCGGAAGACGCGACCCAGCAGCTTCTACTGAAGCCAGTCCCAAACTACGGGGGACTCCGGGACTTCGGGTGGCAGTATACGCCGTGAAGTGGTTTGCGGCCTGCCAGTAAACCCAAAGCAGAAGAAGAAGAAGTCACGTCAGCGGCTTCATTTGCCTAATCCTCCCTCGGGGACTTATTCCAGTGAGAACGCAATCGACTAAGACAGTTCGAGGGACTAAAGAGTTCGGGGGGAATTGGGATTTGTAGAGACCTTTCAATCGTAAGGAAGTCACGCCTTAAAGTATAGCCTGCTTTATTGTCTATTTTACTCTAACTTGGACCATGATTTAAAAAACGAACATCAATGTGTATCGAAAGAGACTTTGAACGAAAGATTGACACCGTATTTACTTCTATATCATCGGACTTATTTTGCAGCCAGTGGAGTCGCCCCCTGCTGGCCATTTTCATACTTTTTCGACACTTCGCATCGGCTTCACTTTTCAAATCCGGACGTTGCTGCTTGAGCTGGCATCAAAGAGGGGCTGAACATATAAAATCACTCGCTAACTGTTGTTGTTGTTGTTGTTGTGTAACTTGAAGTTGTGTTTCACTGCCTTTCTAATGACACCCATAATGATTCCGTCTTCCTCTTCTATCTCTTTACATGCTTTCTTTAAACCTCTCTACTTTGTTGGCGCCCTTCGCCCCTCCCACTCCCTCCTCCTCTGATAAAATCCATCCAATCAAAATGCACTATGAAATCCTTCATCGTGTTCTCCATCCGTGCTGCGCCATGACATGTGGTGGTGGTGCTGTGATGATGATGATGATAATGATGGTGATGGTGTGCCTTTCGCCCCATGCCCCTGTCCAAAAAAAACACACGACCAACCCCACCTCCCCCCCACCACCCCCACAAAAATGTCTCTCACCCACTCACAATGTACTTCAACTTACCAAAAAAATATATATATAATAACCACCCTTCCCATTCATCTTTCTACATCTTGGCAAATGTAGAATCTGGTTGGTTTGTAATTTATCTCTCAAAGCTTTCTGCTGCATCTTCATTGGTCATGCGTACACACACCCAACCCATTCCTCCCCCATGACCAGTCCTAACCTTGACCCAGTGCATGTGCTTCCTGGATGATACACTCTTTGTACTCAGGTACTCAAAAGTACTTTATTAAATTCCCTAGGACATTTTAGAAAACACAGGTTTTGAATATGTAGCTGGGGCTGTGCAATAAAGCTCAAATCCAATATCGCAATATGTTTGTTATCTGCAATATGTTAGGGTTGACTTTGAGTGCTTTTTAGAAAAATATTTACAATAGATTGGGAATGAAATATCATGATTATAAGGATATAATGGCTGAGTGAAATAATACAACAACTGCTAGAACATAAGATAAGAGAATAACAAGAGAATACTTAAGCTGTTCTTATTTACAGTTGGTAGCTATACCAACATCATTTAGTATACATTGTGTGCATGAAATTAATGTATTATAAGTTAATTAGTAAGTTAGTAACGAAGTGACTATTTTAACCAAAACCACAGTATTTTTCTCAACGCTACAGAAAACCTTTGTTAGATAAACTGAACGAAGTTGTTTCCTGTGATAACTGAAGGCTGTATGCATGTCAGGATCAGAAATGGACATGCATTCTGGACAGGATGTGTTAAAGGACAAGATATCCAAAATCATCACAATATCAATCAAGTATATATCGCCCTGCTTTACTTGGAAGAAATGACCATAATACAAATATAATCTCACACTCTTAGTGCAAATAAATAAGTGAATGTGTGAATCGGAGCTTAGTGTGCGGTCTGCATGTAGGCCAGCTCTTTCTTTAATCAGTGTGCTGCCATGCCGAAAGTATGCCTGCACCGAGGCTGCTCGCTGACCCCTCCTTCCTCCCCCTCCTCTTCCTCCTCATACTCCTCTTCCAGCCTTGCCTGTCAACCACAAGATGCCAAGGCCCCTTCAGGACGTTTGGCTGTCGTACGTTAGTCTGTCTGTGGCATCGTAGCAGAAATCTCAAATCCATATTGAGACGGTAGCTCCCCGGTCTCTACGGTCATCTTCACACTTGCTTTAACCCCTGGACCCCAGACCCAGTTCTACTCGTGGGAAAATTAAGGGGAACATCATTTAGAATAAATAGACCACATCGAAAACATTTCTGACAAGTAAGTCAAGTAAAGTAGTGTCAACGTTCTGAGTAGTGACACTTTGGGCTTTAATGGCAAAATAACTCTTATTTATAACTTAATTAAAGAGATTTTTTGGTTTAAATTAGTTTGAACATTCTTTGAATTGAAGAATAACAACATATCAACTCAATATAATTCAATCAGCTGAATTAACTGAGCAGATCATAATCATATTTCTGTAATAAAGGACTTGTTATGTAAGCATTTTAAATCTTAAATGGCTTGAATTTGACCTTTAGCAACAAAAGAAAAGCTTTTGAAATGTAGCTAGTTCTGTCACACGTGTTAGCATCGCACATGGACATGTTGTCATGGGAACGCAAAGTCACATGACCTGGCCCATGACGCCCCCAGACTGTTCAGGGTGTCACTAAAGCTGTAGAAGGAAGTTTCCGGAACATTTAAATGTCTACACACGTCTTTGTTATCCAATAGGGGACGGCGCTGATGTGTCAATGGACAATAACATTGGTGTGTGCTACGATGAATAGCATCAAAGAGAAACGGATGTATGCGCTGGCTTTCCGGAACAACCTCAGGGGGGAAAACCCAAGTGTGAAAATGCACCAAATTTCTAGAACACGATTCCACGATGGCTGCCGCTCTCTGAAGAGAAGACACGCAATCTGATTTGGAAAAGTAAACCCAAAGTATTAAAAGAGTTGCGTGTCACAGACAACCTTAAGCCACGCTCTTTAGGTGTGTGTGTGTGTGTGTGTGTGTGTGTGTGTGTGTGTGTGTGTGTGTGTGTGTGTGTGTGTGTGTGTGTGTGTGTGTGTGTGTGTGTGTGTGTGTGTGTGTGTGTGTGTGTGTGTGTGTGTGTGTGTGTGTGTGTGTGTGTGTGTGTGTGTGTGTGTGTGTGTGTGTGTGTGTGTGTGTGTGGTTGACAGGCACAGTGCAACGTGCTCCATCCTGTGAGGCCTGCCTGCCCCCCAACGATCAGTGCATTTGGTTCTTAGAGAAAGCGTTCTGCTGTACCAGATTGGATGATGAACTTTAGACTCTTTGATTTTCCTTATTTCCTCTATTTTCCTTCTTTCCCTGACTTTTAAACCTTCTCTCTGTCTTCCTCCCATGTCTACTTGCATCCACTATGAATCATTAAGTTTGCAGTTATGTTTTGTTGGGTTCGATTCCCCCTCTCTCTCTGACCTCTCGTTCCTCCACTGTTGGTTTGGTTTGTGTGTGTGGGAGACGGAGGTGTTGCGTGTAGAGCGTGTCCGCGAGGCTGACTGCGTTTCCCACTGTGCTGTAGAACAACTTCATCAACCTGAGCTTCCTGAGGCTGTTCAGGGCGGCCCGGCTCATCAAGCTGCTGCGCCAAGGAGAGACCATCCGCATCCTGCTGTGGACCTTCGTGCAGTCCTTTAAGGTATCAGTGCCGTGCCCGACTGAAACCGCTTGGCGCCAAGATCGCCTCGTCGAATTCTCTTCCCACTCAACACTGAACTTTCTGTGGTCCTCAGCGAGACACCCTACCGAATATAACGTGGATTGACAGTTGGTCAGAGGTTGTACGTTCGCAGACAGAGATGCTTTCTTAATAGTTCGAAGACGCGCCTAAACCCTTTGTCTGATTGACCCCAGGTTTGCCCTGGCCAATCAGAGAATGCAACTACAGACATCCACCAAGTGTATTCCCAATGAGACGTTAAGGGTATATTCAGGTTTTACCGTAGACTGCGGAGGCTTTCAAAAAAGGCCTAAAAACGCATCTTTTTAGAATAGCCTTTAACCCCCCCACATTGTGCCATGCGGGCATGAATGAATGTCACAGCTTGTATTCTGTTGTTTTAATTGTTGTTTTGTTTCACCCTTTTTAATTTTTAATTTTGTAGCACTTTGAGTTTTGTTTACGCGAATGAAAAGTGCGCTTAGAAATAAAATATATTATTATTATTATTATTTTACTAATATAAACGTTCCCGAAAGCACCTAAGTCGGCTATTGCAACCGTTTGGAATATCAACAATGGGAAAAATTCACTTTTTACAGAGGTCGCGTTAACCGAATATTTTCCGTCTATTACGA
This sequence comes from Champsocephalus esox, assembly GCA_036324585.1. Taxonomy (NCBI): domain Eukaryota; kingdom Metazoa; phylum Chordata; class Actinopteri; order Perciformes; family Channichthyidae; genus Champsocephalus; species Champsocephalus esox. Next base: position 5,321,766 of record CM070480.1, on the reverse strand, counting down.
ATTTTTTTTAACAACGACGGACAAATCTGAAAGCAGTCGGTCATTTTGACGGATTAGAACAAACTGGGAACAGCGCTAAAGTTTCCCCGCAGCGAGGCTCCGGTGTTTTGCCGTGTTATGCATGCCCTCCAAAAAGGAAATCAAACCGTTTCCAAACCTAACTGTGCCGTACGGATCATTGCAATGTCTGTGGGTTCTGGCTTTACGCTGTCCACGCCCCCACGAGGTGCATAACACGGCGCATGTGAACTGCCCCGTCAGAGTTGTGTTAAGGCCGACGGGTAATTCTGGATTCTGACAGAAGTTTTTCGATCCTGTCCGTCAACGGGCAGCGAAACAGTCTATGCGCAACCTCTGCTCCTTAGTCCATAGACATTGTTGATGTTGAACATGTCTGGGAGGAGTCGTAAAAAAGGGCAAAATAAGAATATAAGAATAAATCTTTATTGTCATCATCACGACGACATTTCTTTGGACAAACAAAATGAAAATATGTATTGCTTTGCAGAAAGATAATAGTTAGTTGGTAACATAGTTTACATATTGTCACAATACATGTAAGGGCTCTCACAAATAATCACTCCCTCCCTCTCCTCTGGTAGGCTCTGCCATATGTGTGCCTGCTCATCGCCATGCTCTTCTTCATCTATGCCATCATCGGCATGCAGGTGAGGACTGCCTGGTGCCTGTCTGGAATGTTGTTGTACTTTTAAGGTTCAGCAGGTTTTCTCTTCATATGAGAAACGCTTCCGGCAAAGGAAAGTCCCGTCTTTCACGACTTCTGCATATATTTCCACTGAGCCGTTAGAGCTGATACTCTGCTACAGTCATGGGTTGTTCTTTGCGTTTCTTTTCTTCTTCCACGGTTTAGTTGTTTGGGAATCTGGCACTAGATGACGAGGGCGGGGCCATCAACGAGCACAATAACTTCAGAACCTTCATCATGGCCCTGATGCTGCTGTTCAGGTGAGTGCTGCCTTCTCTTGTACACACACACACATTAAAACATTGAATTATTAGTGGCAGCAGGTTGTTGTTGTTGTTGTTGTTGTTGTTGTCATTTTCTCCATTTAAAAACAGTGTTGTGAAAACCTGTGGCACTGAAATAATAGTTGTGATTGAATCAGTCGATGTCTGGAGTCTAGGGATGCCAGAAACTGCCCACGATCAAAACCGTAAATCGGACGGCCCTGGCGAATAATAATCGATTATTCGACGCCCCCCCCGCGGGAGAGAAAGAAAATGGGCTGCTGTTAACGTCAGTCTGTACAACGGCATTGTGCCAAAACTACGCCAACCGGCTGCGGAGGGAGACTCCCCCTTCACTGGAGAACTGCGCTAAAACCGCTGATCACAACGTTCACACTCTGTGGTCACGAAGTACTCCACTTGCATTTGACTTCATTTGCACTTGTCAGTTTGAAGTAGTTCCACGAGGAACTCTTCTTTCCTTCGTTCATCTTTAGTTGTGTTCTTACTCCAATAAATGAATCGCCCGTGTGACGGAGAGGGGGGGGGGTGCTGGCTTCCTCCAAGTTTACAGTAAAACAAACTGGTGGTGTGACCAATGGCCATTTACAATTATTAATACTATTACTAGCGTTAGTCTATATCCTGGTTGAAACTACGACATGAAAAAAAAACATAAATAATAATAAAAAAATATATAAATAAAATCGAATTAAAAAAATAATTTTCGATTATGGAGACTGTATCGAATAATCGAAAAACTGGCATCCCAAATGGAGTCAAAGTCAACTTTATTGTCAATCTTCCAGTTTGTGTACAGACAGAGAGGTCGAAATATTGTTTCCCACAATCCCGAATATAATAACAAATGTATATCAAATGTAAAAATATGTGTGCAAATATGTATATACATATACACAGTCTGATGTTCCCAAAGCTGCCCCACAGCTGCCCCACAGCTCCAACACTCTGAGTGTTTGGGCAGTCGCTGACCAGTGATGCCTTCTGCACTTTTGCTATCGATGACGTGCTTTCTCATATGTTGTCCTGTGTTCCCCTCCTGCAGGAGCGCCACGGGCGAGGCGTGGCATGACATCATGTTGGCGTGCCTCGGCGGCAAGGTGTGCGACCCGGAGACGGGGAACAAAGAGCCTGAGTGTGGAAGCACCTTCGCCTACACCTACTTCGTCTCCTTCATCTTCCTCTGCTCTTTCCTGGTGAGAAGTCAAAGTCAATCTTCTCGTTAGTGTGTGCAGACGGAGAGATCGAAACAATCCCGAATATAGAAAGAAATGTATATCAAAATATGTGCACATATGTATATCCTATATGCACACATTAAGACCTAAATAAAAACACAACAAACAATAGATATAAAATAACAGTCACTTCAACATTTGAAAAAGTACATGAGTGCAAAATTGTCCATAGAATGTGCAAAATATTATTGCAGCGTAAAAAGTAGAACTAGAGAATAAACCAGTTCTATAATCAAAATGTGATCTATGCGTATTGTTTCGTCCAGTGCTTCTCAAACTGAACAAAATGATATATTATGGAAAACTATAAAATCCAATACACACATTTGACATGTTTATATGAGGACCCGCTTGGTGGTTCTAGAAATATTTTATATAAAATTGTGTTTTCTATTTCACTTATTGTACTATTTTTGTAATCATGCATGGTATTTTTTTTTCAGCAGTACCCCTAGGGGTCCGCGTACCCCCATTTGAGAATCACTGGTTTAGACAACATCCAATTGCTTCTCTTCGCTACAGGCTGCACACACATTTTGAAAACCTCTCCTTTCTTTGTGATACCTCACGGTGTACACGTTTGGATATATGTCTCAATTTGGATCATCTGTTTAGTACACTTCTATCTTGTAGTATGTGAGTGTTGGCCATGGTAATCAACGACGGCTGTTATACATTTAAAGATGGGGTAGGCTCGAAATACACTTATATTCCATGGAATGCTCTTAACATCCGATAGCAATGAATATCTGAAGTGCTTTGACAACAAATCCATAAGAAAACATCATCAGTGGAAGCCGTGGTGCTGTAAAAAGCTCGACCAATCATCTGAGCCGGCTAAAGTAACTGGACGGCCTACCTGCCTGTCAGCCTTCCATCTGGGCACAAACTGATCTCGTGCCCTCATTGGTCATGTGCGCGTTGGTGTATGTTGGGGGAGGGGCTCTGTGAGGAAGTGGCAGATTTGTTCCGGCCGTGTATTTTCAAATTCTCGCGCACTCGAGCTGCTTTCTCCAAAATTACACCTTTACCGGAAATTACATTTATTTGAAAGGCAATGTCAACCGGATCCGAAAACATTTCACTGCCGGTTTCGAGTAATATTTACAATAAGAAGAATTTAGAGAATTGATCCTGAAAAATGGGTTAGGCTAAGGGTCAAAACAAATCGATTAAGATCAGGCTTTGTTCCCACTTGCCTCTCGGGGCTCACGTCAATATGTCTCAAATCTATGACTCCAGTATTTGATTGTAAAATGAAACGTTGGCTTATTAATGGATTTCCCTTCTTTTTGTTCCAGATGCTGAATCTGTTCGTGGCTGTCATCATGGACAACTTTGAGTATCTGACCAGAGACTCCTCTATCCTGGGGCCGCACCACCTGGACGAGTATGTAAGGATATGGGCCGAGTACGACCCTGCCGCCTGGTGAGTGGTACACACACACACACACACACACACACACACAAGGATAGAAACACACATGAACTTTCAAATACCAAAGATACATACACAGTGTATTATACAGAGCTAACGTGAAATTCAAAAGCACAAATCGACAAACTGTTTTTGCTGATTTGAATGTACATTTTAACCCTTGACTTTCTCTCCCGTCCCGAAACGGGGCGAAAACTGGAGTCATGGTCTCATCCAGGAAGTGTTACAGGACTTACATCGTGTGACGTTATCAGTCGCAGCTGGCCCTAAGCAAAGAGTTATCCACCTCTTTCTCTTCGTCTTTCTTACATAAGCATTCTGCCTTTTTTCTCAAATTGAGATGGATGTGTCCCTCTCCTCCTCTGCCCTCTGTATTGAGTGTGTAAATAAATGCTGTCTCCTCTTCCTCCTCCATCACCTTCTCTTTCCAGCTCTCAGAATTCTGTGTGTTCCCTCTCCTAACCTCCCCTCCTTGTATTTTTCTTGCAGCGGGCGCATACATTATAAGGATATGTACAGTTTATTGCGAGTTATCTCCCCTCCCCTGGGCCTTGGCAAGAAATGCCCACATAGGGTGGCCTGCAAGGTTTGGACTGAACCCCTAAAGCACAAACTTAAACGCAACCTGCTCGCCTTTAAGAGACTGGAATGAATGTCGCCCTTTATCACTTTTAGAACAAATCTTTTAGTACTTTTCAACTTTTTCATTTGGTTTGGTTTTTTTCTGTTTGGGTTTGCATTATTCAGTTGTTTTGAATCATTTCACCATTAAACCATTTTGGGGGCAGGGTTTCTGTTGTATATGCATTCTGACCATGAATGAGAATGTTTGGGACAATGCAGAAATGCACACACACACTCTTGTACGCAATCCCGCACACACGCACATCGATATCGGTGTGTGACGCATGAGATGGTGCACTGCACTCGCTATTGTCTTCTGACTGAACGCTGGGAACATGACAATGATGTGTTCACTTTTTATTCACTATTACGTACAAACACCAGAGTTGAGACATTGTTTTTTATTTCTGCTTGCTGTCTAATTTTGCCTGGGCAGAAAAAATGGTTGAGCAATGTGCATTGTTCTTGTTTCAGTTGGGGTGTGGGGGATGGGGAGGTACAGAGACGTTTAGTACAGAGACCTATGCAGAGAGGGCTTGGTCTGAGTACTGTCAACATGCTAACGTATGTAGCCGTTAGCTCGTGCTTTCCAGCCATGTGTCATCGAGGCTCATGAGTCTGCAGGTTCGTTTGGTGTGTTGTAATGTAAAGACTGCAGACACTTGTGCATCCATGGCACATGTTTGTAAACCACGGTCCTGAAATACTATATTTTTAATTGTAAAGCCGCTATGTGTACTGAAAGTCAGAATTCCTCTACCGGCCCCCGAACAAGTTTTAAATAAGAATTACCAAAAGTCTTTAATACAATTGTCAAATAGTTTTCAATATGATTGTGTTGCTCTTAAACATATTGCTAATGTTGTATTAATTTCACAGTATTATGTCTTGATTGTACATGCGAGTGAATGCATGTACTTAAATTAGTTTAGGACTTATTTTAATTCATCCTATTTGTCCTTCACACTTCTGCCACGTATGACTGCAAACTGGTGTTTTTACAATACAGTCCTTAAAGTCTTCGAAACCTAACTGTGACGGATTGAAACCTGCAGAAACCCTCTCCTACACACAGTGGCTTTATGATTAAAGGAATCAAAACAATTGTTTGGCCTGTTACACGCTCTACATAAAGAGTGCACAGCAATGAGAAGGGACATTAGCAGATTTCAATTAAATATATGAAGTCCCACATGTGTTAATGGTATGTATATCCAGTCCTCACGATGTCGTTGGTGTTGGCACAGTGGAGAATGCAACAGGCCTTCAAGTAACAGATTCTATTTTCTGGGTTCCTGAAATACGATGATAAAATGGCCAAACCTGCTCTGTTTGTGGCTCTGGTGTTCGGGGGAAGAAGGAAAGGGGCAGGGTGTGTGTGTGGTTTGGGGCAGGGACTCTGGACATCAGAAGGTCTTGTGTCCACCAGGAACCTCTTGACAGCTTCCTGTGTCCACGGAGGCTCGTGGGAAGTTGGTCAAGATCTCTTTAATGCGCTGCAGCCGATTGGTCAGTTCGCCCAAATCATTGAAAACAAGATCATTTACAACTGGTGATATTCAGCCATGCACATACGTTCAGTTCGATATGCTGAGGCCACTGAGCTCAGGGGCTTTGTTCATAGGGTGAGACAAGTTGAGCTGTACATCATTACAGTCGTTAAACAAATGCATGGGGTTTTAAGCGCCTGGGAGACGTAATACAATTCATAAAAAATAAATCTGCGGACAGTGACGTTTACACTTATTTATGAGTATTTGAGTGTTGACATGTTTGTGCAACAATGTTGGCCTTCAAAATTATAATAAGTAAACAAGACATAAGCGACACTCACATCAATTAATCCCATTGGGAACGCTAGCAACGCCTTCGGCTTTCCCATTCTTACTTTTGATGTCTGGCGCCTTCTCCTTTTTAGAGTTTATTTGGGCATTCTTCACTTAATTATTTTCAGTTGCTGTGGTAACCCTTCTATGAGGATTGCAGCAGCGTTGAATTTCCTTGAACGATTGGATTAATCATTTTAAGGATAACGGGTGCAAAAGATATTGGTTATAGAGACCCAATATGATTTACATTTCCGGAGCCATACTGTAGGTCATACTTAACTTTCGTTGTATGAGCTTTTTCAGAGCTGTGGGACCATGTCATGTCACTGACTGGTCATTATTCGCCACACTCTTTGATTTATACTCCCCTTTTTTGTACCTCCATGAGCCTAAAAAACAGACTTTGACTTGAATTGGTACCACCGGGACACTGTTCAAAGCTTTGAGCGCCATTACCTTGACCAGTTCACTTCCCTTTGTAATCCAAGTGGATAAACATTTCAAGGCTAGGGTTAGGGCTAGGGTTAGTGCTAGGGCTAGGGTTAGGGTTAGTGCTAGGGCTAGGGTTAGTGCTAGGGCTAGGGTTAGGGCTAGGGTTAGTGCTAGGGTTAGGGTTAGTGCTACGGATAGTGCTAGGGTTAGTGGGCTAGGGTTAGGGTTAGTGCTAGGGCTAGGGTTAGTGCTAGGGCTAGGGCTAGGGTAGTGCTAGGGTAGGGTTAGTGCTAGGGCTAGGGTTAGTACTAGAGTTAGTGCTAGGGTTAGTGCTAGGGTTAGTGCTACGTTAGTGCTAGGGTTAGTGTTAGTGCTAGGGTTAGGGTTAGTGCTACGGATAGTGCTAGGGTTTGGGCTAGGGTTAGTGCTAGAGTTAGTGCTAGGGTTAGGGCTAGTGCTAGGGTTAGTGCTAGGGTTAGTGCTAGGGTTAGGGCTAGAGTTAGGGCTAGAGTTAGGCTTAGTGCTAGGGTTAGGGCCACGGTTAATGCTAGGGTTAGTGCTAGGGTTAGGGTTAGTGTTAGTGCTAGTGCTAGGGTTAGTGCGAGAGTTAGTGCGAGAGTTAGTGCTAGGGTTAATGCAGGGTTAGTGCTAGGGTTAGTGCTAGGGTTAGTGCTAGGGTTAGTGCTAGGGTTAGTGCTAGGGTTAGGGTTAGTGCTAGGGTTAGTACTAGAGTTAGTGCTAGGTTAGTGCTAGGGTTAGTGCTAGGGTTAGTGTTAGTGCTAGGGTAGTGCTAGGGTTAGTGCGAGAGTTAGTGCTAGGGTTAGAGTTAGTGCTAGGGTTAGGGCTACGGTTAGGGTAGTGCAGAGTTAGTGCTAGGGTTAGGGTTAGTGCTAGGGTTAGGGTTAGGCTACGGTTAGGGCTAGTGCTAGGGTAGTGTAGGGTTAGTGCTAGGGTTAGTACTAGGGTAGGTTAGTGCTAGGGTTAGTACTAGAGTTAGTGCTAGGGTTAGGGCTACGGTTCGGGTTAGTGCTAGGGTTCGGGTTAGTGCTAGAGTTAGTGCTAGGGTTAGGGTTAGTGCTAGGGTTAGTGCTAGGGTTAGGGCTAGGTTAGGGCTACGGTTAGGGCTAGGGTTAGTGCTAGGGTTAGTGCAGGGTTAGTGCTAGGGTTAGGGCTAGTGCCAGGGTTAGTGCTAGGGTTAGGGCTAGTGCAGGGTTAGTGCTAGTGCTAGGGTTAGTGCTAGGGTTAGGGTTAGTGCTAGGGTTAGTGCTAGGGTTAGTGCTAGGGTTAGTGCTAGGGTTAGTGTTAGTGCTAGGGTTAGTGCTAGAGTTAGTGCTAGGGTTAGGGCTAGTGCTAGGGTAGGGTTAGTGCTAGGGTTAGGGCTACGGTTAGGGCTAGTGCTAGGATTAGTGCTAGGGTTAGGGTTATTGCTAGGGTTAGGGTTAGTGCTAGGGTTAGGGCTAGGGTTAGGGCTAGGACTACGGTTGGTGTTAGGGTTAGTGCTAGGGTTAGGGTTACTGCTAGGGTTAGGGTATTATATCTCTAACCCTGGGCACATGAAACTGAAATGATCTGCAAAGTGGGAAAGGTAAGTTAGGAAGCATTCAGTGATGTGGGTGAACTGACCTTCCTGTCTTCATACGGGTGTCCACGAACGTCCGGAGACGCAGGTGTGAGCGGAGGTTCCCGGCGGACACGCATCCTCAGCTACAGACTGCATTGACTTGTCATTGTGACTCACTCCGACCTCTGCAGCGGTGCTTTTCTTTGCCTGCTAGAAGCCCCGCTGCCAGTTCTATCCGAGCGGCGAAAGAGGGCAGAGACCAACAAAACAAAAAATTACAAATCCCCTTTTCACCTCGCATAGAACGGTATCTCAACAACTAACTAAACTAAATAACACCTCCTCCTCCAATTCTCCCCTTCTCCCCCCAACCCTTCTACCTCCCTCCCTTCCTTCCTTCCTTCCTTCCTTCCTCTCCCCTTACGTTATGATAAACCAGACTAGAAGCCATGTAACACACTCCTTCGATCTCTCTCTCTTGCTTTCTCTCTTTCTCTCACCACAGCAACCACATATCCAAAGCGGTCAAAACAATAACCTCTGTGTATTTGTTTCCCCCCCTCTTCCTTTCCTTTGTCGGTTCCTTTCTTTTTTCCCCTCATGTCTCCTCCTCCAAAAACACCTCTGTGCGTCTGCGTCCTCCCCCCCCCATCGTCCTCCCTCCCCCTCGTCCTTTTTATTTTCTACGTTTTCACGTCGTCCGTCTTTGTTTGTTCTGTCATGTGGTCGCGGATGTTCGGATGCGTGTGTGTGTGTGTGTGTGTGTGTGTGTTTGTGGCCACCCCAGCGGCCGGATCAGTTACACAGACATGTATCAGATGCTAAGACACATGTGTCCGCCGCTAGGCCTCGGGAAGAGGTGTCCCGCCCGGGTCGCCTATAAGGTAGACTCGCTCCCCACCTTACCCCTCCACCCCCCTCAACCACCACCCCACCTCCTCCTCCTCTCCCTTCCCACTCCCATCATTACTCTCCTCTCTCCTTTCCCCCCTCCCATCTCCGTCTTTAAACCTCCCCATCGCGCGGGAGTAGATCCTTTCCTCTCCTATCTGCTGAAACCTCGGCATCCCTTTCTACCTTCTCCTCCTCCACCTCCCTCCCTCCTCCCAGCGGTGTTCTCCTCATTGTCTGTTAGTGGTGGTTGTGGTGGTGGTGAGCGCTGTCCTCTCTTCTCTCTCTCCGACCGCGGGGATGGAGGGATGGGCTTTTGTCGTGAAGTGATAGTGGAGTGGTAGTCAATCTTCTTTCTTTTATTTCCTCCCGTCAGGCCGCAGGAGTAAGGGAACGGAGGAGGCTTTGCCAGTCCTTCTGCAACCTGCACGGACGCATGCACTCGCCACAATCACGTCCGAAAAAGACATAGGTATAGCACAGATCTGACCAAGAATTCCCCTTGTTCCTTCACAAATTAAGGATCTTCCAAACTAGGACAAAGTGCCACACTGGATCTGGCAGTATATGAAGATATTTGATACGCTTTTTCGACCAAGGTTGAGATTTAAGGCAAGAAAGAAGTTCCTATAAAGCACATGTTCTGACCATCTTATCCAGGCACTAAAATGTACAGTACAATAAAAAAAAACATCCTGTAAACAGCGGTCAAAGACTCCAGGACAATCAACTACTGGTATTCTCCGAAAGCATATATATGGAATTAGGTATGCATTGTATTGTTTCGCGATAAGAAACGTAAATACTTTAGAGTAGAGGCCCACAAACATCTGAAGTGCAACTATTTGCTTACGATGCGGCTACAGAAGGACCAGCAAGGGTGTCTGTCTTCAGTTCTCTGCGTCTCTTATTCCTGTGGATGGCACACTAGTGCAAACATAATCATGCCCATGTTACTGTACCTCACAAGTACAGTGGGCTCAAACAAATAATAATAATGCCTTGAGTTGGAAAAGATCTGGCCCTTCTAGTTGTTTGTCTTTCTTCAACGTTTTTTTTTCTTCCGCCACCCTAGGATACGTCCTCGTCTTTGACTTCTCTTGTTGGCTCAGACCACCAGGATAAAGATTTTAGCGTTTAGATTTTTTGCTGCCTCGTTGTCCACTCTTTATCTCCAATTCAGTAGACATGTACTCTGTCTATCTTCTCTTTCTCCTTCTTATTGGCATCCAGATTCACTAAAATAGTATTGGAAAGTTAATGTAACTATAATGTTTTCTTATAATATTGGTGTTGCCAAGAAGTTCAAGAACTAGCAATACTCCTGTCAGTACTGCAAGTGAGAAGCATCAGCTGTAACATTATATAGTATCTACATAAGCTAACATATTCGCACCCATGTTTTATTTGTAATGTCCTTTGTTAAACTAAAATAGTCCAGAGTTGACTTTTAGATAAAGGTTTCGATTCTTGATGGACATGTTTTGGTCAATACCAGAAAGCTAATCAAGCCCTAGTTTGAAATCTCTTCCACCAAGTTGCCTAGTTACCGGCATTACAATATAATAATACATTTATTTTGGGGGGCGCCTTTCAAAACACCCAAGGACACCTTACAGATTTACAATTTACATTTACAATTTTACCTTACAAATTAAAACAGTGGATTTAGTGAAGTATCAGCCGGGGTAAGACGAGACGAACAACAGGAAGTTGGCTACAAAAGGACACAGGGTACAGATTATAGAGAAAATGCCAGTTTGAACAGGTGGGTTTTGAATTTTGAAGTGATATATTCTGTCAACAAGATGACTTGGATGAAATTGTACAATCTCTGTGTCGTGCTAAACTTTATCGAGTCTGGATGTCAGTATTCGCTGTCTCTTTCTAGTTTTCTTAACTTTTTCTTTATTCGGTTCGACCTGTTCTCCACGTCATCTTTTAACAACCGTTGTTCTCTTTTTTTCTACCTGTCAAATCTCTATCTTTCTGTCCTTCTGCCTCCACGTGTCTGTCAGCAATCAGCATCCCTCTGTCCATCTCTGTCCCTACCTTACCTCTCCGTTCTGTTCTCACTTCTCTTTCTGTCCAGAATGTCGACTTGTATCGGCCGTGATACCCATCACATACTTCAGCCATCAAAGCCCTCCAGTTTTCACTGACAGAGTTTCACAGAGAAACCATTTAAGGACATATTGAGGTCAGAAGTCCTGAGGGTTTCTTGTCAGATCAGAGAGGGGACGTTTTAGACATCTGCAACCTTTTTGTAATCATAATGCTCAGGCATCGATCTCCCCTCAAGTGAACACAAAGGGTCGCCCTTCCTGGAAAGAGTAGCTTTGATATCTGCGCATCGCAACTGACCTCTTCCTAGTAAACTTATGTCAGTGTTGTTTAAGTCCTTGTCTTTATCTCTTGTCTTGTTCCGTAATTTTCAGCCTCTCTCTTCTATTTCTTGTCTATTCACACACACACACACACACACACATACACACACATACACACACAGACCTCTCCCTGTTGTATCCAATCGAACAACGTTCTCTTGATTCCTCTTTCAGTGTTCTCACGTTCCTCCTTTACCTTTTCATTCTCGCCCTTCCCTTTATATCTGTAACCACATCTCATGCCCAAGCTTAGAGCCGCCTAGTTTAACCCAACTAACTGCTGTCCCTATCACGTGTGTCTTTTGAAAGACCCCTCCCTCTTCCCCTTCTACTGCCATAACGTCTGGTTGGTCCAAAACGAAAACAGAAAGAACGTCAATCATCTTTTTTTGATCTTCTCTATGATTTTTTTTTCTTCTTTCAGGGAATGCCACAACTCTAATACTCTCGAACTTTTACACCCCCTTAAGACAACCGTTTGGCATTGAGAGAGATCTTGACTTGATACGAAATACTTGCCATTCAATTTGACTTTGATTAAGGGAACCGTGAATGTAAACATGTAGTATGTAATGAGTTAGTCAGTAGTATCACTCCAGTGGGATTGAGGATACTCTCTTTGTGCGGATGCACGGCTACTTGTTTTGTGAAATGGGGTTTTTAGGGAAGTCGGGGGGGGGTAGTGGGATGGGAAGGTGGGAAAAGTTGGGTCTTAGAAATTGGGAGTGAAGTAAAGGCATGTTGCATGTGTGTCTGGGTTTGTGGCATTTTTCTAGGGGGGTTGTGTCGCATGCAATCGTCGCACTCTTTGTCGCATGGCTACGGGCGACATTGAGCCTGCCTGCTGCCTGCAGAGCGCTGTGGATGTTGGCCGATGCCCTTCGCCTGCCTGGGCTCTGGGCATGCCTGACACTCACACACACTCAGGAACACACAAGCATGCACACAACCCAATCGCCATTGTACTGCCGTGCTTGCCATCGTGAGTGCCCAACGCTCATGTTCGTAGGTAAATCCAATGGATGCCAACTGGACGGGATAGAAAGGGCAAGCAACCCTAGCTAGGGCAGCTTGCTTTGTTCTATCCTCAGGTTGCTCCATTGGTTTTACCTGGTACAGTATAAACTTGTTAAGACAGGGAACCTCCTTACAGGTAGGGGGAGCTCTATAGAAGATGCCTCAGCTAAATGAAACCCCAGCAGTCTCCTGAAAAAATAGCAGAATTACACCAGTGATACTGTTATTGTTCTCCAGTCGACTTATTTTGTCAAAGGACTCCAATTAAGCGCACTTAATTGGAGTCTGTGAAAATAATTGTCTGTAAGTAGGGTGGGGGGGGTATGTTGGGGGTTGGAGGCGGGTGTGGTGTATGTGTACTGTTTTATATATATATCTACATGTGTGTAACAACGGAGATGTGTAAATGCGGCAATGCATTCACACATTTAGGGAACATGGGCACAGGTTGGGTCGGAGGCCATTTTGGCTCCGATAGGTCTTCCTTGTGGTTCTCGGCTCTCACAGTTGCTTAGCAGCAGATGGCCCTCTTTGGATAGCTGTGCTGTTTCGTAGAGTATCACTGGAAACACAGGAGACGCAAATAATCATCTTTCAAGTTTCTTTCCCCAAGCAAACATTGATACAATTAGGAAAACTACAGCACACTTGGAAATACACATACATGTTCAGAAGTTGAATGTCACTGATTCCACCTATTAGGCTACATTAATCAGATATTGAAAGCTAGTTTTCTTTGTCATGCCCCCAATTTTACAAATCCTGGATGAATCTACTCCACCTCTAATTGGCTATCGTCTATAGAGCTCTCTCAACCGCGTCCCCGACCCTTTACCCTCTCCCCTCTCCCGGAGTTTCAGGCAAACCACACTTTATCTCGGACACGCCCCTTTCTTATCCTCTCATCCTTACTGGCTTTCCACAGAGGCTGCTGCGCATGGATCTGCCGGTTGCCGGTGACAACACGGTGCATTTTAACTCCACCCTCATGGCTCTGATCAGGACGGCACTGGATATAAAGATTGCCAAGGGTATGGTCCTCAAGTACTATCATCCCTTTTCTCTAATTGTTCATCGATGTTATTCTATTGTCTGATTTTCTTCGGGTAATTCTTGGGTATGCCCTTTAACCTCTCAATTTGTGTCTGTTTCTCTTCAACAAGAAAGTGTTTTATTATTGTACACAATATGACAAAACCCTGCCATTTCTGACACTAACAAATAATCTTTTTGTTTTGGGTGAATGTGTTTACGCGTGAATGGCTAAATATATTTAATTTGCGACTGTGTGCCTTTGTGCCTTCCTGTTTGGTCTGTACCTTCTTGCCCTGTGTCTATGTGTGGGGGGTGTTTGCAATTGTGTGGACCTGTGTGTGTGTGTGTGTGTGTGTGTGTGTGTGTGTGTGTGTGGGTGTGAATTCTGGTTTGTGTGTGTGGGCCTTCGGGGTTGCCGGGCAACCCAGGCGGTGCAGACAAACACCAGATGGATGCTGAGCTGAGGAAGGAGATGATGGCTATTTGGCCCAACCTGTCGCAGAAGACACTGGACTTGCTGGTTACACCGCACAAGGGTGAGTTGCTAACAAAATGGCGCATAGTGGTGTGTGTGTCTTCGATCACCAACTCACCGAGAGGACAGCTTCTACCAGCCAGTGTCATTCACTGCTTCGCATCTCCTGATCAGGATACTCCAGGATAAACACACATATGCACACATACATATATACACCAATGTAGATTATGTATGTACAAAAGTACCTCCAATACTGTAGCATCGAGCAACATATATATGACAGGCATTTCGTGTAAAGATCCAATGCTGTAAATTCCCCTTACTTACTGGCAAGATATGTAAAAACAATCATTATGTTTGCCGTCAACATTCATTGCCCACAGCAATTGGTTTTGCTCAAGCCATACCAATAAAGTGCATTATGGTTCCTGCCGGGTTGTTGAACTCTCAGAAACAGGAAAGCATAGCCTTTGTCCTAATGGCCATCGTCATGACAACATATGATGTATTTAGCCTCAAGACTGGTTTACAGTAACTAATTTAGTCTCCTCAACAATAGAGGAACTACAGACCGAACCAAAGATTCAGAGTCATAGGTTCGTGTGGCGCAGTGGGTTACGGCCCGTCTACACCACGGGCATCAAAAAATCTTGATGCTGGGCGTGTCTGAAGCTTTGCGATTTTTTTCGAGCAACGCGACCAACAACCAATCAGGAATCTCCCGCCCCCGACATACAAAACAAAAGCGATGTTAAAATGAAGTAAACTGGATATAAACTCCCCAAACAGGCGAAAACCTACCAGTTTCCCCCACTGTCTCTGCCACCTCCCTCCATGCTGGTTCCTCCGGTTTGGATCCCGGTAAATAGTTCTGGTCGTAAAGAACCGGGTGATTTGCTACCGTAACTTCTCGTTTGGAATATGAGGAAATGAACTGCGGTCTCGCTATTGGCTAGCGCTTGTACTGGCGGGATTTGCATAAACGGGATTTGATTGGCTGATGCCAGCTTCGAAAGCATCGGGAGCATCAAAAGTTGAACATTGCTCAACTTTTGATGCTCACGATGCAAAGCCACGCTCCCCACAATGCAGTTCGGCGAAGATTCAAAATCTTCTACGTCACCCCATGGGCGAAGCGTTTAAAGCATTTTTCGATGCCTGTAGTGTAGACGGGCCGTTGGTGTTGGGATCAGGGGGTCACAGGTTCAAACCCCACTGCAGTCAGCATGTCGTTGTGTCCCTGAGACGCTTCACCCCAAGTTGCTCCTGTGGGGATTGCCCACAGTATTGAGTATGTGAGTCGCTTTGGATAAAAGCGACTCACAAGTGATGTAATGTTTCCCATTCATGAATACTGTGCCTTTTTAGAAAGGGCTTTCTAAGGATTTGTTGTACAACTGCAACATATGCAACTACCTGAACCCTGGCGCAAGTAGTAGGGGGTCCCTGCTCCGTCTCCCTTTAAGCCAGGGGTGTCAAACTCAAGGCCCGGGGGCCAAATCCGGCCCGTGACTTCATTTTCTGTGGCCCCACAAGAGCTTGCAAAGAATATAATATGTTTATTATACGGTTCAGCATACAGAAGCCTTCATAAACTACATGTCCCACAATGCATCTCAAGTTTGACTTTTCTTCTCAGAATCGGACTTTTTTTTCAAAATGTGGCTTTTCTTTAGTTATTAACCTATCCGATAATAATCCAATGCAGACGGCAATAATGTAATATAATACATTCTTTTAAATGTATTAAATATTTATATATGTATTTTTTGTATGTATATAAAAGCGGCCCTTTGAGTGCGACCATGATGCTGACGTGGCCCGAGATGAAATTGAGTTTGACACCCCTGCTTTAAGCTAAGGGATCCTTTACCTAAAAAGACCCTGATGTAGGCTAACAAATACACAAAGGTGTAAAACAAAACGAAAAGGTTTAACTGTCGTGGTCACATAGGTGTACACAAACACATAAATCACCGACAATAGCACACACACTCATCTTTACACACATCAAGACAATCCTGGTATCAGGGGGTGCCAACTATAGAAGATCCTCTATAGAAGTCTTTTCACTACAGGAAGAATTGAGCATTTAGATCTAGCCTAAAACGTGTATATCAAATGCTTGCGATGAATGAAGATGAATGCAGTTAGATCTGTTTGATCATTTGAATGATTTAAGCACAAGCTAGTAGAATGATGCATGCATCGCGAAAGCACCACGGTGTTTGGCTAAAAGCATGACAGAGAAAAGGGCGTATTACACATGAGATATGTGTGGTCCTTTCTTATC
Source organism: Champsocephalus esox (assembly GCA_036324585.1). Lineage (NCBI taxonomy): Eukaryota > Metazoa > Chordata > Actinopteri > Perciformes > Channichthyidae > Champsocephalus > Champsocephalus esox. The sequence goes on along the minus strand of CM070480.1, from coordinate 5,305,553 downwards.
ACACGTTATGTGTTTTAATGCTGGACGACTTGGAGCCATGCCACTTTGAAAAGGTCCTCCTTTAGTTCGCCACCGAAACAAAGCTCGACATTTTTCTCTGATTATTAACGTGTTTCATCCAAACTCTGGGGATACTTGTCCGGAGTTTTTAGAAAAAAATGGAGTTCCTGTTTTCTCCCGGATTTGACTGAGGTGTCGACGTGTTTCTTAGTGAGGTGGCTACCTTCGTCCTCAGCCTTGATATGAAGATTACATATGTTAACGGTTGATTCAGTTCGACGATAGTGAAAGAGAATGCTACTTGAAATGGTTCAGCATCTGCCTGTGAAAAGACTATTGGCCTTGTTGTATTGTATTTGGTGGTTGCACACCAGCAAGAGGGCACAGTTCTGTTTCAGGCTTCACGGAGAATGTTTAGGTTGTGGTTACCAATTATGCTCCAAGACTTCAAGAATTCAATGTTTATGTTTGAAGGCCTCTTAACGGCAACAAACATTTTGTAATTACCTATCAGGGAAATGCTTGCAGCACATAGGAACCCGTCGTCAGCGTTTAAACGGATCCTTTGCTTTGTCCTGCCCGATAATACATAAAGTTGTATGTTAGCATGTTAGCCTATTTAGCTGGTCCGAAAAACAGTTTGCAGCATGAGCGTTTTAGATTTTCGGAGCTGAAGTAATGCATTGAATACGCCCTGTGTTGGTTAGATCCATTAGCCCAGTGGTTCTCAAACTTTTTTCAATAATGTACCTTTGAAAAAAAGGCAACAACAATTTGTTAGGGGGAAAAGCCTATATAAAGAGGTACAGCACGGCGCTGCACCATCTGTGTCTGATGTATTAAAACAACAACATTGTAACTGAGAAACACTTAAATGCTACATTTCAAATGTTTACAATCCATCACTAAATTCATGGCAAACCAATTTAAACGTCATGCAATAACACTAAGACGACATTAGTTGCATTGAACTGATCTTTTTAATAAATTGTACAATGTAGTGAAACGTGGACTTGAGCTTCACTGAGGATCTTTTTCAGTCTGACAGCGAGGCTAACTGCAGTTATTACACTTCGCGTTTTGAAATATGTGAAACTCTGTTAATATAAAACCCACACTGCTCAAACTTCCTTACTTTTCCTAAAAAAAATATTAATTTTTTCATTAACGTAAAATAAATCTCACGTACCCCCTGCAGTACTCCAACGTACCCCTAGGGGTCCGCGTACCCCCATTTGAGAACCACTAGCCGATGAGAATGAGGTGTTGTGTCCCAACGGGAAGCACACAAGCATGACTGTAAATATGCTTGCCCACATGTAATGATATCTACAATAAAACATGTGAAAGTCCAAGCATGTCCCTCGGCTTATTGTGAACCTCCAACACAGCGTTCTTTGCTTACAATTATTGGTAACCACTGACCAAATATTCTGAAGATTAAAATACCCAAATCTACGAATTTGGTGAGAATTATGTCTAAATTCTTGATATGTTGCAGCTCAAGCACTTGACTTTGAAGTCTCAGAATTGTCCCGACTGCTGGAGTTTGCTGCATGTAGTTGTAAATGTCGTGCGTCACGTCCCCCACTCCCATTCCCCCCCACGGCTCAGGGTCCCATCTCGCTCGGGTCTAATCTTGCAGGGTAACTTGTCATTTTCTCAGCAGCCACAGACTTGACGGTCGGCAAAATCTACGCCGCCATGATGATCATGGAGTACTACCGGCAGAGCAAGACGAAAAAGCTGCAGGCCCTGCGAGAGGAACAGGTAGACTCCATCACAGAGAACTTGCCTGAACGCCAACAGACCTTTTCCTCTTCCGCCTTCGGCCCTCTTTCTTGAGCCCGCTTCCACTAAGCCCTTGGAGTGAAGTTGCCTTGATATATCATTTTAAAAGAAATAGTCCTACAGCCACACTTCCAAACAAACCCTCTCTTCTTCTGCTTTCCTTTCATCACCTGTTTACTCAGCCTTTTCTTAGCATGTTCCTTAAAAACCTGCGTCCCTTTATCTAGCACCTTGACCAGCCCTATTCCTTTTATAATGCTTGCTAACATTACGGTATTAAGCTGTTTTCCTTTCCATAAGCTACCGCTCCCTTTTGCTTTTCTTTTCCTGTTCACCACGGGCTGTGTGCTCGTGGCGAACAGGATCCCACAGGTTTACCAACCATGGTTTTTGTTGTGTTGAGCAATGATGATGATGATACCACATGGCCTTATCTTTTGTTCCCTGTCAGTGCTCCTCCCCCTCTCGTCACTGAATGCCTCTGAGATGCACTCGCTCCCGCTGTATCTGTATCTTTTGAATCCACTCTCGAAACATCTTTCCATTCATGTAACACCTCCCATTAGCTCCGGAAAATCATCCATTTAGCACTTTATCGTAAAACTGACAAGATTCGACCGAGTCCAAAGTCTCTCGAGATGTTGTCTTGAGTGACTTCGTAGACTATTTCTTACGATGATTTCCATGTTGCCGAACAAAGGAGAGGTCTAATGAATGGAGAGGTTGTTACTCTTTTTCTTTCAAACAGTGCAAATACAGCTTGTGTTGGTTTATTCTTGAATGCAGCCATCCCATTGGACCGAATGGACAGGTTCACCCAGGCTCTCTCAACATCACCAGTACACAAGGACTCTAACCAGTCTGTGTGTGTGTCAATGTGTCCAGGCCATCTCTACTCTATCGCACTTCATTCTACCTCTCTCTCTTTGTTCTTCTATTGCCTTCTATTTAAAAGGAAGAATCCACCCAAAGACGTTATAATGCATTTATCAAGGCGATGCCATTTGTCTTTCTGGCTTATCGAAATCAGCGTCAATCTCTTGTCATGTTGAGATGTATACAGTACTGCGACAATGGACAAAAATAGTCCTTGGCTATCTAAGGCATCAGGTTTGTATCTGCCCCTTAGTATCAAATATAAGGGTGTGGCTTCAGTTGAAAAATGCCAGAAGAAAATGGCTAGGATCTGCTGGAAATGTTCTTGAAAGAATGGCCGCAAAAGACTACGAACATATGCCGTAGTATAGTATCTCGCCAAATGAAAACAAAAAGTCCAATTAGAGAAAACTAGGGACACAGTCAGTTGGTCACGATGTCAGGGAACCAGAAAGTGGATTTTTTCTTTGATTCCTTATTTGTTGTTCTCGTCTTGCTCCCCGTCCGTTACCCACTGGCGTCTCAGTCGTCCGCTTCAGTGTTTGTTGAGCTGTTGTCTTGTCTCAAATATTGTGTCTGTCATTCACCTGTTTTCTCACTGTTTTTCAGTCCCTCATCCCTGTCTTCCATGTCGTCTCTGTCCTTCTGATGCTCTCCCTTTATCCTTCCAGGAAGAGATGAGACCTTGACTTTTCAAGCTCTCCCTATTTGGTCAATCCAGGTCTATTGTCACCAAGTTGCGCTAACCAAAGACCCATTCTCTCCCGTCTGTGTGTTCATGAATCTGTTTACCTGTCTGTCTGCCCTGGTGAGATGTTGAGTGGAGGTTCCTGTAACCAGTGGCTCCGTATGTAATCAGTCAATCCTCGGAGAGCCTTCATTGATACATATGCCACCGCCGAAACACCCTCCATTGAAATGTCCAGTGTCCGTGTTACGTGTTTTCTGTTCATATCTTCGCCATAATCCATCAAAGTACTTTGTATCGTGAATTTCCTGAAGTAGAGATAGCCAGAATCAGACTATCAAGAGACAAACGTGAACCGGTTACCTCCGACACAGGAAATGACTACTGGACAGGATTAGACGCAAAGAAAGTGAGGAAATATAAGGCTTTTAGATTACATGAAATAACCCCTTTCGCAGCAACCACATTTCTACCCAAAGGACTTGAAGGCCAACACATACGTGAAGAACTTATGTTGACAACAAGTTAATGTCGTACACTCATAACAACCACAAAAAGTGCTCCGATCATTTAAGTTTTTAGATAGCTGACCAAAGTTGTCTAGTAACTATCATAACTATCTGGTTAGCACACAAGCTAACATATTCGCTAGCAATTCAGCTTTTTTCGTTCCTTTGACTTATTCGTTGACGTTATGCTAACATGTCAAATGCATTTTATATCATTGTATTTTTCTCAGTTAAACCCACATTTCAAGTTTGTAAATACATCTACCCCATCAGACCACTTGACCACAGCTATCTGCACCTCTCTGGCAACTATAGGTTTGTTGATTTCGATTTCGACCGCATCTGCAAATAATCTACCGTCCAAATAACTAGTGTTTCTATTCTTAAAGTATCTTTGAGTTAAGAACTCTTTCACATAGTAGCTAGACAATCCTGTCCAGCAGATCAGCCTCACGTGTCAGAGGGTTATTGGACGTTTACCTGTTTCTAAACCGGCCTCGATCCATCTGCACATTTAGCCTTTAGCTTCCAGGCTGTGGAGGATCGTGACAAAACTGTAGCAAACTATCAACTTCAAGCCACTTGTGAGGAGGGCTCCATTACCCAGGGTCCCCTAGAAGGACATCCTCCTGACCTCAGACCTCATGAAAGCTACTAGTTCCAGTTCAAATGTCCTCTTCCCACAACATGGCATATTACTCAAAATAATTAAGGGTCACACATATTGTTGAACTATGAATTTTGAGTAAATCATATTGTTTGATTATTTGTTTCACGAGTACGGCCATCTGGTCCAAGATGTGTAATTTAAGAAAAATCTTACCTTAAATGCCTAAGGTAGAAGTTTCCCTCTGATTCAGATCTGGGATCAGCTTTCTGTCCCCGAACATAAGCCCAAACTGATATGAAGAAATCAATCAATATATAGGTTCCCCTTAAACACTTCAGTGTGGTTAGCAGATCCCAGATCAGCAGTCTGGCAGGGAACTTTACCTTGGATACCCACAGCCATGTGTATGCCGATGGCGCCCTCGTGTGGGTGCATGCTGCGAGTGCATCCTGTGTTTGTGTCCTGTGTCTGCCCCCTGAGTGTGCCTGATGCCAGCCTGCAGGCCATGTCGTGTATCTCACACAGAACCGAACGCCATTAATGTTTCAGCGCATGGTGCCGCCCTCTGAGGGCACAGAGGGCCAGGGGGGTCAGGGTCCCAACGGCCTCCCCATCACCCAACCAGACAACCACACCATCATGTGAGTACACTGTGGAGGAAGCACGAGACTGACGTATTTCACACACCTATTTCATGTATTCATAACGTATGCATAAAATGACCACATAATATTTCAGGAAGGTTATTTATCAAGGTTATTCACTCCAGTGTTAGCTCCGGACCTCAGCTTTAACCAGGGTTTAAAAAGTAATGGTTGGATTTATCATTTGGTACACTGATCATTTACAGCAGAAGAATCGGCCCTCAGAAAATTAAAAAAGTATCATGAAATATGGAACACAAATGAAACTTGTGCTTGTCTTATATTGTACTTCTTAAATGTAAATGTAAACATATATTACACAGTAGTATTCATGTGTTAATAAGACCACTTTTCAAATATAGTCAGTCAATTAGAGTTGGAAACATTTTCTAACAAATCTACGTTGATAAGAAAAAAGCCCAATGACTTATTTACACAACAAGCTTGATATACACCTTCATATTTCTCCTTATTATCATCATTCTGTTTTAAGGGACGAGCTGCCAACACTCACAAGCATACTCAACATACATTTGATTGATTTGGCTAACTTATAACTGAACTTAGAACTTAACTTAGCAATACACCTCTAGTGAGTGGCCCAGCCCTTCGTATGTCTTTCTGTGGCCCTCGGGACACCCCTGCTTTTCAGCTTAACCTGAATGTTCCCAACTGTTCTCAAAAGGCGACCGTACAGAGTTCACTGTTGATGGGAGATAACCAATTGTTTAAGTGTGAGTTTACGAGAAATTAAATTCGATATAATATAAACACCAGCTTTCAAGAGATTCCATATCACAACCAAATTCATACCCAGACAATTCTTAAAGTCAGCCTCCCTATTCGTCAAAGATGTCGTTTGACTGCTAGTTGACGCTGATTCCTTGAGCACCCTGATTTCTAATCCTCCGAATTGTGTGTGTGTGTGTGTGTGTGCGTGTGCGTGTGCGTGTGCGTGCGTGCGTGCGTGCGTGTGTGCGGGTGCCAGACCTCCCGAGGAAGGCATGACCGAGAGCCCCGACCGCCCCTACCCCGACGATCTGCACGACAACCGTCACAACCCGCAGGTATGATGAGCACACAAGCATGTCGCCAACATGGTAACGCACCAATTCAAGACCAGCGAGTTCTCCGCTCACACACCGCTCGTCTACGACCACGCCGGTTACCTTTCAGTCCAGTAAAAGCATTCGAGTGCAATCAATAATGGTTTTGGTTACGCAGCTATTTTGTTTGCAGGAGATATTATGGTCGAGGGAAGAATCTTTTGCAATTCAGATATTAAAACCCTCAAAACTATTACAGTGTTTAAACTTCACATAAAAAACATTTTATCAACACAATGTTAAATTATTTAAAGTCTCTCCACCTGTTTAACTATCGGAAAGGCAATCCCATTAACAAAATGTTAATCAATCAATTCATAAAGAAAAAAAATCAGTACTCTTTGATTTTAGTAAGAGAGCCTATATTCCAAAGCACAGCCTTTACAAATAAGATTGTCAAGAGGCGCGTTCACACCGGAGCACTTGTCCCCGTACTTTTCCCGTTTAGTTCCGTTAGTACCCCTTATTTTGCGTTCACACCAAAAAGAGTACTTAGTGCCGGGAACTTTTACCCCATTTTTAGTGCCTGCTAGAGAGGTGGGACTTTCCTGGGGAGAAAAAAGTACCAATTTCTATTGGCTGGGCGAATTGCAAACCACGCCCCGTACATTTCTGAAAAGTCTTTTGAAGCCGCCATTGTATTTGCTGGTATTAGCATTAGCATTAGCCCCGCGCACCAACGCAGAGAGACTAACTTATAATAATAATAATAATTCCTTACATTTATTATAGCGCTTTTTCAATGACTCAAAGCGCTTTACATATACACACATTACACATATGTTATACATGCAATGGTCAGAAACTGTGGACAATACCCACAGGAGCAAGTTCAGGTGAAGTGTCTTGCCCAAGGACACACCGGCATGACGCAGTGGCGGCAGGAGCGGGTTTCCTGGAGTTCCCCAGCACTCCCCCTTGATCTGATGATCGGATGCACTGCGCCACCCGTCCCCTATGGCAACACAAAATAAAACATGGGAGCGGTGGAGATGAGGAGGTGTCGGCGTTCTGGTGATTTACTCGGAAGGCTTCAGTAGAAGCTGCTGGGACTCCCAGAAGCTGCTACTGAAGCCTTCCCCAACTCCGGGGACTTCCGGCCGGGGACTTTGGGCGGCAGTATACGCCGTGAAGTGGGTTGCGGCCTGCCAGTAAACCCAAAGCAGAAGAAGAAGAAGTGACGTCAGCGGCTTCATTTGCGTAATCTTCCCCCAGGGAACTTATTCCGGTGTGAACGTGATCGGTACTTAGTTCCATGGGGGACCTAAGTGACGCTTGGTGTGAAAGCGGCTAAGGAGAGTGACTGAGTGAAAAGTAAAAACCCATATTTTGATTGCCTCTAAAACCCAATTTTCTGCAGAAACGTACTTGTACAAACCCTGGGAGTTTGAAATTGTTAGCTAGTTATGCTAATGTTACAATGTGAGCGTTAGCAAACAGGAAAACGACATTATTGCTAATAATATCAACAAAAGTCTTTAAGTTAATATAAGTTATTTTTTGCTTTACATGATACTAGGTTACAATTATGCCGTAATGAAATTCACTTAATGTAATCATGTCAGCTAATTGGCTAATGTCGTTAGCCTTGCTAGCTAACAATATTAGCAGCTTAACGTTTTGTGGGCTAACTTTTTAAGTTACAGTCGAATACAAATATGAAGGTTGTGTGTTATTGGTGATATCATGTCTCTTATTCAAACTAATGAAGGCATGCTGTTTTAAGCCCAACATCACAATGTCAGAGTTCAGCCTGGAGCTTCTCCGACACTTCTCGTGGTGTCCTTTGAGAGTCCTTTATTTTATTCTCTCGGTCTTTTAACATGTTCCTCCTCCTTCATGGTTTTCTGTTCACTCTTCAACCTCCTCTTGAGTCCTTGGCAAGGAGTTGGTAGATGTGTTGTGTGATGTACCGGCTCTCCTCACCTTACTTCCACTTGTCTGTTGGGACGTCCTCCCCAGTCCCTCATCTCTCTCTCCAACCCCAACACTAATGTCTAACGCTTTAGAAGGATTCGGTTGTTTCTTTGAAGAGTTTCCAGCCCCAGTTTAGGATTATTCAGTTGGCAGATTCATCCCCAATGTTTCCAAATAAGAAGATCTCACTACACTTTTTTTAAAGATACCTCACAAAAAAATTGAGAATTATCTATGTCACGTAATCGTATAGTGCAAATCTGATATTGTGATAGCCCTACATCAGGGGGTGTCAAACTCAAGGCCCGGGGGCCACATTCGGCCCGCGACTTCATTTTATGTGGCCCCACAAGAGCTTGCAAAGAATATAATATGATTATGATACGGTTACATGCTACAGAAGCACGTTGCCCATAAACTACATGTCCCACAATGCATCTCAAATATGACTTTTTTCTCAGAATTTGCCTTTTTTTCTTCAAAATATGCATTTTTTCATAGAATTCCTTTTTCTCAGAATTAGATTTTTATTTCAAAATGTCACTTCTATTTCTCTTTTCTCCAGAATTTGGCTTTTCTTTTTAAATCATTTTGGGACATACGCACTGAAGAGACTTGCCCTAGACTTCTGCTTTCAGACGTAGTTAATTATGAAGTTATTACCCTATCCGATGATAATCCAATGCAGAGGCAATGATGTAATAAAATATAATACATTATTTTATATATATGATATATGTATATATGTATTTTTATATCGTCTTAAAGTTACAACCGGCCCTTTGAGTGCAACCGTAATGCTGATGTGGCCCGCGATGAAATTGAGTTTGACACCCCTGTCCTACATCATTGAATCTGTTTCATGTCGTTAGTTGCCAGCGGACATAATCCATCCAACAACCACCTCATTTTAAATGTGTATTCTTCAACACAACAAAGGTTGCAAAACGCAATTTAAGTCTTTTAATACTGTAATTGAAAAGGAATATAAGGAACTTTCCTCATACATCATTGTAGGGCTGTCGCGATATACCGTATTTGCGTTTTTATCATAATAAAATAAATGATAGAATGCCTCTTAAATAATTTATATATCTTTCTGTTTGCACGCATCTCCCTACACTTCACAAACACACACGAACAAAAATAGCAATACTTTTTCTAAGATATTGCTAAAATATTGTGAATTATTTAAGTCACGGTAATCGTATCGTGCAAATCTGATATCGTGATAGCCCTTCATTTAATCTGTTTCATGTCGTTAGTTGGCCCCTCCCTCATTTAGTCGACGCCCCCTCAGCGGACAGCGGTCACGCCCCTCTCGTTGTGTTTTACAGACGGTAGAAATGAGGGAGATGGGGCGGGACGGGTACTCCGACACTGAGCCCTATCACCCAATGGATGGGCACGGGCGGACCCTCTCCATGCCCCGCCTCTCGGCAGACAACCAAGTGAGCACCTTCATCCCACCACCACCACCACCACCACCACCACCACCACCACCACCACCACCCCCCCCATCCTCCATCATTACCCCTGTTAGCAGGACAGTTGAAGTGAATGGGAAAAGTCTCTCCTTGCATCTGAAACAGAGAAGAGAACTGAGCCTCGCACGAACCAAACCCCCTCCGTTTAAATACTTAACAGCCTGTACTGTATACTTGCAAGTTCCAAGGCTTTATTGCTTTTAGCTACAGTTTAGATATGGCAATGGAAAACGTAGGAACTCCAACAGTGCAACATATATATAGGACAAATAAAACAGATAACATAGTGCAAGAGAATGTTTGGAGATGTGCAAGTAAATACTAATACAATAGAAATAGTTCAAGAATAGCCTTTATACAAAAGTAACTGTACATACGTTTGTATAAAAAACAAAAAATGGTGGGTTTATTTTTGGCATTTTAATTCGCCAACTAGTTTGATATCAGATTTGTTTAAGCTGTTCTCAAACCTGTGTAATCAAATAGTATAAATCATAATGAAATATTAGTCTAGTTACTTCCGCAGTGAAGCACTTGTTGAGTTACTGTAGGCCTTGACTTGCGTGAAGGGAATATATCTGCACTGTCCTTGTTGTTCAGAGTTTGCATCTGTATGGTTTCAGCACTTATTGTAAGTGCTGTAATGTAATGCAACTTTCCTTATAACCCAAACTTTAACTTACTTGTAATATAACCTACGCAACCAGGTGTTTCCTGCTGATGTGTTGCATCTGCACACTTGGAAATCAACACGTCATCTAATTAGTGACGCGCATGAATGGATGAACGAGATTCCCACTGTCCCTACTTACTATGTAGCGAAACCACAGCCAAGGGAACGGGCTTGGCAGAATCAGCGAGGAAAGAAGACCCTGTTGAGCTTGACTCTCTTGACTCCTTTCATTTCTCTCATTCGTAGTAACCACAAAACATCCAGATAGATAGGAAAGAAATTAAGAAACTTATATTTAGTCGTAGAAAAATGTGATTAATAAAGTATAGATGTATTAGATATGAGGCAAAGTCGCTCCAGTTCTCTGCAGAGGAAACATGGCTCACTTCCTACACAATGTTTGTCAGGATGCAAAGAATCAGTGAGACTTTTGTAAATTCACTTCCATCTGTCAAATCTCCTTCCCTTCACCTCCTCTTTCCTCACTCCTACCCTCCCTTATCCAGCGGCCGACCCGATGCAAACAGAAAGGGTCGGTGGGCTGGATAAGTGGTCAAGATGTGTGTACAATTATTTTTGGAAGACTATAGAATACCTTCCAAACATCCCCTGTTCCCAAATCCATGTCCATTGAATCCTTGGTGTGTCTGTCCCGTGTGAACTGCGGCCAGAGGTTCATCCTCTCGTCAGGAATTAAAATACAAGCGTGTGCTTCTTAAAAAACATGCGAAACAAATGCAACCCCGTGCATAGGTTGCTAATAAATTGTATTTGGAGATTATCTTTGGTTTCAACCGGGGCTTCTGGGTCATCGGCTTCGTCAAACTGATGTGCACTGCATTCGGTGCCATTCTAGGTTGAGATCAGGCAGGGATGGACTGGTGGTCCGCGCGGGTACTGCAGGTGGTCCGTGATTTATTTTTTTTATTATGAAGGGTTTTCGCAGAACACCTCATTATGCAAACTGTACACATAAGTACATATATATGAACGTAGTGTCGAAACGCAGATATTTGTTATTGTTAATTATGGACAACACTTAATTTCACCACTGGTTACCACTGGTTACACTGGTACCCATGGTTACGTGTGCGGCGCGTGCAACACCACAAACATGGATCGGTGGCTAACATCAGGTTCTCTGAATAGAAAATAGGTTGCCGTTAATGAAGATAATGAGAGTGAGTCGGATCCAAATGATACAAGCCAGATTCCACAGAGAAGAACAAAGAAAGGGAACATTACATTACATCGCATTTAGCTGTCGCTTTTATCCAAAGCGACTTACAATAAGTGCGTTCGACCAGGAAGACACAACCTTGAAGAAAACAGAGTCATAAAGTACATCAGGTTTCATAGAGCCAAGCATTTCAAGTGCTACTCAACTGGCTTTAGAGGAGTCGGTCCTTTGTTAGTATATAAGTGCTTTGTTAGTAGTTCTTTGTTAGTATATAATAAAGGACTGGTTAAGAGAAAGTACAAAGGGAACTGGGATGTACCGACACGGCACTGGAGACGAGGCGTTCTGTGCTACGAGACACCGGCTAACGAGAGCCTGCAACCAGCTGGGAATCTGGCACTACGTTTATACTTATTTTTACGGTTTGCATACACAGTAAATCTCTCTGAGTAAAATTGAAGAAAATGTAACTCTAAAAATATTACATTTGGTCCCAACCTATATAATGCACGTAGAAGGTCATTTCACTCCCACTAGAATAAATGAACCATAATGATAAAGGTCAATAAACCAAAGTGCTCTCGAAGCTATGAGTAATAAATACGCTCCAAAATGATTAAATATCACTATTTCAGAGCAAAATAGTAATTACCCTGCAAAAAATACTCACCAATATTTCCTGTGTGCGAGGTGGTCCGCGAAAATCCTTGATAATAAAAAGTGGTCCGCATAAACAAAAGGTTTGAGAACCCCTGTTAGTCAGGTTCACTATATACTTTTGCGGGGATTTGCTAAACTATACATTTTTGGAAAGGATATTGTATAAGGATTCAGAAAATCCATGTTTCCATTTGCCCAGGTGTTTATATTTTGGAAATTCCAAAATGGCCGCCATATAGAAATCTGGCCATTTTGGAAATTTCAAAATGGCCGCCATATAGAAATCTGGCCATTTTGGAAATTTCAAAATGGCCGCCATATAGAAATCTGGGCAAATGGAAACATGGATTTTCCCATTCATTTTTCCTCAAACAGAAAATGGTGAGGACACTGAAAGCACTCCGTGTATTTACATCTTGTGGACAAATTGTTCCTTTGAATTTAAATGATATTTTCTAAACTAAATCATTTCCATTTGCCACGAAGCCTCTGTCTGCAGTTTCACACACACACACACACACACACACACATTCATTCCATGTCTCATGTTGCTCTCACTCTGGTATGCTGGTTACGCCATGGTTTCTGTATGAACATTTAGAGGAGAGTGTTTTAGAGGTGACATCCATACTTATTCTTAATATGTTGATCGTGCAATGGGTGGGCTTGATGAGAGTTATCTCTTTAAAACACTCTCTTAATAGATATACAAGTGTGTGTGGTTTCCTAGCTGTCAGTCAAAGTCAGCTTAATTGTCTACATGTGTTATACATACAGAAATCTCGAGGTACCGTTTCCCGCAGTCCCACAGTGTGGCATACATACATAAAACAAAAAGGGCCTAGATAACCGGGGTATACAACTAAGTCATAGTGCTGGTTAATAATATATATATTTAAAAACACAGTTAATTCTCTCAATTAAGTCATGTAGAGAAAGTGTGGACTGCTTTCTTTATTCCACTACCTTAGATTTCTGTGTGTACACAGTTGCTCCTCATGAATAAAGGAGTGCTCTGGGAGTGTAGAACATGTCCTGTGTGTGTGTTTGCGTCGGTATGTGTGTGTGTGTTGTATTTACAGTTTATGTGTGTGTGTCCATACACTGTTACTTACTGCCTTCTAACACTGCTCTGCCTTACAGAGAGCTCATGCTGTCTCGGTAAGTGTGTGTGTGTGTGTGTGTGTGTGTGTGTGTGTGTGTGTGTGTGTGTGTGTGTGGTGTGTGTGTGTGTGTGGCGTGTGTGTCCTCTCTCGCTCACTGGCACCTCGCTCTGATGTGTGTGTGTGCTCTGGCCTTTAAATTAACTGGGTTTTCTCTCTTTCTGCCCCCCCCCTATCACCTATCATTGTTTACCTTTATCTCCTTCCTCCAAAAAAATGATATCTCTCCGACTTCCCCTTTTCTCCTCTCCTCCTTTCATTTCTCTCTCTATTCTCTTTTGGTCCTGGCGGCTTTGCTTTGTCGGACCAATGCTGCGTGTGTGTGTGTGTGTGTGTGTGTGTGTGAGTGTGTGTGTGTGTGTGTGTGTGTGTGTGTGTTTTACGCTCTGCTCTACGTATCATCTCTGTGTTTGCCTGCTCTGCAGCGGAGGAGACACAGGCCTCGTGGAAATAACCTCAGTGTATGTACTTCTCTCTGTCTCCTCTCCTTCTCTGTCTCTCTCCTTCTCTCTATCCCTCTCTCTCTCGCTCCCTCTCTCTGTCTCCTCTCCTTCTCTCTATCTCCTCTCCTCTCCTTCTCTCTGTCTCCTCTCCTTCTCTCTATCTCCTCTCCTTCTCTCTGTCTCCTCTCATTCTCTCTATCTCCTTCTCTCTATCTCCTCTCCTTCTCTCTATCTCCTCTCCTTCTCTCTGTCTCCTCTCTCTCTCCTTTCTGTCTCCTCTCCTTCTCTCTGTCTCCTCTCCTTCTTTCTATCTCCTCTCCTTCTCTCTATCTCCTCTCTCTCTCTCTCCTCTCATTCTCTCTATCTCCTCTCTGTCTCCTCTCCTTCTCTCTGTCTCCTCTCCATCTCCTCTCCTTCTCTCCGTCTTCTTTATGCCTCTGTCAATCACTTTTCAAACTGGATCTGACCTCAAATGTAGTGTTTAGCGGGTTAGCCCCTCAGAGGACGCCATGTGATGAGATCTAACTGCAGTAGGACAATTAGGATGCATGTTTTTTAAGCTTTAATGTATTTAGGCATATTCAGGACGACCAACCAGTGTTGGATAAAAAAGCCTGAAGACAAAATGCACTCTCAGTTCCTGTAATGGCGCGTTTCCACTGCAGCGGGTAGCTCGCTTTAAGCACGAGCCGAGCGGGGCCCGTTTTTGGTTGCGTCTCCACTTGGCCTAGTACCGGCTAGCGGGTCCTAATTCACAGTTTCTCTGGCCCCATCAAATCGTGGTTCTAGGGCCAGGAACAACCAGGGCTGAGTCGGGCTGAGTATGCTAAACTAGAGAGAGAATCGCTGGCAAGGGGGCTACAACTACAACAAGATGAACATATTTTGACCGTGATTTAATTGTAATACACGTTTCAACATGATGCCGAAGTAACAACACACTGATACCGGTTAGTAAAAACCATGAATTAATGCTTTGACAAGTCTGCAGACAGACGGCAGGCGAAAACCCTTTAAAATGCGTGTTTTCTGAATGGAGATCGGCTAAGCTAACGTTATATATGCTCCGACCGTCCACACTCACAGCAACGGCCTTACAGACATAAATAAAGCAGCGACTGTATTCGCCATGACACAGGCAGTCTGTGGTTTGTACTTGTTTAACTTCTGTCTAGTTTCTGAACAGATATGAGGAGCTGTGAGCTCCGAGTGCTAACAGCTAACGGCTGTGTTGTTTTCTGGGGCGCTCAGTGAAGATGACGTCACGGCTCCCGCCCTACACTGCGTTACTATAGTAACCGCCCCAGTTCCTAAACTGTCATGGAAGCGCAGCATTAAAGTGAGCCAAAACCAAACGAGCGAGGCCTGCAGTGAAACGCGCCATAGTTTCTCTGTAACAAGTGAGCACTGCCCGTCCAGTATGTGTGAAGTCCTTTTCAGCAAACACTGAAGGAAATAAATTATCTGTCTTTCAAATGTTGGATGTTCCTGGAGACAAATATTCATGTTGTTTAACTATATAGAGACACCATCTGAATTGTGTTGCTGCAGTGAATCCGCCCGCCTGGTTTTGAATGAAACATGTCCTAATGTCACTTATCAGATCTGCTTTGATCACGTCTCAAACTTCCCTATCCGTCCTGTCAGCTTATCTCTCTCTCTCCCTCTCTCTCTCTCCCTCTCTCTCTCTCCTCTCTCTCTCTCTCTCTCTCTCTCTCTCTCTCTCTCTCTCTCTCTCTCTCTCTCTCTCTCTCGTGTTTGCTCGTGTTGAGGTTGCTCTGCTTTTCATTGTTTGTTCTCCGTGAAGAGATTTCCTCGATTTCTGCTTGTGTGCAGCGCGCGTGTGTGTGTGTGTGTGTGCTTTTCAAACTGGTGTGTGTGTGTGTGTGCAGACCGGGTCAACAGTGTTTGAGGAAAGCATGGTCTGGCCTGATGTGCAGCTGTTGGCCTGTTATGGTGGATTGGCGGCGTGTCGGCATGTCATGGGTCGTGCATGACGTGGCAGAGCTGAGTCTCGCCGTGGGGGTGATGGACAGGAAGGGATTAGTTTGAGTAGAATGAAAGATGGAGCACTATCTCTGTCTTAAGATGGGTCCTTTTTGACAACTCTTTGGCACGTAACACCCAGGCGGAAATCTTAAAAAATGAGGTCAGGCCAAAGTTCGTTTAGGTTTACGTCACGAGAATCATAATGTAAGTTTGATATTTTAAGTAAATATACATTTGGAATCGTTTATACATGGCTTTAATTTGACACACTGATAAGCCTTACATATATACACCCAAACGATTGGTCTTAGTGCAAAGAAACAACGTGTGTGTGTGGTGGTGTGTGGTGTGTGTGTGTGTGTGTGTGTGGGTGGGTGCCTCTCAGGACGGGGAAACCTCTTGCGTTCGTCTGAGTCTTCGTCTGGCCTGCTGCTTGCAGACTGACATGTGCCATATCATGAGCTGGGGGGGGTCAGCGGGGGGTCCTGTCAGAGTCACGGTCTGGTTATGAACCCATCAGGAAAATCGAGCGTGGTCTAGAACTAAACTTGAGCCAGTTCCTTTTTAAGGTTTTCTGAAAGTAACTTTTTTATCTTGTGTGTTATATTGTTTCATGATGCACAGCTTCAAATGTTGGAGTACAGTTCAATACCTTCATGCATGTATTTATACACAGTACTTGGTAGGTTTCGAGTACATTTTAAATATACAGGCAGAAAGTCTCTGTCAAAACAATTCAATCAACCGTTTTCAATACAAATGAAAGCCAACTGCACTGACATCCACACTTATGGCACATTTCCACTGCAGCGGGGTAAGCCTCGTTTAAGCGTCCCTAAGCGTCCTCGCCTCGGGCCTCGGGCCATTCCCATTACAGTTTAGGACCTGGGGTAGTTACTATAGCAACGCAGTGCAGGCGGGGCGATCGGCTTTGTTGTATGCGACGCTAGGGATGTCCTTGTGACGATTCTCTCTGACCGATCAGCAGTCGAGAGTGTTGACGTCACTAGTTCGGCCCTCGCCTGATAGAACCACGGTTTTATGGGGCCCGGAAAAAGAGGGGGAAAATTACCCGCTAGCCGGGGCTACGCTATATGGAAAGGCCACCAAACACTGGCCGCTTGAGGACGATTAAGGACGCTTCAACGGGGCTACCCGCTGCAGTGGAAACGCGCCATTAGCTGCCAGTTATATCATTTTAGCAATAAAAACCTTATTTCGTAATGTTTTCTAAATCCAACAATCGATCCTGTAACATTTTCCCGTTGGGTTCTTGCGGAGCGTTTTGACCGGACTCGTTGGGTTACGGAATGACAGCTTAGCTTTTCCACATGGCTGCCATCTTGGATTTAAGTCGTACGGATGCACATTTTGTCGGGAGACATAGTGGTTGTCTTTGGACAAAAATATCTTTAATATTGTTATATTTCCGTAAGGTATGAAGCCCATATGAAACATGGAGGAATGTATGGACGCTAAATTATCCTGGAATTAGATGTTGTGGATGTGTTGGGTGACATTCAGCTTCACGAGCTTTAATAGTGTTGGTAAAACCTTCTGTCCACACGGAAAATGTAAGTGTCTGTAATGTTTTCGTCAAATCAGAAGTTCACCACCACTGCCCATCAAACACCTGATGTGCTCGACAATGATTGAAATGAAACATGGCTGCCATCTGGAAGGTTCCAGTAGTAGGTGCATGTGAGGCATGGTTCCGACAGCCCTCCTTCATGCTTGCTCTCTGCCCCTTTGTCCCCTTGCTGTCAGTTCCCTGTGTATCCCCGTTTCATTCCTACATGTTGCGGTGAAGACGCATGTTGTTAGCTTGCTCTGGGTAAAGCTAATGGGATGCAGAAATGCTCAGATATCTTATTTAGGATCGGTCAAATAGTACAGACATGCGGTAGTCATACACTCGTTAAGAGAAACTAGTAGTTGAGGACTACTATCATGATGCATTAAATCTCACTCCGTTTTCTTATTCTCTTTTCTTTCCTTCTCTCTCCTCCGCCTCTGTTCTGTCTATCGCTCTCCTTTCTTTTACTCGCGCCTTCCTCCTCGCAGACCATCACCGACACCAGTCCGATGCGCCGCTCCACCTCCAGTCTGGTGCACGGGCGTGCGGGTCGGGGGGTGAGGCTGGACGACTACTCCCTGGAGAGGGTGGTTTCTGAGGAGGGGAAACACGGCGGAGGTCGCCGGCACCGAGAGAGCAATCACCAGGCCTCGCAGCGCTCGCTCACCAGATACACCGACGCTGACACGGGTGAGTCACTCAGAGCGGACATTATTCTATCGTAAAGCATGTATCCGATACGGTGGTGCCGCGACGAGTCCTAAAACCTGTCATTAGATATCTCGAGTTGATGGATCCTTGTCGTAGTTGTAGCGTGAGGTAATGCTGGACAGTCGAGGGCCACTCAATGTCAGTTGTTGAGGCGATTTCAGCATTCATTGAGCTCAGAGATTAGAGATGTCCTCACATGCACTACATGCATGCAAGTCGAGTTGTTGCACAAAGAAGCCCTTCAAAAGAACATTGCCCACTTCCCCTCACTGGCCCTGAACCCTCTTGATAATTGGAGAGCTCTCTAATCTGACGGAGAGGACTCGCTCGTAGTGATGCTGCTGTTAATTAATTTGCTGTGCTTTCATTTGTATTTCTGCAACAACAAACATACAATTAATTATTATTACACGTTACACTGTTCCCACAATCACCAACTCTGGTTAGAGAGTTTAAAAAAAATATATTCTCGTCTACTGGCAATCAGAAAGTTGGGTTTTTTGTGAGTTTCCGTTTTAAAAAGATAATGCTAATTTCTGTGGTAAAAAGGGGAATTGGCTTCATGCGTATGCCTCGAGATCAGGGGGGTCAAACTCAATTTAATGCCACATCAGCATTATGGTCGCACTCAAAGGGCCGGTGGAAACGTTAAGACAATGTAAAAATAAATACATATATAAATAATATATATATAAAATAAAATGTATTATATTACATTACTGCCTCTGCATTGGATTATCATCTGATAGGGTAATAACTTCATAATTAACTACGTCTGAAAGCAGAAGTCTAGGGCAAATAATTGCAAGTCTCTTCAGTGAGAATGTCACAAAATGATTTGAAATGAAAAGCAAAGTTCTGGGGGAAAAAAGAAATTACATTTAAAAAATGTCAAATTCTGAGAAAAAAGTCAAATTTGAGATGCATTGTGGGAAATGTAGTTTATGGGCAACGTGCTTTATGTAAATCATCATGTAACCGTATAATAAACATATAATATTCTTTGCAAGCTCTTGTGGGGCCGCAGAAAATGAAGTCACGGGCCGGATCTGGCCCCCGGGCCTTGGGTTTGACACCCCTGCTCTCGATAACCTCGATATAACTCTCGATAAAATAAAGAGTGGCCTTGTTTTTACAAATGTAAACTGAGGCATCTCCCCGCTAGGTCTGGGCACAGACCTCAGCACCACCACGCAGTCGGGCGACCTTCCTCCAAAGGAGCGCGAGAGGGACCGCGGCCGGACCAAGGACCGTCGCCACCACCATCACCACCATCACCACCACAGCTCCATGGACAAGGAGCGCTACGGCCCCGAGAGACACGACTACCCCCCCAGGCACCCCCAGGACCGCCACTGGTCCCGCTCCCCCAGCGAGGGGCCGGAAGGACGAGGACACAGACAGGTGGGCTCCAAAGACACCGAGGTTAATGCCAAGATTAGGGACAGCTTCTCAGTTCTGTCCGACACTGTCTGTTCCTTCTTCTTAATTTCTATATTTGTAGAGTTTCTTATACAACGTGTGTGAGTGTATGCCGGTTGGATAAAGGCCCACACAGCCTTGAGATGTTCTGTACTGTCCTTCAAGTCCATCTTGAAGTCACAGTGGCATTTCTTTAGTTAAGATCACGCGACATGACTTTCAAAGTTGTCAGATTGCTGTATTGTCCAAGTTACACAATTACGACACCCAACGGTCGACTTACACGATCTTTAACCAGGAGAAATTCCAGATGGGTATTCTTCTAAAAGTTCACGTACGTCCAGTATCGGGCAATCCATAAAGTTATTCGGCCGATCCCGACTTCAGGTTTCCCTTCCAACCGAAGTCTTGCGCTCCATTTGGCTTTTTCTCCCTCTTGGGCAAGTCAAGGAAGTCGTGCAGTGTGAACTAGCCGTCAGGTATTAAGATAAAAAGATCGATATCTTTCTCACAATGTAAGGTTTGAATTCCAATGTAGCACCTGCCACAACGACTCTTTTATTATCGAGTAGAAGTTCACGAAGAGTCACACACCTACTTATGGATATCAATTTCTCCTTTTTGTGTTACGCTTTTTTTTTATCACTGTTTCTCTCTCTGCCCATTTCTCTTCAACGTGACGTGTGGCTTCTTGATGTCAATTATTTGCCTCATCGATGTTTTTGAATGATTTTCAATGGTGTTCTATCTATATATCTATCTAACCTCCCTCCCTACCTACCTACTCCTTACCTACCTACCTACCTACCCACCTACCTACCTACCTACCTACCTACCTACCCACCTACCTACCTACCTACCTACCTACCTACCTACCCACCTACCTACCTACCTACCTACCCACCTACCTACCTACCTACCTACTCCTTACCTACCTACCTTCCTACTCCTTCAACCCACCTACCTACCTACCTACCTACCTACCTACCCACCTACCTACCTACCTACCTACCTACCTACCTACCTACCTACCTACTCCTTACCTACCTACCTTCCTACTCCTTCAACCCACCTACCTACCTACCTACCTACCTACCTACCTACCCACCCACCCACCTACCTACCTACCTACCTACCTACTACCTACCTACCTACCTACCTACCTACCTACTCCTTACCTCCCTACCTACCTCCTCTCTGCTCTACTCTGGTCTCTGGTGTTGTTGTTGTTGTTGTTGTTGTTGTTGTTGTTGTGGTGGTGCGTTTTGATTTTCCTTGTTTACATTTTGCTGTAGGGCAGTAGTTCGGTGAGCGGCAGCCCGGTCCCCTCGACCTCGGGGACCAGCACTCCGCGGAGAGGCCGTCGCCAGCTGCCCCAGACTCCAGCTGTCCCCCGTCCACATGTAACCTACTCCCCCGCCGTCCGCAAGGCCAGCTACGGCCCCCCGGGTCCGGGCCGACTGCGCTCGCCCTCCCCCCGACACTTCTCCCCTCCAGACCACGAGAGAGGCTATCACCATCGTCCCCCGTCACGCCAAGCGTCTCCCCAGCACGGGGGGTCCTCATCCCTGCACGGTTCCCCGCGTTCCCCCAGGCACCAGTCCCCGCGCTCGCCTCTCCACGGCTCCCCCAGGTCCCCTCACCGAGGCCGTTGGAGCGGGGGTCCGCCCGGGGACAGCCTGGAGGGCGACGGGCCCTTCTATGAGCGCGACTACGAGTACGAGCGGCACCACGAGCCCCCTGCCTACGAGCAAAGTCTCTCTCATGGCAACCCCCACCCACATGGGGGAAATCCTCACCCTCACCCACGCTCACCTAGGACTGCCCACCATGGGCCCCCTCCGCCCCCTCACCCGCATCCACGTAGGGTGCCCAATGGTTACCGCTCATCCTCACCCTCCCCACATAGGCGGGGGCCACCCGGGGTGCCACCACATCCACACCAACGGCCCCCCCATGCGCGAGGGCCCCGCAAGGGCCTGCATGAACCTTATAGTGAGACGGACGAGGATGACTGGTGCTAGCAACCACAGGGAGCGAGGGGCGAGGGCAGGAGAGGAGAAGAATAGCAGCCTCCGGTGCTCTGGCCTTGGATATGTAGACTTTTAAAAAAGCAGAGGGGGAGAAAATATGAATGGGGGTTGGACACCCTCTACCTTCACCCTTCGGACTCTAAATGAGAAACAAAGGGCGGGGCGAGGGGGATGGAGGTTGCTGCAAAAAGCCTTTTTACAGATTGTCTGTAAGACTCATTTCAGTGACAGAGCAGCACATGGATGAAATGAAAAAGCCAAGACAGCGAGGGCGAGGCCCGGGCACAGTTTACCTCTCTCCTTCTCAGAACTACACTTCCCAGAGTTCTATGCTTGACCAGCAAGGCCAGGCTGCAGAAGGAAAAGAAAGTTGTGGGAACAAAAAAGCCGAGGAGGAGCATATCACGGTGTATGAGCCCGAACGGGGCTTCTCCCAGACTGTCGCCTGATTGGTTAGTTTCGTCAGATGTGTGCTATCTGTCGCCGGCCAGTCTGCTAAATGTAAAAGCCTGAAAATTAGTCCACTGCTTTCAGTTTGCTCCTCGAACAGATATGTTTAAAGAAAAATAAATTAACGAAAAGCCAGGACCCCCTAACCCTTACATGCCAAGCTATGCCTCCAGAAAATCAAACTTGAACAATGAAGAACAAAATCAAACTTTACATGACAAACAATGAAAAGAAAAAAAGGGAGAACAACCACTTTATCTTTGACCTTTTTCCTTTCCAAGGGACAGAACCAGGAAGCTCCGCCTATACTGCAAAAACCAGCCAATCACAGCGCTGGCTGATATTTGATGAGTTTTATCATCTCTGTTTACTGTTAAAGACTCACTTAATGCTGACGGAGCTGGTGTGAAATCACTTCCTGTTCGCCAGCGGTGATGGTGGAGGGGGGTGGGGCACGTGTGGGCCCACTTCCTTTTCGAGTGCGCAATGGGGGGGGGTGGGCTCAGATAACTTGAGAAGGTAGTCGGACACTTCGTCAAGCCCCTTCCTCCTCGGTTACTCGACCTGGTGCGAAGGTGAGGGATGACCTGACGGGAAGTTACATCACGCGTCGACAACGGCGGAGGAGAGGAGAGGAGGGATGGGGAAAAAGACGTATTTCTTCAGTATTTCTTCTATCGATGACTTCTCCTTCTTGTTCTTCTTCGGACATTGGAGCTTGGTTCTTCTGTTGCATTCGCTCGACCTCCTTTGATCTTTTTCGGAGTCCAACATTTGATGGAAACCTGCATGATTGATTAAGTACATACTAGAGAGGAGATCTAACTGGTGTGGGTGGGACCTGGGGGCTTTATAGGAAACTTTGCATTTAAGTTTACAAAAGAAGTCCTCGTCTTTCGGACACTCTTTCTCCTTCTCTATTGTACGTCTCGAACGGGACTTACGTTTCGACGGTCGGCTGTTTTCTTTGAGTCGTCTGCCGATACTGTTCTCGATGTGTCGACAACCTGTAAAAAGACTGGATCGCATTCCTGTTCTCTGCTCGAGACACAAGAGGGAGAAAGAGTGGAGAGAAGCGGACTCCTACCACACTTGATTTATTATTGTTAACGATGATAGTCTTATGAATAACGATATCAATGTCAATGCAAAATGACGATGACAATGACGATACTGATGATTGATTGTTGATTGATTGATTGATTGATGGAACTGTTGCTGTAGATTTGTTGTCATGTTATTTGGAGTTTAAGTATGCTATGTCCATCTTGTTTACATCCGTTATGTTTTTTATTCCCCCGTTCGATGACGTTTACCGGGTTCCTAATGCTTTGGGGCAAGGACGGCTTGGGGACATCCGCTTTGCAGCGCTGCGTGTTGTAACGCAACTCTCAAGATACGCTCTCTCTACACAACGGGGAAGGTAGAAGTCGGGGGGATCTTCGGTACCCGACGTGCAAAGACGTGTGGGGTTCGTACTGTTGTCAAGCCAACCCAAAGATCAAGAATTCATTTTCGACGGGTGGGGTAGACCGGATCAATGAGAATGTGGAAGAGTTTGTGTTTTACATTGCAGAGGTTTCAGACCAACCTGAAGTTCTACCAAGGTTGGATTCTTCCACTAGCAGCCAAAAACTAGAATCTCAACCTTTTCCCTCTGTCTGGCTCTGTAATTTTGTGATCAGTTGCCGACAGTGACAGCACAGTATTGGTGGTACAATGTTGGTGTCAGTATTAGGTGGGTGTTGTTCTCTATGTTTGCCACCAGGGGGCAGTTATCAGCGCACATTATCCGCCCTGCCTTCCCCCTCTACAGGACAGCCTCCAGGCCACATTCTGTTTTCTAGACCTGGACTGAAAACCTCTACGTATACCTGTCTCTTATATCTTTGTAAGATATATAGACGAAGTCCAGTCAGGAAACATGGATGTCGCCTGAGAGACGCCATATCTGTCCGTTTGTCGGCCCGTCCTTCTGTCTGCCTGTCTGTGCCAATGCTGACGACCCCTCCCTCCCCCAACCCCTTCTCTCAGGTCTGGATAACCAGAGAACAGTCACCAAAATCCCCAATCCAATCATATGAGGTTGTAGCAAAGCTGAAACCTCTTCTGCCAAAACCCACTACAGTATCCGCCAACCTCTCTCTCCTCATCTCCCTTTTTCTTTTTCTGTCCATTTGCTTTGACATCTGTTCTTTCAGCTTGCCAGAAAGCGACACTGAAGACACTGAAGGCATTACGAGACAGAAACACTTATAGGACTTCTATTTTCATCCTTATTTTTATGAAGGAAAATAATTATTGAGTATTCAATAACTCTTAAGACAAGATGATAAAGTATAGATAAATATATAGATGATAAAGTACGTATACATCTAGATATAAACCAGTAGATGTAGTTATAGATAACAGACAGAGTATAATTAGAGTTTCAGATATTTATTTATTTTGCATACCGTTCATGCTCATGACACGGTTGACGATACTCTTGAAACCTCGCACTGTTTTCTTCGCAGTCGCATAAGCCAGAAGACAAACCCCAGTCCACGTGTTTTGACACTATGCAGACCTCATAAGCATCCTCATGGTATTATTTCGGAGGAAAACCTGCAACAATACGGTACTGTAGAACGGATTTAATCGTAAAGATCGACCCCTCGTTTGCACACGTCTCTTGACATCACACAGTGAAACCCCTCGTGTCGCCTTTTCCCTCGTCTTTTTCTCTCCTCTCCCGAAATGTGTTGCCTCCAGGCCTAGTAGTCGAGCATAGCGTAGTGAAGATGGGGATAGGGGGGTTTTCTTTTCGTTGATTGTTTATTTGATTGGCGGGAGTCGAGGGGGCGCAAATACATAACCCCTCTGCCCACACCTTCTATGAAGTAAGGTTACGACAGGTGGGGACGTTTTCCTCGAAACCCCCTACGGAGCCACAGTGCCTTGTCACTCCCCATTCTCCTCGCCCTTAGTCCCCCCCTGTACCCTCTGTAGTAGTCGACATCAACCACACTACGCCTTAAGAGTCCCACCGGCTCCCATGCTAGTTTAGAAACGGGGATGGCGGTGGTTTTGAGACTGGGTCGCAAGAGGCTAGCTTCGAAGTAGCGAAATCCATACATGACCTAATCGAAAACATATCTAATTCAAACGTACATTTGGAGTTGCCGACAAATCGAAAGAGATCCAAACAGTTTGAATCAGAGCCTCGTGGTTTTGACGTCATGTTCGATTTAGCGGATGCTGCTAACAAGCTAGCCGTCTTGGCTTCAACTCCCATTTTGTGTCAATCCAGGAAATGTCGTGGGTCCAGTTTCAGGCGGTATAGTGAGAGGTTTACAGAGGTGCAAAGCGGCTCGCTTACTTCTCAGGTCCCTCTAGAGTTAGCTAGCTAGTTAGACAACATAGGGAAAAGTCCGCTACAAAACAAGCAGGCCTCGGATTGAGTTATTGTATGGTTTTACCTGGCATGGCGTCAGACGTTGTATTGTTGACCCCGCCCTCTTCTCCCCTTTCACTGACTTCATCACACCCTCCGACCCCTCATCTGCCGACGCACCAACCCCCGACACCGGCGTGTTGAAAGACAGGCAGGAAAATACAACCTCCATTTTGGCTCCACGACACCACTCGCTTGTCCAGAATTGTAACAGCGGATCCAAAATGGCCGACACACAACGATGCCTCTGTGTGAAAGCATGTTGTGTGTGTGCTTTTCCGAAAAGAAACCCCCGTTCTTTTGGGAGAAAAGATGAACGTTTGATTTGTCTTTCGTTGTTTTCTTTGAACGTGGGCTGTGGGGATTGCAACGTTTTTTGCTAAGTCATTGCTTCTACCGACATCAGCTGTCTTCACCTCCGGCTTCTGTCACCCATCGGGCTATCTTTTCTTTTTGGTTCTTCTTCGTTTTTGGGACGAAGGAAAAGCTAACAATCGCACCAAACCATCCACTCAGTCGGCTGTGAAATTGTGTCAGTGGGTCAGTCGTGAGGCAACGCGTCGACGAGAACACGAATAAGGGCTCTCTTTAAAAAAAAACTACACCGTGGGTTTTAATGTGCAGTAGTGCTGCCAAAAGTTGTGCTTATGTAGCTGAAGCCACACCGTGGTCTCCCCTTTGTACAGCACTAGATGCGTGTGTGTGTGTGTGTGTGTGTGCGTGTGCGTGTGTAGGGGGTCAAGAGTGAAGGAGGGAGAGGCGGGAGGGGGAAAAGGCAAATGAGAGATTTTAATGATGTATGGTCCTGTTTGCGGTGGAGGGGGGGGGCGTTTGGGGGAGGGGGGGGGGAGCAGCAGAAGTCGTAGTGATGTTAACACACAATTTCACAATGGCACTGGACCACTTTTCGGACTCATGCTCAGAAGCCATTTTGTCACCGTCACCCACCCAGGCTCTGTCCCACTGTGAGGGGGGCGGGGCCACTGCTGCGACAGGGAGACATTCACTGTGTGTGTGTGTGTGTGTGTGTGTGTGTGTGTGTGTGTGTGTGTGTGTGTGTGTGTGTGTGTGTGTGTGTGTGTGTGTAAGCATGTGTGTGTGTGTAAGCATGTGTGTGCTGAAACTAATTATTTACATCTTTGATTAATCCGGCAATTTATTTGACACGATCAAACACATTGTATTTTTTGACTGGACCATAGGTTAATATAATATTTCGAGCCAAACCATGCACGTGTTGATTTGGTGACGAAAAGCCAAAAATACGACTTACATTCTTATACGTATACGGTATAATGGAATGTTCCCTTAAGTAACGTCCAATACGCTAAATGATAAGTAAAGATAATATTTCTTGTAACGTCAAATAAAATAAACCTGGAAAGAAAATGAAAAGGCAGTTGGCTACGATGAGTTGCAGGCAATGCAAATAGTACGCAAAAACGATGTATATGTCAATATTTGATTATGAAAATGCACACATTTTAATATTTATGAATGTGAAATATCTATATATATATATGAATAGATAAATAGATAATAAGATTACAAGCTCAGAATCAAAAGACACAGTCAATTAATCAATTGGTTAAGTAATCGTTTCAGCACTACGTGGAATGTATGGGGAAATATGTGAGTGAGTGGAGTTCAGTGTATGTAAGTTTATTAATATGTGTGTGTGTGTGTGTGTGTGTGTGTGTGTGTGTGTGTGGTGTGTGTGTGTGTGTGTGTGTGTGTGTGTGTGTGTGTGTGTCCTGACAACATCAGCTACAGTAGGTCACCCTCAGTGCCTTACACTGTACAGGACACGATGAGACAATCGCAGTATGCATGTGAGGTTTTAGTGTCCTTGTTGCCACCTTCATCTCCTTCCATCCTTCCCTCACCCACTCCTCATTTTCCTCATTACTCAACCCTGACCGGGTGGGAGTAAATAATCATGTCATTTCTCTCACCCATTCCACTGTATGTTTTGGCTTTTGTGTATATAATCCATAAACTTTCTGAAAAACTCATTGTGTTCTTCTGTTTTTCTCTCTCCGTCACATCTCCCCTTCCTCCTGTAATACCAGTCATGAACACAAGGTGGCGGGATTGAGCTTCCGCCATCATCACTCACTGTGAAAGGTGTGGAGGTTGAATGAGATTGGGTGTGTGAGTCCGTCTGCAGTCTGATTGCGTCTGTGTGTACGTCTTTACGGAGTCCAGCGGGTATTACAGTTCCTGATGATTTCAATCATTCACTTGAGTTTTTAATTGCTCTCACATATTTCTTATTAACCGTGATCGTGGACACTGCATAAAAAAGGCATACAGTATGTTCAAACCTGCATTCATCTGTTGCTGGGGGCAGGACAAAGTGTATGAAGTGTTTTCGAAGATATATTGTCATGTAAGTTATTCTTTGTTTCATTTTATGTATGCGGGAAATGTTGATATCCCCACTGGCTTCATGTTTGCTTCCCTCTGACATTAGCTTTTGAATTCCCTGCTCACTAGTTTAATTGTCTGTAACTCTGTAACTTCTAGACGCCAAAAGAACACGACTTTCCGTGTCCTAAACATGAAATGCCATAACCACACAACATTTTAAGGCAGGCATCGCAGTAGCTAACTGTTAGCATCGCAGGCAACATGCTAACAGTTAGCTACTGACACATAGCAACGTAAGCATTGATTTGGAATCGTGTTTGTGTTCACCTGATGACTTAAAGTCCCGTATTCACACTCCTTTTAGCTCTATGTTGGTCTGCGGCAAAGAGAACATTTTGTTCTTTGATATTGACTAGCTAGTTGCTAACTTTGTCTGCAGTTTAGTGCAAAACACGGAGTGAGCAGTGAGTAGCGAAACATCTAAATGTGCTTAATTGTATTTATTCATCCCATACAGAAATATAATATATTGCACTTTCCAAATGTGGCAGGACTTCCGACATGTGTCTATACTGATGACATTGTGCAAGTTATCAAAGCTCTGTCTCTTATACCTGCTGGACTCCGTACTTCTCTGTGTTGATTCACAGTGAATTGATTCCTCGCACAAAAGCAAACCCAAGGTCCCTCTCTCCTCTCCTCTCCTCTCCTCTCCTCTCTCCTTCCATCCATCTCTCCCCCCTTTCCATTTCTCTCCATTAACCCGATGAAGACGAGTTGCTTCCAGAAGATCTGTCCTCACCTTTTGACGGCAGCGTCTCCCGAGCGCTGGAGGCCGATCTCTCCCAAGACATCTCGAGATGCCATGACCAGGGGATTCTTGTTAACCCTTTGTAGCGCAGATTTGATGTTTCATTTATCAAAAACCTTGTTGGGGTATAATCAGAGAAAATGTGAGGGTCCTTAAAACCAGATTTGACTATATTTCATGGGCTTTTGTCCTTGGTTCTGCTAACTTTTCATTTGATAGAAGTTATTGGATTTGAAATGAAATTTGATTCTCCGAAGCTTTAGCCAAAGATGAAAGACGATTAGGGTTAGGGTACCTACTGGGTTCCTACTGGTTTCCTACTGGTTTCAGGTCAGACAAACCCAGCTGCTCAACACGTGCTTGTTTGAGCCACACCCCAAAATGTGTATCTAGAATGTAAGCTGCAAAGGGTTCAGTTATAATGTAGGCGTTGTTGCGGAGATGCATTGGGAACCGAAGCAACCACTCATCTCATCGCCATGCAAACCATCGACACTCATCGACCCAGTAGAAACCGAACCAGTGCCACAGTCGAAAACCATACAGGATTCACTCAGCAAGTTGGGGAAAAAAGAGAAAAAATAAACATACATGGCAATTTAAGAAAAATGAGAAGTATTTAATTACAGATTTGCATGTGCAATGTGCATGCCACTATGTGGGGTAACAAGTCAACTTCAGGAATTAAAAAAATAAATATGAAGAAAAAAGTATATATATGTAAAAATATATATAGATAGATGTTTTTAAGAGCAATGTGTTTCTTTCTTTCTTCTATTTTTAAAAACAAAAAAGGACAAAAAACCTGACCAAAAAATAAATAAATCCATCCTGATAATGGAAATGACTTTGGTGATGAAATCAAAGAATGTTTGTTTGTTATATTACGGGGGGGAACCCGTGGGGGAACAACAAGGATAGATACACACTTAAACTAACATGACAGAAACGATTTTAGAAAAGGGGGAGAAGGAGAACACAGATTTCCCGAGAGCTGCCTGAACCTGAATCTGGCGATGTTATTCCCGTTTATTCTGGATATGAAATCCCTTCTTTCTCTCTCCCTCTCTTTCTCTCTCCCTCTCTTTCTCTCCCTCTGTTTCTTTCTCTATCTATCTCTGCTGTTTCTACCAGTGCATTTTGTAATTTCAAACAGAACTCTTCCTAAAGAACCTGAATAAACCAGAGAGAATGCATTCTACCCGTCCTCTCGTCTGCTTTATTTCATTTCTCCGCACCGCTGTGAGCACGTGTGAGGACGCTTTGGCACTTCAGCTCGGAGGGATCAGGGTCCGGTGCGTGGCCGAGGAGGTTCGCACGTGCAGGGGTTTGCGTTGCTGTGTAAGAGACCACGCACACACCAACCTGATATCACACACCGTACATGGAATATGCATTTGGTTTTTGGTTTCTTTATGCTAAGCTAGGCTAACAGTCTCCTGCTCGAGCTTTACAGGTCCCCTCTTCTCCATGTCTCTTCTACATCAACATGTGTCCCCTCTTCATCAACATGGTCCCTCTTCTCATGTCCTTCTACATCAACATGTGTCCCCTCTTCTCCATGTCTCTTCTACATCAACATGTGTCCCCTCTTCTCATGTCTCTTCTACATCAACATGTGTCCCCTCTTCTACATCAACATGTGTCCCCTCTTCTTCATGTCTCTTCTACATCAACATGTGTCCCCTCTTCTTCATGTCTCTTCTACATCAACATGTGTCCCCTCTTCTTCATGTCTCTTCTACATCAACATGTGTCCCCTCTTCTACATCAACATGTGTCCCCTCTTCTTCATGTCTCTTCTACATCAACATGTGTCCCCTCTTCTCCATGTCTCTTCTACATCAACATGTGTCCCCTCTTCTACATCAACATGTGTCCCCTCTTCTTCATGTCTCTTCTACATCAACATGTGTCCCCTCTTCTTCATGTCTCTTCTACATCAACATGTGTCCCCTCTTCTACTCAATGTGTCCCCTCTCATGTCTCTACATCATGTGTCCCTCTTCTACATCAACATGTGTCCCCTCTTCTTCATGTCTCTTCTACATCAACATGTGTCCCCTCTACTCACATGTCCCCTTTCTCAGTCTCTACATCAACATGTGTCCCCTCTTCTACATCAACATGTGTCCCCTCTTCTTCATGTCTCTTCTACATCAACATGTGTCCCCTCTTCTTCATGTCTCTTCTACATCAACATGTGTCCTCTCTTCTTCGTGTCTCTTCTTCATCAACATGTGTCCCCTCTTCTTCATGTCTCTTCTACATCAACATGTGTCCCCTCTTCTTCATGTCCCTTCTACATCAACATGTGTCCCCTCTTCTTCATATCTCTTCTACATCAACATGTGTCCCCTCTTCCTCATGTCTCTTCTACATCAACAAGTGTCCCCTCTTCTCCATGTCTCTTCTACATCAACATGTGTCCCCTCTTCTTCATGTCTCTTCTACATCAACATGTGTCCCCTCTTCTTCTTGTCTCTTCCACATCAACATGTGTCCCCTCTTCTTCATGTATCTTCTACATCAACATGTGTCCCCTCTTCTTCATGTCTCTTCCACATCAACATGTGTCCCCTCTTCTTCATGTATCTTCTACATCAACATGTGTCCTCTCTTCTTCGTGTCTCTTCTACATCAACATGTGTCCCCTCTTCTCCATGTCTCTTCTACATCAACATGTGTCCCCTCTTCTTCATGTCTCTTCTACATCAACATGTGTCCCCTCTTCTTTTGGCCACTTTATGATGTCATAACGATGTGTTGTCTTGTGTAACCATTAGCCAATCAGCAACAAGGTACTTATCACCTGAATCTCCTCTAGAGCTCCATTGAGTTCTTTGTAACCAAATGTCTCTCAGAGGGGCGTGGGGAGGGGCTCCTTGTCTTCATCTAAAGTCACAGACAGAGAATCAGCACTTTGGAAACAGGGCTGAAACAGAGGGGATTATGGGTAATGCTGCAATGATCTGTTTGGTGTTTCAGCCAATCAGAGACAGGCTCTGGATATATCTGATGTATTGATGAATAACAGGATGATAGGAGACCTTTAACGTATATTTAACTAAAATACTATTTGAGATATTTATCCATTTTGAGCATCGCTCGTGAAGACGAAGGTGTCTTCCTGCAGACGAAGGTGTCTTCCTGCAGACGAAGGTGTCCTCGTGAA
>CM070480.1:5261330-5271330 GCA_036324585.1 Champsocephalus esox | reverse complement strand
CTGCATGCACGTCCATCATATGATCAAAGACCCGGTCCCGGCCCCCGCACATCTGCACACGTCTGCCTCTCTCTGATTGGTCGACAGGTTATCTGCCTCCATCAGAGGAGCGCGGGTCGATGCTTCCTGTGTGAAGACATTTCCTGCTCTGATCTTTTTATAGCTCAGAGCTGTGAGCGCAGCACGTCACGTGGCCTCTGCATCTTAATCAGCTGCCACGATAGTAGCGCGCGCCATCAGAGCAGGGACGACATCACGGAGACATGTCTGCAGTGCTTTAGAATTAAGCAACAATATTAATTGACGCAGCAATTGGTGCTACAGCGAGGGTACAGTGCAACATACAGGAGTAACCATATTAAATAAAGACACTCGTTCTATGAATAAGCAGCATTATGAAAGCACATCCACGAGTAGCATCGGTTACATGTTAAGTGATAAGGCTACGGATATTATATATGTGTATTATTATTATCAGGACATCCGATTGAAGGGTCAAGGTGTGTGTTTCATATCTCACACATCTGTGCCATTTAGCTCGACCTCCGTTGAAACTATCCTTCATGGCTGATAACACAACGCGCACGCACACACACACACACACACACACACATCACTTCAGGGGACATTACATTGACTTACATGCATTTCCTGGAGACTTATCCTAACCTTAACCATAACCAACACATGCCTAACCCTTACCCTAACCCTAACCTTATAGTAAGTAAGGGTATAGTAATGCGAGGCCACACACACACACACACACACACACACACTGTAGTTTTTTATCCCAGTCCAACTCTTGTGCTGGTGGAAAATGACCAGATGTAGATTCATCAACACGACTCAAAATAGTCCCATTCACACCGTAAAATACAATTTACAGATCATCACATAAAGCCCAAGGTTTCAACTTCAAATACCCCATATATCAAATTAAAAATTACATGAAGAATGAAGAGCAGAACATTCTTACATTAGCTGGAATAAGGAAATGTTGATACCATCCTCATTCTACTGATGGCGATATTCAAACCACTCCGTCTTTCATCCCACCGGGGGTTAAATCGATTTGTTTGTTGGTCCACCACTTTGGAATATCAACACTCTATGCTGGAAAGATATTCATGTTTCCCAAAGGAGGAAGCCTGCCGCCTCTGATCATCTCCCTGACCTTTGCAGCACTCCCATACGTGAGCTACGTCACCAGGGTATCGAATGGATTGCTATAAAGCACAGAACAGATATTCATGTCCCCCTCAGGATAGTATTCAGGATGCTGAACGCTTTGCTTTTCATGTGCCAGTTTTGAAGTCATGTGACCGTACTGTAGTTCCTTTATAGCCCAACATTAGCCGCCTTTAGCTTAGCGGTGGTGATGTGAAGTCATGTGACCGTGCTGTAGTTTCTTTATAGTCCAACATTCGCCGCCTTTAGCTTAGCGATGGTGACGTGAAGTCATGTGACCGTGCTGTAGTTCCTTTATAGCCCAACATTAGCCGCCTTTAGCTTAGCGGTGGTGACGTGAAGTCATGTGACCGTGCTGTAGTTCCTTTATAGCCCAACATTAGCCGCCTTTAGCTTAGCGGTGGTGACGTGAAGTCATGTGACCGTGCTGTAGTTCCTTTATAGCCCAGCATTAGCCGCCTTTAGCTTAGCGGTGGTGACGTGAAGTCATGTGACCGTGCTGTAGTTCCTTTATAGCCCAACATTAGCCTCCTTTAGCTTAGCGGTGGTGACGTGAAGTCATGTGACCGTGCTGTAGTTCCTTTATAGCCCAACATTAGCCCCTTTAGCTTAGCGGTGGTGACGTGAAGTCATGTGACCGTGCTGTAG
Source organism: Champsocephalus esox (assembly GCA_036324585.1). Lineage (NCBI taxonomy): Eukaryota > Metazoa > Chordata > Actinopteri > Perciformes > Channichthyidae > Champsocephalus > Champsocephalus esox. The sequence goes on along the minus strand of CM070480.1, from coordinate 5,269,494 downwards.
TTCCTTTATAGCCCAACATTAGCCACCTTTAGCTTAGCGGTGGTGACGTGAAGTCATGTGACCGTGCTGTAGTTCCTTTATAGCCCAACATTAGCCACCTTTAGCTTAGCGGTGGTGACGTGAAGTCATGTGACCGTGCTGTAGTTCCTTTATAGCCCAACATTAGCTTTTAAAGTTAAAATCTATGTATCCCTGATGTGAAAGCCTTCTTAGTGAGCTGCTAGCATGGCTGTCTTGGTGACAGTTTAAATGGCAAAACAACTGACATCATTCACGATAACACAAGGACAATAACAGTATTACACAACAGTAATAACTGTAATCCATCGCTGTCCTTGCACACAAAGGGACGAGGAACAGACAGTGTGTTTTCTTGGTAAAGCTGCAAAACACTGTGAAAAGAAAACACCATCAAAGGAAGAATTGCACCTCTGGCCCCATTACAGCTCCTTTCAGCACGTCATCAAAAGCACAAGCCTGCACATAAACACAATACATAGCAACACCTAATAACCACGTGTCTTTGAGCCAGAATGAGATATGTTCATAATACTGTTTGATTTGAGCACGTCCAAGGACACGTTGTTTTCTCGTTGAAGAGGCGGAGGGGAACTCGATGTCCTGCTGCACTTTGTGGACAACCTGCAGACGCTCAGCCGCTGAAGCTCGGCATCAAAGCTCTCCTATTGAGCAGACGTGATCTATCCAAATCCTGTGTGTTAATGTGACACATCCGACGCAGGTGTCCGTTTATACAATGCACCGAGTTCCCATGACACTCAGACTGCAAGGACATCTCAGTTGTACTCAATAAAACCCGCTATAACTTAGACAAGGACATATTTAACACACTGTGGGAAAGGGGAACCCCCAAAAAGCATTATAGGGCTCATTTCAATGAGAGTTTATTGAAATTAACGTAATTTTCAGGTGGTTTAATTGCATTAAAACTACCTACAGAGAACCAACAAATACATTGTTCATCAAACTAAAAACACTAAAACTATAAGACCTGGTTGACTATAAAACTATTCAAATGATGTTCAAAGTCGCAAATCAACACTCACCTCATAATATCAGGGACTTTCACACGGAGAGAAAGCATGCACACGTTGAGAGGAAACTGCATTTTCAAAAAACCACCCGTACGGACAAATGCCAAACTTCACTGCATCTCATCGAGAGGTGTTCATCTGTGGAATAACTGTAACGATGAACTATTGTACAAGTCTATCCGACCTGAAAGGGTTATTTAGGATCCACATCATGAATGGTTATGAACAGGACCTGTGGAATCCCAGTTGTTGTTATTTCTTGTAATTGTAAAAAGTAATTTCTTTCTGATTGTTTTGTAAAAAAAAATATATATATATATATATATATATATTAACAAGACAAACATGTCGCTGATAATCTAATGTTTTATAAGAAACATATATGTTAGAGGGGGGGGGACCAGAAACGTTTTGTTAAGCTTCTTCTTGCCCCTGTTGAACATGAACAGAGACAATCTGAACATTATTATTATTATTTTTTGATTTTTTGGTACTTTGTTATAATTATTATAACAAAGTAAGTGAAAAAAGAGAATATATATATATATATATTATTGTTATATTTTTTTGTTTCTGACATGTTCAATAAATTGACTAAACTAAAACTAAACTTAAAGCTACCTTGTCTGTTCCACTACCAACTTGATGCTTCTGCAGTATCTGCTATCACTCTGCATTAAACAACAAGACTACACGGTCAAACCTGGCAGACTTCCAGAATATTCATAACGTATCGTAGTCAAATTACTCTTTTTGACCATGTGCCCTGAGAACTGTGTGAAGGCCCTATCACCTGTCGATATATGGTCAAATATCCACATATGCAAAACTACACAATGAATATGCAGCTTAGTTAAAACAGTGACTTAAAGTATAAATTACTAAATATACGTTGTTTATTTTGTAATTTAACGTGTGTTTCATTTGGTATCCCGTCAATGCCGTCATATCCTCTTTGAATATTGTGAGTGCTGTGTTTTGCTTTTCATCCAGTTGTAAGCCAGTTCTTCATGATGCACTTATAACATCATGATTGTTTTTATTATAACTAGATGATGACGTTTAAGTTAAAGGCCCTGGACATTTCCCCTGATCATAGTTCCATCGTTGAGCTCGACTAGAATAGATTTAAATTGTTCAATGTTCCAAACTCTCATTGGTTTCTCACAGCATCTCTGTGTAGTCTGTGCAGGGGCGCCGCCAGGGATGTTGGGCCCCAGGAAAAGATATTACATTGGTTACTTAAACATTTTTTTCTTAATGTTCTAAAATAGTTTGGGGCCCCTGTCAGTCACGGGCCCTTAGAATCGTCCTAACTTTTCACCCCCTTACGGCGCCCCTGAGTGTGTGTATTCACTCTCTGTCCTACACGGCATGTTGGAGCCCCTGCCCCCCCCTCCCTATGCGCCCAGTGGCCGTCTGCGAGACAGCGAGACACAGCAAAACCCAGCCCGAACACACACACACAGACACTCGCAGCCTGGCTGGGAGTTTGTGCGTGTGCTCTGCTCACACACCGACTCACAGCTTTGCCGCGTAGGATCGGCGGAGCTGCAGCTGAGAAAAGATTGAGTGTGTGTTTGTGAGGAAGTCCCTCGAATCCACGGACGTAACGTAACGGCTCCACGGATTGGTCCATTTGGGTATGGGCACGTCACTGTACCCAGGAAGCAAAAGAGAAATGTCCAGCGAGGCGTTCGGGGGCAGCAGACAGGTCTTCTCTGTGTGAGAGCTCTACTCGCTGCAGGGTGCACTTTAGGGTTTGTGACTCAGCAGACCGTTCACATGCAGAACAACCTCCATAGCAACAAGGGGACGGGTGACAACCAGAAAAGCATTACAATACTAAATGCTTAGCAATGGAAGACAAGGCTGATTGATGACACATACAACTTACAATTGAGTTATTATGACTGTTTTGAGGGGGAAACGCTGACTTTGTTCTCATCCAGTTTCCTGTTTCTAACACAGAAACCCCTTTTGTCTCAAACCCCTCCTCAAAAGTCCTTTTACTCTCTGACCCTACGTCCTTTTTAACAAACACATGTTTCTATCGGAAGCCATTGATTCGTCACAAACCCTTTCCTCTCTCCTCTTCCTCATTCCTGCTGTCCCTCCTTGAATCTCATTCATACGTAATGTCCCTCATTTGCATAAATAAGTGGCATTGTCTTTGTCAGTAAAAGCAATTACGGTGCTTTTCTGCAGGACAATGCGTGATTTAAGTCCTCGTTTAACAAAATCACAAACAGACTGAAATCCTCCACGGCTGAATAATTATCACTGCTTGACGAAGATTTACATAATATGTATATTTTAAAATGAAAGCCCACGTATGACCCAGATTGTTTAATGATAATCCTGGCAGATCAGGGTCACGGTGGTAAAAGTCATCGTGGGGTTTATGTGGACATTCATATGCCGTGTGGATATTATGGGATTAACACATTGTTACGTAAATGATTGTCTTTTAATGTCGGCAACAGAAGATGTTTTATTACGCTTCTATTGAAAGTAACAAATAACATTGTCCAGTAAATTGTCAGGAATCTAATTGTCTAGTCTAGAAAGCGTATACAAGGACAGAGTTTTAAAAATGGCACACAATATTGCGAATGACCTGAGGCACCCTCTCGCCTCTTAGTTTGAAGTGTTGCCACCCGGGCGGAGACATCGGGCCCCTCTGTTCGCAGGAGCTGTATTAGATTAACATTAACATGCTTATTGTAGTGGTAAGTGCACTGCCTTGCGGCCTGTAGCAGCATCCTCGATGGAGCATATGTGTGGGCAGGACAGGAGTGAGGAGAGTTGTCGATTCTTGTTCTGTTTTGACTATCTTCCTCACCCTCTCAGACTTTCAGTTGCGCGCGCTACTAAAGAGACGCGCTACCATGGAAACCAAACAATGGTGTCGCTGTATTAAAGTCCGAGTGGAAGCAGTCGTGAGTAAATCCGATTTTGTCAGAAATCGGGAGAAATGCGGGAGAAATATGACTCCGGGAGGAAACCGGGAGAGGGCTATGAAATCGGGAGGGTTGGCAAGTATGGGCACTGTTGACCCAGCTGGTCTGGCACTGCCTCTCGCAAATGAGGGCCGATACCCCTTGTTATGTCTGCAGATATCTGTTATTTTGAATCTGTGTCGATGTTGTTGTCAGTGACGTATGCTTTATCTTTTTTAATGCCTTTGTGATTTGCTGCAACCCATTTTCATTTTCCCCTCGGGGATAAATACACGGATACTACTACTACTACTCACAGTGTGACACAAGGCAGCTGCTGAGCCTCGGGTGAAAACAACAAGTCAACAACAACAACAACAACTCAATACATTCTACGTCAGTGTTTCGAGTCCCTGTAGAGAAATCTGAAGGGTCGCCAGATAATAATAATAATAATAATAATACAAATAATAATAATAATAATAATAGGCGTAAGGATGTTTCTATTTTCTGAATGTTCTCGAATGATTTGCCTATTTTTTGATGATAAGAAAACATCTTGAGTTGAAGCGATGGATGAAGTTATTGATGAGCTGATTGACGGGAAAAATATAGAGAATTAATTTGATATTTGATGGATTCAGATATTTCCAGTTCCTTAAATCAGAGGATTTGTTAATGTCTCAAAAGATGACAAGATGATTTATGATTTGAGCTAATAGTAAGTTTCCATTTGAAGTCCCTTAGCATTAAACCCTTTAAAAACCCTTTCTAAAAACTATAAAACAGCTGAAAATGCAGAAATTCAAAGTGAAATATGACGATTAATGTCAACCTAAACGTCTTCTGTCATATAGCCGAATACATACAAAGTAAATGTAATATATGTTTGGTTTAAGGTGCTTTCGTTGGTCAGAGAAAACATAACGACATCACCTTTCTCTGAAGTGGGATTAACATTGAGTGATTGATTGATTATACTGATTGATTGGGAAATGAATTGGTCCATCAATCAACGAAAGAAATAAATGGTCATGGTGTGATAATACCTCTCTTCATTACCATTCACGTGTACCAATGAAACAATTAAAGTAATGTAAGTAGATTAACCTCTATGGCGAGTCACATGGTCATCTGTACAGATTCACTTTGGACACATGTTGGGGTTGTGATATTGGGCTATATGGAGAAAATGTACTTTAATTAGTGAGACAAGAGCAACTAATGTTAAAGGGGACCTATCATGCAAAATGTCCTTTTTGCCTGGTTTTAATGATTGTGTTGATTACTTTCTATTTAACTTATTGACCCTGTGGAGACAGTGTTATGTATGACAGCACTTTGCCTCCACATTAGTTTGTTCTCATGTTGTTGTAATTAAGTTTTTCTATTTTAGCTCATTTATTTTTATTTGAATGACCTCACTTGTATTCCTGTACAATTCATATTTGTACTAATGTTATTTTCTTTGCAACATTGCACCAGAACATGTGTGTGCATGACCCTGTAATTAAAAACTATATTTAAAGGGGACCTATCATGCAAAATGCACTTTGTGATGTCTTCTCTACATCAACATGTGTCTCCGGTGAGTCGGGAACTCAAGCAGCGTCAGAAAATAAACCCCTCTCTCTTTTCCTCCGTACCCAAATCTCTAAAAACGGGGAACAACGGAGCTGATCCAGATTTGCGTCCGATATGACGTAACATCTGAAATGTGGACCCACGGGCCAATCAGAAACGTTGCTATCAGAAACAATGCCCGACTGTTTTGGACGTAATATGGTCGGTGTTTACATTAGCATCGCTAACACTCAGAGCTAACCTGTGCTGGAGAGCATGTGTGTGAAGAAGCAGGAAGTAGAAAGGAACTCACCTTGTGGTGTAACCGGCAAGAGAGAAAGCCTTTGAGCTCCAGACTGTTTCAGATCCTTGATGATCCATGATATGGCGTTTCATCACGGCAGCATTTAGTTTAGACGGTAGCTGCCGGGTCCCACATGAGCTCAGACCCCTCCTCTTTAAAGCTTTATCCCCAAATCAGCACTTTGAAACAGGAAGTGAAATAGAGGGATATGAGGCATGGCTAGAATGATCTGTTTGGTGTTTTGAGCAAAACACTTCATAGACATGTTTTTAATATATTTGTATATCTCTGAGAGCTGTGCTATTGCCTACAGATAGCACGATAGGTGACCTTTAAACTATGAAATGTAAGGACATTACCTGAAAGATTTAAATTGTTATATATATATACGGTATGATCTATATTTATATTGTCATTATATTTCATTAATAAAGTGAGCAATTGATGAATCGGCAAATTAATCTCCGGATTCAATGATAATACAATTAATGGTACGTTAAGCCCTAAAAATGATAACGAGGAAGAACCATAGAAACATATCAGTAAATGAAGCCTCTACATTAAAGTACCTTTCTAGTTTACACGTCACAAGTTGTTCACAATAAAACACAAGAGCAACAAAGATAAGACTATAAACCTGACACCTGAGCTTGTACTATCTTTGTTTTTATTGTTGTTGTTTATGTGTTGTAAATTGCACCGTTGGAACCTGTAGTGTTTCATACATGACATAATTACACCATAAGTTATGACTATAAACCTTTGAATCTTGAATTAAATCAAAATGTAGGAGCTGTAACCTCAAAGGCATATTCTCCTTCAGACAAACCATGTGTTATGTTATGTAATCTCTTTCCTTTTACTAAATGTCGTCTGTTAGACTGCTTCCCAGCTGTTAGCCTTATCAGTACAGTTTTCTCTGTTGCCATGGAGACGTCCTGTTGACACGCTCAGCAGCTGTGATGTCATCCGAAGATTTGTATTAGGACGTTCTGTTCGAGTTGAGTTATTTCATTCACAAGGATGAGGATGTGTTTTTAAAAGTTGATTATCTTTCATATTTTATTTATTTCTGTTCTCTTGAATTTGAGGTTCAATAAGTCAAAAAAAGTACAATAATTTATTTTTTACAATGAGTAAACAACAATCTGATAATTTCTTGCAAGACTTTGTTCGACAAAAACTAGAGAGTTTGATGAGTATTATATCTGGCAGAAATGATGTTCACAAAACCAAAGCTATTGTGCTTTTATGGGGACCTTTTCAGGAATGAAATCCTCATCATTCCTCAGTTCTTCTTCATCTTGCTTGTCATTCAATTGTTTAAAATTAACCTTTTGCTTCATGTTGTTATATGCTTAACATGGATTTTTACGTTGGGTTTCAGAATAGTTCAGAAAATAATCTCTGTAAAACATTTATGATACTTACACATTTTGTTCAGCATGATAATCTCCACATATTAACACCACCGTATGATTTTTTTAAAAGTACAAATCTAATGTTGGTCTATAAAGGAACTACAGCACGGTCACATGACTTCACGTCACCACCGCTAAGCTAAAGGAGGCTAATGTTGGGCTATAAAGAAACTACAGCACGGTCACATGACTTCACGTCACCACCGCTAAGCTAAAGGAGGCTAATGTTGGGCTATAAAGGAAACTACGGCACGGTCACATGACTTCACGTCACCACCGCTAAGCTAAAGGAGGCTAATGTTGGGCTATAAAGAAACTACGGCACGGTCACATGACTTCACGTCACCACCGCTAAGCTAAAGGAGGCTAATGTTGGGCTATAAAGGAACTACGGCACGGTCACATGACTTCACGTCACCACCGCTAAGCTAAAGGCGGCTAATGTTGGGCTATAAAGGAACTACAGCACGGTCACATGACTTCACGTCACCACCGCTAAGCTAAAGGCGGCTAATGTTAGGTTATAAAGGAACTACAGCACGGTCACATGACTTCACGTCACCACCGCTAAGCTAAAGGAGGCTAATGTTAGGTTATAAAGGAACTACAGCATGGTCACATTACTTCACGTCACCACCGCTAAGCTAAAGGGGGCTAATGTTGGGCTATAAAGGAACTACAGCACGGTCACATGAGTTCACGTCACCACCGCTAAGCTAAAGGAGGCTAATGTTGGGCAATAAAGGAACTACAGCACAGTCACATGACTTCACGTCACCACCGCTAAGCTAAAGGCGGCTAATGTTGGGCTATAAAGGAACTACAGCACGGTCACATGACTTCACGTCACCACCGCTAAGCTAAAGGCGGCTAATGTTA
>CM070480.1:5228830-5256330 GCA_036324585.1 Champsocephalus esox | reverse complement strand
ACCTCATATCAGTGGAACATGTCTTTTAAATATGCTTTAACTTAAGGCTTATATGTTGACATTCTGTATATATATATATTTTTTAAAGGTCCACAAATTAAATGATGTTTAAAAGCTTCACATTAAATAATGATATATATCTTAATAACCAGAGCAGGACAACTGAGTACCTTTGAATGTGTTTATTTCAGATATTCACACAACATGAATCATCATCATTCAGGTAAGAAGCAGCTTTGAATGTGAGGTAATATTATCGTCTGATATGACACATCACATTTCAGTGACTGCACTTCTCTCCTCCAGACAGCTCGTGCTGTTCTCAACGCACCACGTGATCACAGGAAAGTCCCACAGCAGTAGTATCGATCTACCAAAGTCCACAGCAGCATTTGAATGTGTGTGTACGTGTACGTCCTTCCTGTTTGAGTTGTTTGGCAGGACATCCCCTAAAGCCGTATGAGTTCATTTCTTCTTCTGTGACTCACGCGCTGATTCACACACTTTGAGTCCGTGCCAGCTCGGACTCATCCAACGTGTGAATCACCAGGAAACAAAGAATACAACACCCTTTGAGTTTCTTCCTCGCTTCTCCCAGCCTGGGCTCCGTCAGGTCTGGTTCCTCTGCCTCTCCAGGGCTCCTTCAGCAGCCGGAGAGCTCGCACTGTGGCCCGGGGAATCCTTCAGTCCCGGGACCGGCGGTGTCGCTCAGCTCCTCGGTGCGTAAAGGCGGTCAAACCAGCCCTTTGTCGGTGGCGTAAAGTTCAGAATCACTCCCTTACATAGGAGGCTGTGTTGTCCCCTCAGAAGGCCGCTATCGCCCGGTTCAGATTCAGAGACAGCGCGCTCAGAGACTCCGCTCCCCGGCAGTGCGGAGCCGCGTGCCTCTCCTCCCCGGGCTCCAGCCTCGCCCTCTTAATGGGCAGGAAGTCTGGCGCCGCCGCGGCTTTTCCCCGGCGTTTCCTGGACTGCTTGGTGGGGCTCATGTTCTCTTTGTCCTCCGTGATATCACCCTCCTCACACCCTTCGTCTCCGCTCTCCGGTTCCTCGGAGGTCTGGAGCTCCGGCTGAGGCTCCGGAACAATCTGTTCTCCCGCCGGGCTGCTGGAGCTCGTCTCCATCGGTTCCGGAGTCGGTTGCGCGGCGCTCGACATCTCAATCTCCCGGGAGGAGTGATAGATGTCCCGGCAGACCTCATGACCAGGGAGAGCAGGAGGCTCCGGTGCAGTCTCAGCCCGCCTCTCTGGCTCCTGGAGGCGTACAGCTTGCTTATCGACACGGCCAGGATCCGTCTGGCTTCGGCGTTCACTTCCATAGCGGTTGTGGCAATCATTCTTCTAGTTTGTACGCCGCGTAATTACGCACGGTTCGTTTTGGTTACTTTCTTTTTTAGTAACGAACAGATAAATCGTGTCTGTCCTGAGTTAGACTTTATAGTTTCTAGTTCCTAAGCTCAGACTTCAGATGTTCACCAGCTGTTGTGCTCTCAGAAATGAGAGCGAACTTGTAGCTGGGTGGCTTTTTATTTCCTCTTTGACGTAACATGGACTTCATTCCTCAGTAAGTGACAAACAGGCGCCGCCCACACCTGATGTAGCTACCACACACACACGCACACACACACACACACACACACACACACACACACACACACACACACAGACACCATCTGTTACGTCTACAGTTTTTTATTTATTTATTTAGAACCCTGATTCTGCGGCAAGTCATTTCTCGCATCCCATTAGATACAGATATCTAATGTACTAAAGCCAATCCTGGGTAGGGGTACACTCGATATTTGATCATTATTCAATATTGTATTGCCATGAAATCCTTTTTCTCAGTGGTCTAGATACTTATAAGGAAGCACGCGTGCAAAACATTAAATATAGCTCATTTTATTCCAGGAAATACTATGATTTGTTCAGACATGCAAACATGTTCACAAGTATGCAGTGTATTAGAAACACATGTACTACTACTGCGTGTCTTTAAAACGTAGTCGTGTGCAAAAATATTGTTATTATCAGATTTGTATACTGAAAGTTGAAGAAAAGGTACATTTTATAATCTAAAACCAGATATACACAACTTATAGAAACCTTTAACACGACAAGAGGAAGTGATTTAGTGAACGGTATTAAAGCGGCTGATTGTGAGAAGTGGATCCACAATAAAGCGAGTTCATGTCAGTGTTTACATTCTGGTCACAGAGAAAGTCAGTCAGCGGTTACAAGAATCTACGTGGGACACGTTTCCCGGGAGTTTCTGCTCTTCCTCTTTCTCTCTCTCACACACACTACGTCACACTCGCACTCTCACACTCCATATATGGTCCATCCGGTTGTAAACTCCCGTGGGGTCGCGCGCGCTCAGAGGAAAAGCCATGACGTGAACGCGCAACCGCGAGCCCTCCCTCCCCTTTCTCCCCTTTTTGGGCCCAGTTACAGTTGTGGTGACGTCATCCGTGCACCATATAAGATCTTGATCTACATCAACATGTGTCCCCTCTTCTCCATGTCTCTTCTACATCAACATGTGTCCCCTCTTCTTCACGTCTCTTCTACATCAACATGTGTCCCCTCTTCTTCATGTCTCTTCTACATCAACATGTGTCCCCTCTTCTTCATGTCTCTTCTACATCAACATGTGTCCCCTCTTCTTCATGTCTCTTCTACATCAACATGTGTCCCCTCTTCTTCATGTCTCTTCTACATCAACATGTGTCCCCTCTTCTTCATGTCTCTTCTACATCAACATGTGTCCCCTCTTCTTCATGTCTCTTCTACATCAACATGTGTCCCCTCTTCTTCATGTCTCTTCTACATCAACATGTGTCCCCTCTTCTTCATGTCTCTTCTACATCAACATGTGTCCCCTCTTCTCCATGTCTCTTCTACATCAACATGTGTCCCCTCTTCTTCATGTCTCTTCTACATCAACATGTGTCCCCTCTTCTTCATGTCTCTTCTACATCAACATGTGTCCCCTCTTCTCCATGTCTCTTCTACATCAACATGTGTCCCCTCTTCTCCATGTCTCTTCTACATCAACATGTGTCCCCTCTTCTTCATGTCTCTTCTACATCAACATGTGTCCCCTCTTCTCCATGTCTCTTCTACATCAACATGTGTCCCCTCTTCTCCATGTCTCTTCTACATCAACATGTGTCCCCTCTTCTCCATGTCTCTTCTACATCAACATGTGTCCCCTCTTCTTCATGTCTCTTCTACATCAACATGTGTCCCCTCTTCTCCATGTCTCCTCTACATCAACATGTGTCCCCTCTTCTCCATGTCTCTTCTACATCAACATGTGTCCCCTCTTCTTCATGTCTCTTCTACATCAACATGTGTCCCCTCTTCTTCATGTCTCTTCTACATCAACACGTGTTCCCCTCTTCTTCATGTCTCTTCTACATCAACATGTGTCCCCTCTTCTTCATGTCTCTTCTTCATCAACATGTGTCCCCTTCTCTCTTCACATGTCCCTCTTCTACATCAACATGTGTCCCCTCTTCTTCATGTCTCTTCTACATCAACACGTGTCCCCTCTTCTTCATGTCTCTTTACATCAACACGTACATATAACCACGTCTTTAAAACAATAACAACACGATATATGAATGCAGTTAGTATTATGATGAGGATGTGTTACGGCAGGAAAGACAGCTTGGTGTGAACTAAGAAGCTTACAGACCACCGTGACCAACAGAGTGTATGTGTACGCTGATACCGTTGTACTAGTTGTACTCACTAACTCCACAACCCCGCCCGCAAGCGTGAGATGCTGCAAACACATGCGCGCTGTAACCATGGAAACTACTTTCCTTCGCACGTGCCGTTAACGTGGCATCAGTAATGAAAGACATGGCAGCAGTGGAGACCAAAAGATGTGACAGGAGGGGGTTAAAAAGTGCCGTTTATTCACAATAATACATCGAGGGTTATTGTGCAGGTTGCTTAAAGCATAGCAACGGCTTTAGAAATGATCTGAACTGTGATTCTAGCTGGAGGTTCCCCCCTTTCTGCACATTTAAAGGTCACCTCATGCGATTTTGAGGCAATAGCATAGGTCTTAGATATACACAAATATATTAAAAACATGTCTATGAAGTCTAACTGTCTAAACCAGTGGTTCTCAACTGGTGGGTCGCGGACCCGTTTCGAGTGGGTCGCGGATGTGTGAGTGAAGGAAATACAATTGGAATTTGTTTTGTTTTTGTTTTTGGGGGAAAAGTCCAACTTTTATTTTGAAGGCCCGGTTTTCTAACGCTGTGCATGCAGTCGGCGTTGGACCGGAAGTACCGGAGACCATAAACGGTGTTGAAAACTTCTGTCACGTAGTGATCATCTTCTCAATAAAATATCTTTGCTGATGTTTTTTCGAGTCTCCTGGCCAATCAGAATCAAGAGTGTTGCCGGAAGTCCCCACGGAGAATAACTTAGCGGTAGAACTCTTCTTCATACATCCATGGCTACAACTTCAGATAGAAATGAACACACAATGAGATATGACCCCCGGTCTGATGACTGACAGGTCACAGAACAATGGGGGCTATCTCCCCTTACCCACGATGTAAAGTACTTCACACAGACTCTGTCCTCTTTGCTCTTCTCGCAGCAAGCCGTCAGAACAAAGTGAAAAACAAACAATGGCATAACATATTATTAATATGTCGGGTAGTAATAGATTTATTTATTTTCTTCTCAGTGTACCAGAATGTGTAGCTTATGTTAGTATTTCTGTGGGTCAACATTTCAGATGTTACGTCAAATCGCTGTCGTTTTAAGCTTGTGTCAAGAAAGAAAATAACATTAGTACAAATATGAATTGTACAGGAATACAAGTGAGGTCATTCAAATACAAATAGCTAAAATAGAAAAACTTAATTACAACAACATGAGAACAAACTAATGTGGAGGCAAAGTGCTGTAATACATAACACTGTCTCCACAGGGTCAATACGTTAAATAGAAAGTCATCAACACAATCATTACAACCAGGCAAAAAGGACATTTTGCATGATACGTCCCCTTTAACATTAGTTGCTCTTGTCTCACTAATTAAAGTACATTTTCTCCATATAGCCCAATATCACAACCCCAACATGTGTCCAAAGTGAATCTGTACAGATGACCATGTGACTCGCCATAGAGGTTAATCTACTTACATTACTTTAATTGTTTCATTGGTACACGTGAATGGTAATGAAGAGAGGTATTATCACACCATGACCATTTATTTCTTCGTTGATTGATGGACCAATTCATTTCCCAATCAATCAGTATAATCAATCAATCACTCAATGTTAATCCCACTTCAGAGAAAGGTGATGTCGTTATGATAATAATAATATATTTATATAGCGCTTCTCATCTGCCAAGACACATCTCGAAGTGCTTCACAACAAGGGATACTGATACGCTTTGAGATGATAAAAGACAAATAATTGGAATAATAATAAGAAATCAAAATATAAAATAGAGTACAAAAATAAAAGTCGGAGATAGCGATACAAATGGCAGCACTCCAGGTGTACCGTGCAAGGTTTATTCGAAGGCCCGCCGAAAGAAGAGGGTCTTAAGGCCGGTTTGAAGACCTTTGGAAGGGGCAGATCTCAGCTGATCTGGGACCAACGAAAGCACCTTAAACCAAAAATACATTACATTTCCTTTGTATGTATTCGGCTATATGACAGAAGACGTGTAGGTGGACATTAATCGTCATATTTCACTTTGAATTTCTGCATTTCCAGCTGTTTTATAGTTTTTAGTGTGGGTAGAAAGGGTTTAATTGCTAAGGGACTTCAAATGGAAACGTCTTCTACACTGCGCCACCCGTCCCTATCATAATACGTTAAATAGAAAGTAATCAACAACAACACAATCATTACAACCAGGCAACACACACACTACGATAACAGAAACAATAATACACACGAGTAGAAATAACAGAACGAGCAGAACTACTACTTCTGCTGTATATTTCCTACTTTTTAGATTTAATTCTATTTTGCGATGTTTAAATTCTAGAATTGTTATTTCTGCTCTTTAATTTCTACTTACTGGATGTGCAATATCGTATCTTATTGATAGCCCAACCTACTTTAAAAACACGGTAAACATTGGGTATTATATTCATCTTACTCTTCGTGCTCAGGCTTCGTGTCCACGATCACAGTTTGCGGTCATAAAGGGGAACTCACTGGTTTGGGTCAAACAGTAACAAAGACATAGAAATGATAGAACGAGAATAGAAGATCGAAAAAATCGATAACAAATGATGAGCCGAGGAAAGCTAGGTCAAGTCTTATGTCAAGTCTAACGGCCCGTCCACACGGCGGCGTGCGTTGAAGCTTCCAGCGCTTCTGCCCGTTCACTTTGAATGGGGTGACGTCGCTTTTAACCGAACTGCATTGTGGTGGGAAGCGACGTGGAACGTTGCTGGCTTCAAAAGTAGAGCAATGTTCAACTTTTGGCGCCTCGACGGAAGCGTCGGCCAATGAAATCCCGTTTATGCAAATCTGCCAGTACAAGCGCTAGCCAATCAAACCGCGTGTATGCTGGGAGAGACGACGCAGGTCATTTCCTCATATTCAAAAACATGGAGGGAAAGTTAATTATAGCGGTAGTGAATCACCCGGTGCCGTTTGATCAGTCTGTTCACCTACCGGATACAACCCGGAGGAGCGAGGCCTGGAGGGAGGCAGTGGGTGGAACTGGTAGGTTTTCGCCTGTTGGGGATTTTATATCCAGTTTACTTCGTTTTAACGTTGCTATTGCTTTGTATGTCGGGGGCGGATATTCGTGTGATTGGTTGTTGGTCGCAATAAATCCCCAAGCTTTCAGACACGCCCACCTCCAAGCGTCAACGCACGCCGCTGTGTGGACGGGCCGTTATGTGCTACTTGTGTCTGGGGCTTGGTCTGTGAGCTGTCGGGTCGCCGGTTCAAGTCCCCGACCAGACCTAAATATGGAGTGTTTCTCAATGTCGAGGAAAGCTGCTCCAGAGCCACATCTACGTCATCGAGTTCTACTTATCGGCAATGCCTTGTTTTGGTTTTTTGCTGCGGCAACGCAAACATTTCCCTATTTGGGTTCAATAAACTACCTCGTATCTTGTCGTATCGGCTTCATCACAGTCATTAAAAGGAACTTAAAAACAGACTGTGACTAATATTACTCGTTTGTTTTGCATCAGTCGAGAATAGAAGAAACTAAAATCCATAACAAGTGATGACCCGAGGGAAGAGGTGAAGTTTGACGTGCTACCTAAAAGCACATCAAGAAAATACATATCAACAGAAGAAGAAGTGTGAGGAGGCTTCACGCTCAGGCGTCTTGTCCACAGTCACTGTTTGGAGAACTCGACAGACTGTAACTATAATATCACTCACGGGTCTAAATCATATCCCCGTTTGCACTTTGAATGTTTTTACCGGATCGGTGTTTGATCATCTTTTGAAGCAAAGAGAGAGAAAACAGGAGTTCGCTTCGGGTCTGCGCCCGAGCCGTCGTCATGGCGACCGTGTTATGTGTGATCATACTTACAGCACTTTGCCTCCGCCTGAGGCCAAATGGGCGGCTGTGCGTGCGTGCGTGTGTGTGTGCGTGCGTGTGTGTGTGTGTGTGTGTGTGTGTGTGTGTGTGTGTGTGGAGCAGAGGGTGGGGCCCTTCTGTGTGTGTGTGTCTGTGTGTAGAACAAACAGTGGTTGGTAGGACGGGGAAATGAGCCAGTTGCCAAAGCAAGAGACTGACAGCGGGAGGCCTGGAGACGGTTGCTATCCCTTCACGCTGGGGACGGTGATCAGTCGTATCGGCAGGTCCCGGTGCTTCTGGGGGTTTCAAGTCGAGTATTAAAGCACGCTGGTTGCTGGTCCTTTGAATATAAACACTACACGCTGTATGTTATTTCTTACAAGTTATTTACAATTGTCCAATATACGCTCACCTACCTGCTGTATCTTTGCTGCTGTAGCGACGTACATTTCTGCAGGATGAATAAAGGACATACATTAATGAATTAACTGATTAGTGTTTTGGTACATGGATCTTATCATTTTGCATCTGTGTTGTCTAAATGTATTTATGCAGCCTTTTTATATTCATTAACGCTTTTGTCAACGCTGTTGTTTTTAATGTGCTGTATAAATAAAGTTGGATTGAATCGTACTAACACCACGGTGTCTCTTGCATCATTCGTATTTAACACACTGTTCTGTTCTGTTCTTGCAATTCTTCAAATGCAAACTAAAGGAGATCGTTGTTTCCCTTTAACCACAGAAACCATTCGTCCCTGGAAACACAGGGAAATACTTTCACTGCCAAGTTCAATAGAAACTAGGCTATAAAAAAAGTGACATGTTATCTTTTGTAAATGTTCTGAAACGAGCAAAAAGGACTCGGGATGGACCTTTAACGAAACATCGTGTAATGTTTTAGAAATATGCTGACACATACACGATTTCAACACTGTGTGTGTGTGTGTGTGTGTGTGTGTGGGTGTGTGTGTGTGTACTAGTATTACTATACTTGTGGGGACCTAAATCTGTTTACATAGTCACGTGTGGGGACTCGCCTCCCTTATGGGGACACATTGGAGGTCCCCATAAGGGGGGTCATTAATGTTAGGGTGAAGACTTGGTTAGGGTTAGGGCATGTGTTGGTTATGGTTCAGGTTAGGATAAGTCTCCAGGAAATGCATGTAAGTCAATGTAATGTCCCCTGAAGTGATGTATACATGGTGTGTGCGTGTGTGTGTGTGTGTGTGTGTGTGTGTGTGTGTGGCCTGATCGTGGTGGTTTCCCGTTGAACATTCGCTCTCAATTATCCTGCTAATCTGCAAAGAGCTCCTCGTCACTCACGACGACCGAAGCAAACAGAAAACAAAATAACTCGCTACAACCGTTCTGCATTCTCCTCCCGTGAGCTCATTTGGCAGCGTCAGCAATTTCCAAAAAGGAAAGTAGGTTGTCCCGACAAGAAGCACTCGAAGACATCGTTAAGGAATGGCGTCTATTTTTAGTCTGACTGTTTTCCTCGTGTTGACGCTCGGCAGGTTTCTTTTGTTTCGCCTGAACGACTCGCTGAGTTTCCAACATGACTCAAACTCTTATGATGAGCTGAGATGAACACGAGAGGGGGGATTTAAAACGTGTTTGCTCCCAGTAGGGTTTCTCTTCTCTGGGTTTTCTCTTATCTTGTGAAGTGCAGATAAGGACGTTGTAAACTACAGGTTGTACAGAACCTTGCGTCAAAGTTGATATTCGAGGCGTTGTGATGTCACACTGTGCCTTAAGGGGCGACCCCTGACTTCACTTACACTAAGGGAACCTCCTGACCTTTGTGTTCATTTTATTACGTTTTATTTGAGTGAAACTGAAATACAACGCTTTTCCCATTTGGCGTCTCTGTTAGAAAGGGCAACAAACCGTATGATTATGCTCCTTCTTTAATGTCCCTTTGCTTCAAGAGGCCGTACAAATATAATACACGAAAGGAAAGGGAACCCCCCCCAAAAAACAACTTTAAAGGGGACCTCTCATGCAAAATGCACGTTTTGATGTCTTCTCTACATCAACATGTGTCCCCGGAGCGTCGGAAAATAAAACCCTCTCTCTTTTCCTCCGTACCCACATCTCTAAAAACGGGGGAACAACGGGCGGATACAGATTTGCTGCCGATATGACGTAATTTCCGATGGCGGACCCACAGAGAGTTGCTATCAGAAACGATGCCTGACGTGTTTTGGACGTCTTTGTCTACATTAGCTAGCATCGCTAACACTCACTGGAGCTAACCTGTACTGGAGAGCGCACGTGTTTTTAAAAAGCAGGAAATAAAAAAAGGAACTCGCCTTGTGATAAACCCGCCAGAGAAATAATCCTTGATGTGGTTTAGAACAGGATGGCGTTCTATCACAGCAGAATTTAACTTTGTCTCCGGGAGAATTCTGATCTGGCATTAGCTCCGCCTCCTCTTTGTGCCTCGCGTTTCTCTAATGGTGCATCACTACAGTGCGGAGCGCGGTTTAAGCGTGCCGTGCCGCGTGGAAATGCGCCGTAACAGGGCTGCAAAAGAGGGCTATGAGCAGCACGAGGCATGGCTACATGCTACATGCTACATGCTACATGGCTACATGCTACATGGCTACATGCTACATGCTACATGGCTACACGCTACATGCTACATGGCTACATGCTACATGCTACATGGCTACATGCTACATGGCTACAGCTACATGGCTACGATGGGGATCTGTTTGGAATGTTAACCCTTAGATGCATAAGTGGGTCTTTTTTGACCCGGTGAGGCGGTTTTCTTATTTCTTATTTCTCATTTTGTTATCATTTCATATTCCAGCTATTCCTCAAAAACATGTTTTGGATATCAGGCCATTCACATTTTTTATTTAAATGTTAAGAAATTGTAGTTGTTGTATTGCCACCCCAAGCTTCCAGAACCGGGTCAAAAAGGACACGCAGGCATTTTCTATGGAATTTCGTATTTTTTTCAAAATGAAAAAAAGAATTATAAAATTCTAAATAGTGAAAAAGTAAATATGGAATATTTCTAGTGTGAACCAAAATATAATACTAAATATTATACAAGTGATGTTTCTTAATTAAAATGACAAAAATGGCATACAAACACAGTGTGGGGTCCAGCCACTCGGGCATCTAAGGGTGAAGCAGAACACTTCACAGACATGTACAGGTCAGGGTTAGGCCCTACAATATTTCATTTCATTTCAAACCTTTATTTAACCAGATTGGTCCCATTGAGATCATAGATCTCTTTTTCAAGGGAGACCTGCAATATGCAATATGTTTCCCATATAGCATGATAGGTCCACTTTGAGTAAAGAATCAAAACACTTCCTCCACTGTGTGTGCATACGGGACTTTCAGACGTGTGAACTGTCAAATGCTCTTTAATTACGTCAAAATAACTAAAGAAACAAACAAACACTGACAACCAGATATTTAATATCTAATATTTAAAAATGTACGCTTAAAAATAAAGCATGCATCAAGTTAATGAACAGATGGTTCGGAGAAAATGATGCTATTTTTATATTTTTAGAATTTTAGATTATCTTTCTGACTCACAGCATGAGACGTTTATAACCCTGGCTGTGCATTTTCACAGGGAGTGAAGGCAGGAAGTGCTGAGAGGGTGGAGGTGAGAGGAGGGAGGAGGGGTGAGGAGGGGAGGGGAGGAAACAGGATGAGGACAGGAAGGAAGGAGCTACAGGACAGGGTGGGTTCCAGAGAGAAACCCGCATACAGACGGGAGGGACAGGAAGCAGAGCTGAGGGAACGAGATGCAGGATTGATGAGCAGGCAGGATTTATCTCACAGCAACACCCACCACCGTGTATCATGTGGATCCTTCATGGGTCCATTTTGAAGGAGATCTCAAATGTGCAGGTTTTGTCGGCTTCTGTCAGTTTTCCATTTATTTTAATTGACAATCGGAACATGAGAGTACACGGGTAAAGACAGAGAGAAGGAAGAAGTGAGATGTCCCCCGACAAACTAAGCCTATATCAGCAAAACCAGGGGCTGAATCTAATCAGCCCTAACTATAAGCTTTATCAAAAAGGAAGGTCTTAAGCGCACTCTTAAAAACGGATAGGGTGTCTGCCGCCCGAACACAAACTGGAAGCTGATTCCACAAATGTGGAGCTTGATAAGAAAAGGCTCTGGCTCCCATTGTACTTTTAGAGACTCTAGGAACAAGTCGTGTAGTGCTCCATGTCCACGTGTTGCTGATGGCGGTGAGGAGCTGGAGATAACATCTGCAGCTCGGTCAACACATCCTCACTCCCAGGTCGGCTATGTTGACGTTATGTCAAGTCCCCCTGCCGGCTTTTTCCAACGCAAGGGGGGGGGGCCTTAGCGTCCATTTTCAACGCCAGGGGGGGGGCCTTAGCGTCCATTTTCAACGCCAGGGGGGGGGGCCTTAGCGTCCATTTTCAACGCAAGGGGGGGGGGCCTTAGCGTCCATATTCAGCTTTCCGGGATGTCCATGTGCTTCTATGGACGCTCATGTAAGCACGGCATTCGTTTGTGTCAACTGCCCTTAAAGGCAATGAAGACACTACACTACCCAGAATCCCCAGCTATCGTTTGGACTACACCATGTGCTCTGTTTGGCAAACCCCGTGATCGTCCTCAAGCTCTGTGATTGGAGAGTGTGCTCCGAGGGTTACCGAGCCTCGAACAGCACTTGAAATGGGATGGAACCACGGCAGACTGTTCAAAACTGGATTTGAACGGGTCCACCGCGTCCCCCCCCTCCCCCACCCTGTCCCCAGAACTACACATGCTGGCTATTCTGTTTCGCAACATGTTCTCTATGGCACGTCTCTACTGGGAGTTGTAGTTTTAAAAGACGTGTTCGTATTTCCCATAATAAGAAGTTGCCAGTATTAAACTGTGTACATCCCTGGAGGTTTAGGGGACAGGAAACACTCACATTTAAAACATATAATTAATAAATGGGTGAAAATTGCTTGTGCCCATAATGGGCAGCATTAATATATATACCCACACGCCAGCTAAGGTCAGAAGAGCTTTATTTAACAGCTGGACTTATGTTTGTGACCCCTCCTGTTGTTAATTGATAACATTACATTACATTACATTAATTGATAAGCCTGAAACATGCACTTGTCAAGGTTCAGAGGCACATTTTGCAAATATGGCAGTAGCCATCGATCAGCTTAAGATAAGATATACTTTATTGATCCCAAGTTGGAACATTTGCGTTACATCATAGTATACATACAACATAGTTAACATTGCTGGAGGTATGCACACATATTGATAGATGTCTTGTAATGCACTATTGAGGAACCTGCGACCCAAGTTTTTCATTCAGTGCAGAACTACACCACAGTTGTGTAGGCCTATATGATATGTCAATAAACCTTAGAACATCTTGAAATCTTGAACGGGATGTGCAAAATAGTCATTATATACAGTCTTTAATTAACTATTAGTAGAGAATAACGAGTAATGAATATACTTTATAGGGATTCTTTTAATATCTAATAATAAAAATAATGAAATTCAATAACGTGCTTTAACCACCAGGTGTCTCTTTATATCAGGTGTGCACCTTTATGGTGTAAATGCAGCCTATCTACCAATTGGATCAAATATAAAAGTGAGCCGAATTAGTGTTGATACTGCAAGGAGACGTAATGTGTGAAAAGAAATGTAAGATGTTGTTTAATGGCTGATATATTTATGATCCACGTCACGTTTTCAGTTCCTCATCTTTGTCTTCTCATCAGGGCTATAAATACAGAACTGCGGCAGATATGTAATATTTAATGCAGCCGAACCGTGTATTACAATGCCGTTATGTGATGACTTTCAAAGAGAAAAGCAAGAGCACTCGGAATAAGGTATTATTTTATTTTTTAAAAATATTTTCGGTCTGTTTCCGGTATTTGTTAATGACGATGTGCTGTGAGATGTGAGACTGGAATTGCACAGGGGAAAATAACGTATCTTTAGATGCGGATTTTGTTAAACTAATATGTTTAGGCTGTGGACCAACACTATACATTGACGGGGAAGGGGGTAGCAATAAAGATAACACCATTAAACAGTTGCACAACATAACAGAAATAATATCGATAGCAGCGTCCCTAGCAACCACCTTGGTAACAATGAAAACGTTGGACGCAATTTCCTGAAGTAATCTTCGTAATAACTAGCAAACTAAAGATCATGTACATCCACTGCACACATAATCTGAAATAACAACTCATATTTCTCGCATCAAATGACATCAAAACGCATTTTAATGGCCAAACTAACTTTAAAATAGGCATTTTACACCCAGAATAAAACGAAGTTCGGCCATGTTTTCTTTTTCTGCAGGGAGAAATCACGTGACGTCAAACAGAGCACATGGTGTAGGCCAAACGATAGCTGGGGATTCTGGGTAGTGTAGTGTCTTCATTGCCTTTAAGGGCAGTTGACACAAACGAATGCCGTGCTTACATGAGCGTCCATAGAAGCACATGGACATCCCGGAAAGCTGAACATGGACGCTAAGGGCCCCCCCCCTTGCGTTGAAAATGGACGCTAAGGCCCCCCCCCCTTGCGTTGAAAATGGACGCTAAGGCCCCCCCCCCTGGCGTTGAAAATGGACGCTAAGGCCCCCCCCCCTTGCGTTGGAAAAAGCCGGCAGGGGACTTGACATAACGTCAACATAGGCCGACCTGGGAGTGAGGATGTGTTGGCTCGGTCTACTGACAGTAGCTACTGCCCGTGCTACAGCAGTGAGCAGCAGAGGCGGGGCTACGGCTCCATCGTTGTCAGGAAATGATCGTATGGGCGTACACACGGAGCCGCTTGCAGATCGATCCACCTTGGGACCCGTTACCGTCTGCGGGGTCCGTTCCCGCGGTTCCGTTGCGGCCTCGTGAACGAACCGGCTATACGCGAGAGTGTGGGGTCGGTTGTTGGATCCCCCCGTGGTCAACGTGTTTGAGTTGTATCAGACAAACAGAAATGTAGGAAACGTTGACAAATATTTCAGATTATTCCAGGTTTTTAGATGTCCCTTTATTGCATACTTGTGACAGTTCAATGAGAGGATAGGTATTTTCGTCGCATATCATTTAATCCCCCTAATAAACGCATGTCCACACGGCAACACAAGACAAAGACGCGTCATCAATTCATGGAAATAAAGATTGCTTTACATTAAAATAAAGTATTTTTTCAAAAGTTTGATTTGTAACATAAATAAAATGCATTTTCACATGTGACAGAGATGTTGTAACTGTACGGTCATTAAAGCAGATTAGAATGAAATGTTACAGGTGTTCATTCATTAAATCACTGTTGGTTAGTTAGTAAAGAATGAACTTCTACTTTCACATGTTAGGGGTGCAACACTTTCATTGTGTACACTTTATTGCGTACACCACACTGGAAGTGCACAAAACACTTATTTGGTCTCCATATGCACATGTGTTCACCGTGACAGATCATTCTTACAGCAGCTGAGAAAACAATCTCCACACTACATGACATGAGCAGCTTTTCAGGACATTTCGGAATCACATTACTGATTCTCTAGGATACAGATGTTGCACAGCTGTCATAAAAGTGTATTCATGTGTGTATTCTTCCAGGACACAAGCTCTGCTGTGCCAAGCTGTATTTGGACGGTGTGTAAACAGAGGGTTTACATTGCATTTCTCTCTCTCTGTGTAAACTATCATTCGGTCATTTACTACAAACTCCTGCAGCAGCTGCAACCAGTCGGTGTTGCCGTGGCAACTAATCTCATACAGATGTGTAACAGGAAGTCCTTTTCTGTCCCGAAAAGCCCCGAGGCCATTTCTCCAGACTTAGAGACAGATTTTTTTACGCTACAGTTTTTGGTTTTATCACTTGTTGGAGATATGGGAGGTTTGTGTTCTTCAGTCATGCCGTTTGTTTTCTAGCTGTTTGAATTAAAAGAGTCTTTATTTATCAGTCAGTTGCAGCAGTTCTCTGTGCTTTTAGTTTGAAGGAGGCTTTGGTGATTATATATATATATATATAGTATTATACCAGAGGTGGTAGAAGTACTCAGACCTTGTTCTTGAGTAAAAGTAAAGTACTCAGATGTTGTACTTGAGTAAAAGTAGAAGTACTCAGATGTTGTACTTGAGTAAAAGTAGAAGTACTCAGATCTTGGTGATTATATATATATATATAGTATTATACCAGAGGTGGTAGAAGTACTCAGACCTTGTTCTTGAGTAAAAGTAAAGTACTCAGATGTTGTACTTGAGTAAAAGTAGAAGTACTCAGATGTTGTACTTGAGTAAAAGTAGAAGTACTCAGATCTTGGTGATTATATATATATATATAGTATTATACCAGAGGTGGTAGAAGTACTCAGACCTTGTTCTTGAGTAAAAGTAAAGTACTCAGATGTTGTACTTGAGTAAAAGTAGAAGTACTCAGATCTTGTACTTGAGTAAAAGTAGAAGTACTCATTTGTTATACTTGAGAAAAAGTAGAAGTACCAGAGTGTAAAAATCTCTGTTACAGTAAAAGTAGAAGTACTCAGATGTTGTACTTGAGTAAAAGTAGAAGTACTCATTTGTTATACTTGAGTAAAAGTAGAAGTACTCAGATCTTGTACTTGAGTAAAAGTAGAAGTACTCAGATCTTGTACTTGAGTAAAAGTAGAAGTACTCAGATCTTGTACTTGAGTAAAAGAAGAAGTACTCAGATGTTGTACTTGAGTAAAAGTAGAAGTACTCATTTGTTATACTTGAGTAAAAGTAGAAGTACTCAGGTCTTGTACTTGAGTAAAAGTAGAAGTACTCAGATCTTGTACTTGAGTAAAAGTAGAAGTACTCAGGTCTTGTACTTGAGTAAAAGAAGAAGTACTCATTTGTTATACTTGAGTGAAAGTAGAAGTACTCAGATCTTGTACTTGAGTCAAAGTAGAAGTACTCAGATCTTGTACTTGAGTCAAAGTAGAAGTACTCAGAGCTTGTACTTGAGTAAAAGTAGAAGTACTCAGATCTTGTACTTGAGTAAAAGAAGAAGTACTCATTTGTTATACTTGAGTGAAAGTAGAAGTACTCAGATCTTGTACTTGAGTCAAAGTAGAAGTACTCAGATCTTGTACTTGAGTCAAAGTAGAAGTACTCAGAGCTTGTACTTGAGTAAAAGTAGAAGTACTCAGATCTTGTACTTGAGTAAAAGAAGAAGTACTCATTTGTTATACTTGAGTGAAAGTAGAAGTACTCAGATCTTGTACTTGAGTCAAAGTAGAAGTACTCAGAGCTTGTACTTGAGTAAAAGTAGAAGTACTCAGATCTTGTACTTGAGTAAAAGTAGAAGTACCAGAGTGTAGGAATACTCTGTTACAGTAAAAGTCCTGCATTCAAAATGTTCCTCAAGTGAAAGTAGAAAGTATTCTCATCTAAATATAGTAAAGACAGTGAAAGTAGTCGTTGTGCAGATTGGTCCATTTCAGAATAATATATATGATGTGTTTTATAAAGATTGATCATGAAAGTGTTCTCAGAGCTGGTGGAGGTGCAGCTAGTCTGAAGTACTTTGTAGACTGCAGGGTAGCTGGTGGAGGTGCAGCTAGTCTGAAGTACTTTGTAGACTGCAGGGTAGCTGGTGGAGGTGCAGCTAGTCTGAAGTACTTTGTAGACTGCAGGGTAGCTGGTGGAGGTGCAGCTAGTCTGAAGTACTTTGTAGACTGCAGGGTAGCTGGTGGAGGTGCAGCTAGTCTGAAGTACTTTGTAGACTGCAGGGTAGCTGGTGGAGGTGCAGCTAGTCTGAAGTACTTTGTAGACTGCAGGGTAGCTGGTGGAGGTGCAGCTAGTCTGAAGTACTTTGTAGACTGCAGGGTAGCTGGTGGAGGAGCAGCTAGTCTGAAGTACTTTGTAGACTGCAGGGTAGCTGGTGGAGGTGCAGCTAGTCTGAAGTACTTTGTAGACTGTAGGGTAGCTGGTGGAGGTGCAGCTAGTCTGAAGTACTTTGTAGACTGCAGGGTAGCTGGTGGAGGTGCAGCTAGTCTGAAGTACTTTGTAGACTGCAGGGTAGCTGGTGGATTCACTCCAGGTGGAACTAAAGTCTGATTTAACACTTGGTTAGATTCACATCATTCATCCACATCTGTGAAGTAACTAAAGGGATTAAATACATGTAGAGGAGTAAAAGTACACCGTTTACCTCTGAGCTGTAGTGGAGTAGAAGCACAAAGTAGCAGTACATGTAAATACTAAAGTAAAGTACAAGTACCTCTATATTGTACTTAAATACAGTACCTTTAAGTTTCTCTACACCTCTGCTTACATCTCATAATTTGGATTTGCAGGATACATTGCACCTTTTCTGTGGCGCAAACAGGCTTCCGTACTTTCCCGTTTACTGGTTTAAGAAAGAACAGCAATTGAAACGAAGGTACACGGACTATCCACGACTGAGTGTTATGATATTCAGTTTAACGAAATATCAACTATTGATCTCTTTCTGCACAGTGCGCATGCGCGTGAAGAGAACAGGAAGTAACGTTCAGCATCATGTCAGTAGAAGACCCATTTTTCGTTGTGAAAGGGTAAGAAATGTACAAATGAAGACCTTAAACTCAACAAAACGCCAAGCTGACCCTTTTCTATAACGTGTTAAAAGCTTAACCTGACAGTGAGTTAGTGTTTTCATTTAAAACAAAGTTATATTAGCGAAGTTAAGGCTAATGCTAGCTGTAGCTAACTAGCATCAGAGCTACAAGCTAATCAGTTTGTTTACGTTTGTTTAGACTAAAAAAAGAGTCTCTTCCGCTCTGAGTCGTCTCTGAGATGTACCTTTGTTTCATCTGGCTGTTAGTGAGAAGACGAAAGGAAGACGCGGGACTGTTGTCAGGCAGTTTACAAAGGGCTGTGAAGTTAGAGAAGGATGCGAACTGTTAGCTTCTGTTTGTTGTGGTTGAAACAAGGAGCAGGAAAAGTGACAGCCAGGTGTCCGAGAGGAGGACGAAGGACACACAGGATGCATGCTTTGACTGCGTGCGATGATTACTATCTTAATGACACTAAATAATAAATGTGTGTGTGTGTGTGTGTGTGTGTGTGTGTGTGTGTGTGTGTGTGTGTGTGTGTGTGTGTGTGTGTGTGTGTGTGTGTGTGTGTGTGTGTGTGTGTGTGTGTGTGTGTGTGTGTGTGTGTGTGTGTGTGTGTGTGTGTGTGTGTGTGTGTGTGTGTGTGTTCAGAGAGGTGCAGAAGGCCGTCTCTCGTGCTCGGGGGCTGTTTGACAGATGGGAGGAGCTGCTGCAGGAAGGCACTCAGGTGAGCATCTCTCTCTTTCACCTGAGGCCTGTGTACTACGAAGCCGGATGTTCGCTTAGCCGCTAACTTCAGGGGAAAGTCCGGGGTTTCCGGTCCTACGACGCTGGTTCTCTTCTTAGCGGGCTAGATCTCCATGGTAACGGATGCTGAGCGGCCAACCTGCCCCGGAGCAGGTTAGGTTGCAGGCTAAGAGCTCAACTCAGTGAAAGCACCGCCTGCTGACCAATCAGAGCTCAGTGGGCGGAGTTTAAAGCGATCAAGTCATATCACAGGAGAAAGGAAATACAGAAAAGCTGCCGTTGCAGGAAAGACGGCCGGAAAAAATCACCGACTGTGTGAACGTGAACATTAATAGAATATCAGCTCCATCTTCAGAGCAGTCTGACTGTTAGAACATTAGCGTTAAGAAAGCTTAATTAAATATCGGCCACAACATAAGTAACCGGATCAGAGTACATTAAGTACAGTCCGCGGCATATCACTTCATAATGTATCACATATCTCCTGATCTGAGTCACTGAGCCGTGTCTGGCCGTGCAACACTCACAGCGTCACAGACTGGATGCAGAAGCATTATTTTAAGCAACACATAAGTTGACGAAACACTCGAGACAAATGTAATAAAAGTCAGATCGTGTTTTAGACGGGCAGTGACATCATAAACCTGTTAATGTACGCATTCAAACACTTGCTCTGTTCCAGCTGTGTTCACCTTGCAGCTGCAGCTCTGAGGCTTTGATCCTGATCAAGTGTTTGAGTCATGGATGTTTAAAGTTTAACTTCTTCATATGTCTAATATTAGTTTCACTTTTCATTCAGGAAGTATGTCAGTACGCTTCTCCATGTTTGTGATTGGTCAAATGTTGCTAGCCCCGCCCCTTTCCTGTGAACGCGCTCTCAGCCGGAAACGGAGAAACCCTGGCTTGAGTTGCGGAGTTGATAACCAGCGTCGTCGGACCGCTTCGCGAGTCGTTAGGATTAGGTGAGCCGGGTAACTCAAACATACCCAAGGTCTGTTGAAGTGGATTCGTAGTGCAGGCCTCTGTCACCGACCTGAGGCTGTGAGACACTGAGGCATGCAGCTCTTCTTTCTAACAAGAGGGCAGGGTCTAAAGCCGGTGTCTATTGAGTCCAAGAAAGCGAACATTACATCACAAGTCACTTTATCCAAAGCGACTTCCATACTCAGTACTGAGGGCCAGGGCCGGCCCTCGGCTTAGGCAGTATAGGCGAAAGCTAAGGGCGCATCAACCCATAGGGGGCGGCGGAAAAAAAAGCTCGAAATTAAAAAAATATATATTTAATTTCATAACAACACAATTTCCCAATTTTGGATCAACAAAGTACATCTTCTTATCTTGCACTAACAGAACTACGCCTATATTGCGTACAGCACCCATAAACTCTGGCACCCCACCCCGCTCAAATCTTGCCTCAGGGCAGCAAATTGGTCAGGGCCGGCCCTGCTGTGGGCAATCCCCACAGGAGCAGCTTGGGGTGAAGCGTCCCAGGGACACAACGACATGCAGTGGGACTCGAACCTGTGACCCCCTGATCCCAACACCTACGCACAAGTTCTAGGGATGCATATCGTTGACTTTTTTACCGATACCGATACCACTGAACGATACCGATACTCAACCGATCCATATCGTGATACTTTGAAAATGTATCATCCCACAGCTACTCCCAGGAAGCGCTTTACGATATAGTTCACAAGTCAAATGAATATTAAATTCAGTTGTGGGACTTCTTGGACCTTTCAGTGCTGAACAAACAATGAAAGATACATTACAAATATGAAGAAAGCCGATTATAGAATATCTTTTATAACATCAGGTGTGCCGCGTGGATAGCACATCTTGTTGATGCAAACAGACCGTTATAGCTCCGTTATAATTAAGTTAAACCTGAGATTCGACTAGAGAACAAAAACATAACAGAATAAAGGTCACGAGATCTCATCTTTAAAATCAACATGTGCCTTCACTGGTGAGAGAAAACAAATCCCACACAGTTCATTTGTTTACCTTTCTAGTGTTGAACAAACAAAAATACATCAAATATGAAGAAAAACGATGATGCAATCTAATTTATAAGACCCGCCTTCACGGGCCACGGACGCACTTCTAAAATCAAATTGAAATAATATATATATATTTTTTAAAGTATCGAAACCGGATCTGATTTCGGTACGGTATACCGTCGCCACCAGTAACCGTTATTTCGGTAATACCGGTATGCATCCCTACGCACAACCCACTGCGCCACACCGTATATACACAATATACAAATAAAAGGGAATAAGGCCGGTTCATGTCTATCACACATGTCAACAACAATTCAAAGTGCTTTACAAAACATATTAAAGTCATGATATTATATATATTATACAGTTACGTTTCAATATTCAGTACAAAGGACCCATAAGGAGACCGGTTCACTAACATAGTCTAATAGTGTTTATATCCTGGCTGTTGATTGGCTATACTTTGGACTGTTTGAGGTACATCATATGTTCCCTATACTTACGACGCGTGCTTCCCTTTTTACTGTCCTTTGTATAAGTGTCAACGTGTAGCTTCTCCTTTCCTGTCCTGCTGTGATGTGTGCGTGCGTCCACATGTTGTATATTTAGCATTTGCTTCTGTTGTATCTGCTTCTATTAAACTGCCGTGCTTTAAAGGTCTCTTGGTATCCAGCATACGTCATGATTCCTTTAGATCTTGCCCTCTAGAGCTCCATAGAAAGCATCACTGGACTTCAGGCGATTCAGTAGCGCTGCACGATATTGGAAAAAACGATATTTTCTCCCTCTGCGATATGAAGCGATACAGCAGCTGAAGAAACGACAGTTTTATTTGTCCGCATACCATCCTTCCTTTAATGCTATGCAAGTGGTATTTTTTAAACGATATTTAACCGGATGAAGGATTTTAGTAAGTAAGTAAAGCTTTATTGATATAGCACCCTTCTCAACACAGATGTACAAAGTGCTTTACAGTACAGGACACAGGACACAGTACGACTATAACATGTAGAATACAAGGCATACAACAGCAGCAGGTAACACAGAGGATAAAACACCAATAAAGAAGACTGCCACTAACCCTCCTCCTCCGACGCCCCAAAGGCCCGTCGGAGGAGGAGGGTCTTTAACCGCCCTTAACCGCCCCTTACACATCTCTATTGAGGCCGAGGTTTTTATTATCTGGGGGGGTTCGTTCCAAAGCCTCGGGGCCACCGCCTCAAAGGCACGGCCCCCCTTAGTCTTTAGTCTGGTTCGGGGCACGCTTAGTCTTTAGCCTGGTTCGGGGCACCCTTAGTCTTTAGCCTGGTTTCGGGGCACCCTTAGTCTTTAGCCTGGTTCGGGGCACGCTTAGTCTTTAGCCTGGTTCGGGCACCCCTAGTCTTTAGCCTGGTTCGGGGCACCCCTAGTCTTTAGCCTGGTTCGGGTCACCCCTAGTCTTTAGCCCGGTTCGGGGCACCCTTTGTCTTTAGCCCGGTTCGGGGCACCCTCTGTCTTTAGCCTGGTTCGGGGCACCCTCAGTCTTTAGCCTGGTTCGGGTCACCCTTAGTCTTTCGCGTGGTTCGGGCATCCTCAGTCTTTAGCCTGGTTCGGGGCACCCTCAGTCTTTAGCCTGGTTCGGGTCACCCTTAGTCTTTCGCTGGTTCGGGCACCTCAGTCTTTAGCCTGGTTCGGGGCACCCTTAGTCTTTAGCCTGGTTTGGGGCACGCTTAGTCTTTAGCCTGGTTCGGGCATCCTTAGTCTTTAGCCTGGTTCGGGTCACCCCTAGTCTTTAGCCTGGTTCGGGGCACCCTTTGTCTTTAGCCTGGTTCGGGGCACCCTCAGTCTTTAGCCTGGTTCGGGGCACCCTTAGTCTTTAGCCTGGTTCGGGTCACCCCTAGTCTTTAGCCTGGTTCGGGGCTTTAGCCTGGTTCGGGGCACCCTCAGTCTTTAGCCTGGTTCGGGGCACCCTTAGTCTTTAGCGTGGTTCGGGTCACCCCTAGTCTTTAGCCTGGTTCGGGTCACCCCTAGTCTTTAGCCTGGTTCGGGGCACCCTTAGTCTTTAGCCTGGTTCGGGGCACCCTTAGTCTTTAGCCTGGTTCGGGGCACCCTTAGTCTTTAGCCTGGTTCGGGGCACCCTTAGTCTTTAGCCTGGTTCGGGCACCCTAGTCTTTAGCCTGGTTCGGGGCACCCTTAGTCTTTAGCCTGGTTCGGGGCACCCTTAGTCTTTAGCCTGGTTCGGGGCACCCTTAGTCTTTAGCCTGGTTCGGGGCACCCTTAGTCTTTAGCCTGGTTCGGGGCACCCTTAGTCTTTAGCTGGTTCGGGGCACCCTTAGTCTTTAGCCTGGTTCGGGGCACCCTTAGTCTTTAGCCTGGTTCGGGCACCCCTAGTCTTTAGCCTGGTTCGGGGCACCCTTAGTCTTTAGCCTGGTTCGGGGCACCCTTAGTCTTTAGCCTGGTTCGGGGCACCCTTAGTCTTTAGCCTGGTTCGGGGCACCCTTAGTCTTTAGCCTGGTTCGGGGCACCCTTAGTCTTTAGCCTGGTTCGGGGCACCCTTAGTCTTTAGCCTGGTTCGGGGCACCCTTAGTCTTTAGCCTGGTTCGGGGCACCCTTAGTCTTTAGCCTGGTTCGGGGCACCCTTAGTCTTTAGCCTGGTTCGGGGCACCCTTAGTCTTTAGCCTGGTTCGGGTCACCCCTAGTCTTTAGCCTGGTTCGGGGCACCCTTAGTCTTTAGCTTGGTTCGGGGCACCCTTAGTCTTTAGCCTGGTTCGGGGCACCCTTAGGAGGCCTTGCTCAGAGGACCTCAGGGCCCGGGTCGTGATGTGCGGGGGGATCAGGTCGTTGATGTAGGCTGGGGCTCGGCCATGGACAGCTCGATACGTGTCTATAGTCACGCACTTCTGGATCTTAAGTTCTCGGAGCAGCAAGCGGAGCTAGCGCGGCTACCCTGCTGAGATCTGATCAGGAATCAGTGTTTCCCACAGAATTGGATTCTATTTGTGGGGGCACCGCACCGCAAGCCCCCCGGCAAGAAAAGCGAAGGGCCCCTTAACCAATTTGGGTGATCAAATAAGATAATACGAGTTCATGGCTACTGTAGACAACGTTCTTGTTGCTCTGTGTTGCGTTGCTGTGACGACCTGTGGGGGTTATCCTCCCAACAATATCATTGACAATTTAGGCATTTAGCAGACGCCTTAATCCACAGCGACTTCCTACGACCAGTTACAGGGACATTCTCCCTGGAGTAAGCGCTTACTGAAGGGCACACTAGCGGTGGTGTTCCAGGCGGGATTTGAACTCGCAACCTTCCGATCATCAGCCCACCTCACTATCCATTTTAATTTTTTTTTATGAGATCCATTTGTGGCAGACGGGAAACAGTGATGGTTGTGATTGGTGGTTTGCTGACGGAGCCTGCATGTCGCCCACTCAGAACCCCTGACATGAGAGCCGCGCGAGTTTTCCTTTTGTAGCAAGCAGCAAAATAATTGTAACATGTTTGAGTTCGTTCGCCTTCTTAATATCGCACGTCCTCAATATAAATAAATCCTGCAACACATTAAGTAAATGTGAGTA
This sequence comes from Champsocephalus esox, assembly GCA_036324585.1. NCBI lineage: Eukaryota > Metazoa > Chordata > Actinopteri > Perciformes > Channichthyidae > Champsocephalus > Champsocephalus esox. The sequence goes on along the minus strand of CM070480.1, from coordinate 5,231,903 downwards.
TCGCCACGACACGATATATCACGTCCTAACGCACTTTGAGTTGCCTCTGTGTCTGAACATGTGCTCTATAGATAAACGTAGTAACGTAGTGTCTGTTTCTGCTGGTCTCAGGTCAGTCGGGACGAGCTGGACTGGAGTGCCAACGAGCTGAGGAACTGCCTGAGGGCCATCGACTGGGACCTGGAGGACCTCAGCGAGACCATCAGTATCCTCCACCCTTTAGAGCTCCCCTATCCGCCCGCCTGTCTCTGCACAACATCAACCAGCTGCTCTGCGTCTCTCCCCTCTGCCCCTTTATCCCTGCCCTCATAATAATAAAGATGCTTTCGCGCATGCAGCTCGACGTGCTTTACGACATGAGACATCGCAAGTTACGAACGTTATGGATCTGTTATTGTAGAAAGTCTTGTCTCTTAGGTCAGTTTTAAGCGATGGATCAGAACCGGGGCCGATGCTCTGACTGTTGCTGAGTGGAGGAAAGGGAGACGTCAGCTGGACAGAGTTTCCCGCTGTGAAGAGAGAGAGGATTAAACCCAGGCGTAGAGTTCAGTTGTAGTGTCACGGAGTGTGTGAGCGGCTGGTTTCCGTTCCCCGTGTGTGATGGAAATATCCCTTCACACATCCGGCGGCAGGTTGTGGTTCTACTCAGAATTGAATAACAAAAAACATCCACTGTGATAGGTGACACCTTTTGATTTAAAGATAGCAGAGCATGTTTCCATCAGGTATCAGTGTGTGGAGCTCTCAGGTCATTACGTGTGTGTGTGTGTGTGTGTGTGTGTGGGGTGGGTGTGTGTGTGTGTGTGTGTGTGGGGGGGGTGTGTGTGTGGAGGGGGGGTGGTGGGGGGGGTGTGTGGGGGGGTTTGGGGGTGTGGGGTGTGTGTGTGGTGGGTGTGTGGTGTGTGTGTGTGTGTGTGTGTGTGTGTGTGTGTGTGTGTGTGTGTGTGTGTGTGTGTGTGTGTGTGTGGGTGTGGGTGGGTGGGGTGGGTGTGGGTGGGTGTGTGTGGGGTAGATAGATAGATAGATAGATAGATAGATGTGTGTGGAGATAGATAGATAGATAGATAGATAGGTGTGTGTGTGGAGATAGATAGATAGATAGGTGTGTGTGGAGATAGATAGATACATAGATAGATGTGTGTGTGTGTGTTGGGTCTTTAACTGGCCTCAGGCATCGTGGAGTCGAACCCAGGGAAGTTCCGACTGGGCGACGATGAGCTCCAGGAGAGGAGAGCCTTCGTGGAGCGCACCAGGGCATCTGTGCAGGTACGCTCTGAGCACTGAGACGTGTGCTTTTATCACTGATACATCGAACATGTTGTGTGACATCTCCTGCATGGGAGTGTCGACACTAACCCTTCAGACACCTCACGTTTCAGTGAACTTCAGGAAGTGGAATCTTCTGAAAGAAACCCTATATATTAAATTATGACTCACATATATCTTTTTATCTTTCACGTATGAACTTTCAAAATGCAGCAAAACCCCGACTTCTCACAGATACATCTATTACTATATCGTCTTGTGATATCGTAGATACATCGATACTGAACCGTTTTCCTGCGGATAAATAATGCTTTAACAATTTAGGAACAGAAAAGCCATTTTGCTGTCGGCCTCATCGAGAGCACACTGTCATCGGAAAATGCAATAGATAAAGGTTTATAAGCCACGATGAGGTAACTACGAAACGGAATACAAGATTACAAACATATGTAAATAATGTTTATAAACCATTCTTAATCAAAGCGTAGTTTTCATACACGTGAAACACAACACTAAACAGGAACTAAATGCAATATATTGTGAGACCACAAAGCCCTGCACTCGGGTCCTAAATAACAAGTAAAAGGACACCGGACTCAAAAGGCTCTTCTCTGAGAGCTATAGGAAGCATAAACTCAAGGATCACTTAAAGGTGGCCATTTCCCCTGATCATAGTTCCATCGTTGAGGTCGACTAGAATAGATTTAAATTGTTCAATGTTCCAAACTCACATTGGTTTCTCACAGCATCTCTGTATAGTCACTCTCTGTCCTACACGGCTTGTTGGAGCTCCTGCCCCCCCCTCCCTCCCTGTGAGCCCAGTGCGCTCTGATTGGTCGAGGAGCGGACAGGTTCTCATCCTGAGCACACAAACACTCACAGCCGAAGTAAAAACAACAAGTGTGGCTTGATATTGAGAAAGGGTCTGCGGAGAGCGTTCCTCCACCTTCCCAACTCGTCTGTCGCGTTCAGGGAGCTCCATGCAAGTCAATGGGACTCCCTGCTAGTTAGCCGAGGGGTCCTGGTGTGGGAGGGGCTCCGCGGATTGGTCCATTTGGGCCAACCCGGTCATTTGGTGTTGATGTGGGAGTTCACACGTCACAGAACCAGGAAGTAAAGAATGGAAAGAAGAGAAATGTCCAACGAGGCGTTCTGGGGCAGCGGACAGGTCTTCTCTGTGTGAGAGCTTTACTCGCTACAGGGTGCACTTTAGGGTTTGTGACACTGCAGACTTTACATGCAGAACCTCCATAGCAACAAGGGGACGGGTGACAACCGGAAAAGCATGGCATGGGTCCTTTTAAGTGTTATATGGAGCTCGCAGACTGTGCAGGTCAAACCTTTCACATGTCATTTTGGGATACATGTAAAGGGTTTGCTTGTGTTTGTGCAGGAGATGAAGGATCATCTGTCCAGCCCTTCTTCAGTGGCTCAGGCCGAGAAGAAGAACAGAGAGGTGGGTCGAGTCGATACAGAGGACCCCCTCTTCCTCATGTCTCTTCTACATCAACATGTGTCCCCTCTTCTCCATGTCTCTTCTACATCAACATGTGTCCCCTCTTCTTCATGTCTCTTCTACATCAACATGTGTCCCCTCTTCTTCATGTCTCTTCTACATCAACATGTGTCCCCTCTTCTCCATGTCTCTTCTACATCAACATGTGTCCCCTCTTCTCCATGTCTCTTCTACATCAACATGTGTCCCCTCTTCTTCATGTCTCTTCTACATCAACATGTGTCCCCTCTTCTCCATGTCTCTTCAACATCAACATGTGTCCCCTCTTCTTCATGTCTCTTCTACATCAAC
>CM070480.1:5208830-5221330 GCA_036324585.1 Champsocephalus esox | reverse complement strand
TTCAACCTTGTCTGGGAGCGAATGGGTTTGATTGAGAAGCTTTAAGGAGAGGAGGAACAGTTGCCGGGCAGGAAGCCTCGCAGGCGGCTCAGCTTTAGGCTCGCGGCGCCCTCTGCTGGACGCTGACGGTCATGGTGGTTCTTTGTGTCATGTCAGGTTACTCGACCCACGCCAGGGTGTGTGGCAGTGCTGTACAATGCTTATAACTGCACATTACTCCTGTACAAAGGCTTTATGCAGACATTTATTTTAAATCCCGCTTGCTTTGTCTTTTTACTCGTGTTTTTTTGCCTTAAATGAAATGATCAAATAAGACGTTTAATGACTTTTTTTTTACCAAAGCAGTCGGAGGTCAGGTGGCCGTGGATTTAATGCTACGGTCTTCTAACCTTCATGAGTGCTTCTACATATTCATGCTCTCACTCTTTAAATGCTTCAGTGGGGAAATGTCTGCAGCGTGACTGAGCCTCGTGTGGTTTCCGTTCCCTCAGACGTCGGCACAGAGGGAGGCGGTCCGCGGCTGCTGGACCCTCATAATGGAAGGATGTATATTGTGTTTCCTTCGTGTCCAGGCTCTCTGTTTGCATTTGACTGCATCTATATAAACGGTTTCATCACGTCTCGGTGTCTTCTTCATGGCCTTGTTTCCACGTCCGGGTCGAAAAGATTCATCAGAGAATTCATCCAAAAGCGAACTTCAGATTGATTGCATCTTGGCGGTGGACATTGGGACACATGTTCAATTATTTAGCAAATCTCATGAAGATGTTTAGCTGCATTTTTAAATAGTTCCAGGCTTTGTTTACCAGCCACAGATAGAGCAGATCACACCAACATGTCTCCATCAGATGTATATAGGGTCTTAACACTTTAAGGCGTACCTTTCAAAAGGCCGTAACCTGATATCCGGCTTCTTCCCAAATCTTAATAAAAAAAATCATGTTTTTGCAGATTATGTTAATTTAAAGTGAAAAAACCCTTGTTGATATTACGCCGACTGGTTTCAAAACTTATATTCTGACTAAACATCTAATTTTATTAAAGTTTAAATGATCTATTAATTGTACTTATACACCTGAACACCAGCAGGAGAGCACTATTTAAAGTAGAGACACTACATACTGATATACACCTGAACATCAGCAGGAGAGGACTCTTTAAAGTAGAGACACTACATACTGATATACACCTGAACACCAGCAGGAGAGGACTCTTTAAAGTAGAGACACTACATACTGATATACACCTGAACATCAGCAGGAGAGGACTCTTTAAAGTAGAGACACTACATACTGATATACACCTGAGCATCAGCAGGAGAGGACTCTTTAAAGTAGAGACACTACACACTGATATACACCTGAACATCAGCAGGAGAGGACTCTTTAAAGTAGAAACACTACATACTGATATACACCTGAACATCAGCAGGAGAGCACTATTTAAAGTAGAGACACTACATACTGATATACACCTGAGCATCAGCAGGAGAGGACTCTTTAAAGTAGAAACACTACATACTGATATACACCTGAATATCAGCAGGAGAGGACTCTTTAAAGTAGAGACACTACATACTGATATACACCTGAACACCAGCAGGAGAGGACTCTTTAAAGTAGAGACACTACATACTGATATACACCTGAACACCAGCAGGAGAGGACTCTTTAAAGTAGAGACACTACAAACTGATATACACCTGAACATCAGCAGGAGAGGACTCTTTAAAGTAGAGACACTACATACTGATATACACCTGAACATCAGCAGGAGAGGACTCTTTAAAGTAGAGACACTACATACTGATATACACCTGAGCATCAGCAGGAGAGGACTCTTTAAAGTAGAGACACTACATACTGATATACACCTGAGCATCAGCAGGAGAGGACTCTTTAAAGTAGAGACACTACATACTGATATACACCTGAGCATCAGCAGGAGAAGACTCTTTAAAGTAGAGACACTACATACTGATATACACCTGAACATCAGCAGGAGAGGACTCTTTAAAGTAGAGACACTACATACTGATATACACCTGAACATCAGCAGGAGAGGACTCTTTAAAGTAGAGACACTACATACTGATATACACCTGAACATCAGCAGGAGAGGACTCTTTAAAGTAGAGACACTACATACTGATATACACCTGAACATCAGCAGGAGAGGACTCTTTAAAGTAGAGACACTACATACTGATATACACCTGAACACCAGCAGGAGAGGACTCTTTAAAGTAGAGACACTACATACTGATATACACCTGAACATCAGCAGGAGAGGACTCTTTAAAGTAGAGACACTACAAACTGATATACACCTGAACATCAGCAGGAGAGGACTCTTTAAAGTAGAGACACTACATACTGATATACACCTGAACATCAGCAGGAGAGGACTCTTTAAAGTAGAGACACTACATACTGATATACACCTGAGCATCAGCAGGAGAGGACTCTTTAAAGTAGAGACACTACATACTGATATACACCTGAGCATCAGCAGGAGAGGACTCTTTAAAGTAGAGACACTACATACTGATATACACCTGAACATCAGCAGGAGAGGACTCTTTAAAGTAGAGACACTACATACTGATATACACCTGAACATCAGCAGGAGAGGACTCTTTAAAGTAGAGACACTACATACTGATATACACTTGAACATCAGCAGGAGAGGACTCTTTAAAGTAGAGACACTACATACTGATATACACCTGAACATCAGCAGGAGAGGACTCTTTAAAGTAGAGACACTACATACTGATATACACTTGAACATCAGCATAATAGGGCTGTTTAGATTCGTACAGTGGCTTCTCCCCTCGTTGTTTGAATTAGTTACATATCGCTCTGTGTTTCATATTTTAGATGAAAGCTTCCAGCACATGTTTCAGGAGTGATTTTTAATTGAGAGGCACTCTTCATAACTTCCTCTCCTGGGAGCAGAAGAGGCGTCATGTGTCTTTTAACTTCAGCTGTAATGAGCGGAGCGAGTCTCTGGTGGCTGTACGGACTAAAGAGACTCTGGAAATAAACTGAGAGAAGAGAGGCGTCCTGAGAAATAAAACAGTCGTATTCCTGCTTACTCTAACCATCGTCTGTCTCTAACAGATTCTACAAGACTCTTTTTTCGTCTTTTAATGGTGTGTTATATTGAGTAAATTATATATATTTTGTATACATAGACTGATGTAAAACCTATATCTTAAACAATTGCAAATATACTTATATAATATAAAAACCCGGACTCACACATGACATCATGTCCAACTTCCGGCCCATTGCCAATCTCCCGTTCCTATCAAAGCTACTCGAACGTGTTGTAGCCTTCCAACTAAAATCCCACCTCAGCTCCAATAACCTGTTTGAACCCTTTCAATCAGGATTCCGAACAAAACATAGCACAGAGACAGCCCTCCTCACAATCACTAACGACCTCCTCCTCTCCTCAGACTCCGGCAATCTCAACATCCTCATCCTCCTCGACCTCACAGCAGCGTTCAACACCATCGACCACACCATCCTGCTGTCCCGCCTGGAATCATCCCTCAACATCACTGACACTGCACTCTCCTGGTTGAAATCATACCTCACCAACAGACACCAGTTCATCCACATCAATAACTGCACTTCCTCCACTGCCCCTCTGAACCAAGGCGTCCCCCAGGGTTCGGTGCTTGGTCCCCTCCTCTTCATCCTCTATATACTCCCCCTTGGAAAAATCATCCGTCGCCACAACCTCCAGTATCACTGCTACGCTGATGACATCCAACTCTACATCTCCACAAAAACCATCACTGCCTCAACACACTCCACACTCACCAACTGTCTCTCAGAAATGAAATCCTGGATGCAAACAAACTACCTTCAACTGAACAGCGACAAATCTGATATCATCATAATCGGACCCCCATCCCGCACCAACACCACTCAGAACTTCAACCTCACCCTTGACAGCACCACTCTAACCCCCTCTCCTCACATTTGCAACCTTGGAGTAATCATTGACAGCCAGCTCAAATTTGACAAACACACAAACCACATCACCAGGACCGCCTTCTTCCATCTGAAAAACATTGCCCGCCTCCGCCCCTCACTCTCCTTCCCGGCTGCTGAAAGCCTCATCCACACATTTGTCACTTCAAGACTGGACTACTGCAACAGCATCCTGTATGGTTCATCATCCAAAATCCTAAATAAACTACAATACATCCAGAACTGCGCTGCCCGCCTCCTCACCCACACCCGCTCCAGAGACCTCATCACCCCCGTCCTTCAAAACCTGCACTGGCTCCCTGTTCGTCAACGAATACACTTCAAAATCCTTCTGCTAACACACAAAGCTCTCAATAACCAGGCCCCCTCCTACCTCTCCGACCTGATCCACCACTACACCCCTTCCCACAGCCTTCGCTCATCAGAAGCGAACCTCCTCTCTATCCCCAAGAAAACCAAGCTCCGAACCTGGGGGGACAGAGCCTTCTCCATCGCTGCCCCCACCCTCTGGAACTCCCTCCCACACCACATCAGAGACTGCACCGACCCCCCCACTTTCAAAACACTGACCAAGACACACCTCTTCAGACTGGCTTTTAATCTGTGAATTATGCTGTATTGCTGTTTTAATAACTTTTAAATGTTATTTTATCTTGTTCTAATAACTTTTAAATTCTATTTTATCATGTTTTATCACCACTGTAAAGCGTCTTTGAGCACCTGGAAAAGTGCTTCGAAATGCAATGTATTATTATTATTATAATTACTTATACAGTTTGGAAACTATAAATGGATGTATTTGCAATTTTCTAGTGTGGATTCGACTATGAAACAAGAATCTGATGTAATTGTTTACTATGCCATAACAAATCCTGAAAAGACATAGCCTACTTGAAGAAATGCATAGAAAAAGTCATAGTATGTTATGTCATACAAAAATAATACAAGTTATAGCATCATATGCTTTAGAAAGTTCTTCAAAGTCTTAGTAAAGCATATAAAGAACAATGTTAGGCTATAAAGGAACTACAGCACGGTCACGTGACTTCACGTTACCACCGCTAAGCTAAAGGTGGCTAATGTTGGGCTATAAAGGAACTACAATGCAGTCACATGACTTCACGTCACCACCGCTAAGCTAAAGGAGGCTAATATTGGGCTATAAAGGAACTACAACACGGTCACATGACTTCACGTCGCCACCGCTAAGCTAAAGGCGGCTAATGTTGGGCTATAAAGGAACTACAGCACGGTCACATGACTTCACGTCGTCACCGCTAAGCTAAAGGCGGCTAATGTTGGGCTATAAAGGAACTACAGCACGGTCACATGACTTCACGTCACCACCGCTAGATCCATTCGCAGCATGGTACGCAAGTACCATTGTCTTGAAGTGAATTCTAGCAGTTACCGGAAGCCAGTGGAGGGAGCGGAGGAGCGGAGTGGTGTGGGAGAATTTAGGAAGGTTGAAGACCAGACGAGCCGCTGCATTCTGGATGAGCTGCAGAGGTCGGATGGCACATGCAGGCAGACCAGCCAGGAGGGAGTTGCAGTAGTCTAGGCGTGAGGTGACGAGAGCCTGGACCAGAACCTGCGTGGCTTTCTGGGTCAGCTGGGGACGTATCTTCCTGATGCTGTAAAGCGTGTATCAGCAGCGGGTTGTAGCAGCGATGTTTGCAGTGAAGGGCAGGTTGTTATCTAGGGTCACACCCAGACTCCTTGCAGTCTGAGTCGGGGAAAAAACAGAGGTGCCGATGTTGATAGTCAGGTCAAGAGTGGGACAATCTTTTCCCGGAAGGAAAAGCAGTTCAGTCTTGTCAAGCTTGAGCTTGAGGTGATGAGCAGACATCCACTGAGAGATGTCAGCTAAACAAGCAGAGATGCGTGCGACGACCTGGGTCTCTGAGCGGGGAAAGGACAGGATTAATTGGGTGTCGTCAGCGTAGCAGTGGTATGAAAAACCATTCGGGCTAATGACAGATCCGAGCGAGTTTGTGTACAAGGAGAAGAGGAGGGGACCAAGAACAGAGCCCTGAGGGACCCCTGTAGTTAATTGACAAGGGTCGGACTCGGACCCTCTCCATGTAACCCTGTAGGTGCGGTCTTTGAGGTAAGAGGTGAGGAGGGAAAGTGCAGAGCCTGAAACTCCAAGTTCTTGGAGAGTGCGAAGGAGGATCTGATGGTTCACCGTGTCGAATGCAGCAGACAGGTCTAACAGGATGAGGACAGAGGAGAGGGAGGCTGCTTTGGCAGTGTGCAGTTCATCAGTGACAGCAAGGAGGGCAGTTTATGTGGAGTGACCTGCCTTGAAACCAGACTGGTGCGGATCCAGAAGGTTGTTCTGATGGAGATATCAGGAGAGTTGTTTAAAGACAGCGCGTTCAAGTGATTTAGACAGGAACGAGAGGAGAGAGACAGGCCTGTAGTTTATAACATCAGACGGGTTGAGAGTGGGTTTCTTTAGGAGAGGGTTTACTCTTGCCTCCTTGAGACTGTTTGGAAAGTGACCAGAAGTTAGAGAAGTGTTGATGAAATGGGTGAGAAACGGTAGAATATCAGGAGCGATAGTCTGAAGGAGGTTGACTTCACGTCACCACCGCTAAGCTAAAGGCGGCTAATGTTGGGCTATAAAGGAATTACAGCACGGTCACATGACTTCACGTCACCACTGCTAAGCTAAAGGCAGCTAATGTTGGACTAAAGGAACTACAGCAAAGTTACATAACTTCACGTCACCACCGCTAAGCTAAAGGTGGCTAATGTTGGGCTATAAAGGAACTACAGCACGGTCACATGACTTCACGTCACCACCGCTAAGCTAAAGGTGGCTAATGTTGGGCTATAAAGGAACTACAGCACGGTCACATGACTTCACATCACCACCGCTAAGCTAAAGGTGGCTAATGTTGGACTATAAAGAAATTCAACATGACATTATTCTGTTGTGGCCGTTGTTCAGCAAAAGCCACATATTTCCACTTAAAAAGACATGAAATCAAACAAAACACCATTACAAACATTCATCCTGTAGAATACTCTGAAGGAAGAGTGAATAAAGAGCCGACGCAGCAGTTAGGTCAGTCCTGTTTGTTAAAAACATTTTATTAAGATATTCAGATTTTTCCTCATTTTTAATCAGTCTGGTTTCGTTTCTCTTTACAGTAGTTAATGTGCAATTAAATCTTTATTACTGGGTCACAGTTAGGAATTCACAAAGTTATTGGCACTTGGAACACATGGGGAAACACTGGCATGTACACGGGGCTGAGGGGGGCGATTGGTTGGTTGGATGGGGGCGGGGCTAACACGACAGGGGGCGGGGTCTGTCAGTGTAGGGACGGGTATTTTCTCTGACGTCCGTCGAGCTACTGCATTGGTTTTTTAAATCCTCTTTTGGTCCAAAAAAATCTGCTTTTGTTTTTATTTATTTTTTCTGGGTTATAATAAAGAATAACACCTCATGCTGCGAGTGCACATCTAACAATCAAACTTCGATAGTGCTTCTAAGTCATAATGTACAGTTTATATATTTATATATTTATAGTGAGAGACAAAAACAGAAGAGTTCTGCTGAGTAAATCTCGCCCGACGACACCAGAGACAAGGAATACAAAATAGTCATTCACGGCTGCTATATGGTTCATATGTAAGCCCCTCCCCCCCCCCATTCTGTAGTATAACTCTGAGGTAAATCTGTTGATTCTCGCTTTGTGTCCTGTTATTCTGTGAAAACCCTGTTCTGGATGCATTCGATGCCCCCGGAGCTCTGCTGAGGCTCCTGGTTGAGTTCCTGAAAATCAAAAAGTGTGTGTACCTGCTTTGTAACGGAGTAAAAGCTGCTCAGAGATCTGTGGCCGTGAAGGTCTGCTATGGCTGCGAGCTCCCGAGGTAAACTGGTAAAACTGCATCAGTGACACAAAGACACACTTCGAAGGGGTGTGTGAGCTTCTGTATCTCAGAGGTTTTCCCGTTTTGTATCCATTTATACATATACAGTATATTTATATTTATTTATTTATCTGTGAGTGTTGTCTCTGGTGTGTGGGGATTTTGGGAGAGTAAATGTTTCTGGATAGAAGACTACAGTCCTGCAGGGAGAGGGAGGGGAGGTCGAGGGGTGATGAGGTCACGCTGCAGCGCAGAGGAAGAGGAAGGCTGAGCGGAGAGGGAGAGATAAACAATGTGGATTCAGGATCTCGATTTGATCCACTTCCCTCGCTCCTCCGTACTCAAGTTTAGCCAGTTTTTGCACAACACAAGTCGAGACATTCCTCCAGGTTTCTACATGAGAAAAACCCACCCTCGGTTTCCAAAAAGCGTCGTAAAATGTGTGTGTTTAGCAGCAGAAATGTCCCTCGGGAGTGGGTACAAACTGGGCCCAAAGGAGAGAGGATACTGGAATTTGATGCGTTGCCAAATGAATGCTTGTTTTAATCTCCGTTTGCTCGATGTGCTCAAATGTTCCCAGAAAATGAGCGAAAGTAGCGTTAGCCGAGAGTCACAATATGTGATTTCTGAAACCAGTGATCGAGGGTGGATTTTTCTTTGATTGGATTCAAACATTTGTTTTAAAAATGGGAAATACGACCGTCGACAAGATCACACACTTCTCCATGCAGTACATATGACAGGCAGTGCAATTACTTTCGACAGAGTTGAAAAGACATCAAGTCGTTTCCATCTTTGCTTCCTTCAATGATTTTGACATGAGCGTCTGATTATCAGCCGGAAGCAGTTTCTAAAGAGACAGCGACTCGTCGTCAAACTGAAACACTTGTGCTTGTGGAAAGTAATGAGTGGTGCAGTGATGAGCTATAAGTTAGCATCTTCCTGGTTCTAAGCTAAAGGAGGCTAATGTTGGCTATAAAGGAACTACAGCACGGTCAATGACTTCACATCGCCACCGCTAAGCTAAAGGAGGCTAATGTTGGGCTATAAAGGAACTACAGCGCGGTCACATGACTTCACGTCACCACCGCTAAGCTAAAGGTGGCTAACGTTGGGCTATAAAGGAACTACAGCACGGTCACATGACTTCACGTCCCCACCGCTAAGCTAAAGGTGGCTAATGTTGGGCTATAAAGGAACTACAGCACGGTCACATGACTTCACGTCATCACCGCTAAGCTAAAGGTGGCTAATGTTGGGCGTGATGACGTTTAGTCATTTAGACACTTGCTAGCAACCCGTTTTTAACATTTCCGGGTTGTGGACTCATTCCTGCACCACTCTCTTAAACTTTTGCACACATTTTTATGGGATAAACAAAAAAAAATTATCCAAATTAATTTCATGTAGGAACCCTGTTTGAATCTGAACTCCAACCCTCACCCCCCTAAACTCCCCCCTTTAACTCCCCACCCCCGTGCAGGGGAGTTTGCACAGTCCAGGATCTCAGCTTCCCACCTGGAGGAAGGACAGGTCGATTTGGGCACATCATCATCATCATCATCATCATCATCATCATCATCATTTTTTACAGTAAACAACAAATGTCGTAAAGAGAGAGATAAGAGAAAACATACAAAATAAAAAAGGGAATAATAGTACCAAAAGATAAAAACAACAAAAATAAGGAACTTACAAAAATAACCCTCACATTACATCTCCATTCCCACCCTCCCCCCCACAATAAAAGTCCACCAGCATCCGACCCACAGACAGGAAGTGACATCATCGAGCTCTGAAAGGTGCGGAGGGCTTTGGCGCTCGCCCCAAGGTGCTTTTTTATTTTAAAGATTATTCCACTCTCTCTTTGTCACTTTGGTTCCTCTCTGTGGATCGGCAGTGCAATCAGGAGTGAGAACTGGACACGGATGGACGAGTCGAAAAACATCTGCGGTGCTCTTTTTTGTTTTTGGGAATACGGGTCAGCAACTTTCAATCTGCTGACAGCTTTATTTGGCATCTTGTCGGACATTTTTGTCGGGTTTTGTGTCGAGTCTTTGTAAAAAAAATTAGCAGCAGAAGCCTCCGGCGGCCGGCTGTTAAGGTGCTCCGATGGATACAGTGATCGAGACTTTTTCGGTACAATCTTAGCTTGTGTAGGATCACTGTGGCGCCCTCTGGTGGTGAGCACATGTACTGCAGACAAAGAGCCCCCCCCCTTCTCTGAGCTGCAGTAGCTGCGTTCAGCCACCAGGGGGCGCCTAAACATAGAAAACATTCAAGCAGCAGTAGCTTATTCTTAGTGGAAAGAAGCTGGTCCGAGAACCAGGTCAAGTAATCTTACTTTGGGTCGGTTTCTAATGGAAAGAAGAGTTTATCGTCACAAGACATCGGAGAGTAGGATTTCATCCATGACTTCTTTTTTCAAGCGGACATTCAGACTTGGAGTCTTAAAATGATGTGAGCCCGACAGCGTTTTGTCGCATCGACCGTCCATCCGTCCGTGTTTCTTTACTTCCTGATCCAGCAGTACAGTGAAAACCAAACATCTGGTCCAGCATTACCCCGTCCCCCCCCCCGTCCCCCGTCCGCAGCATCTCTCACACAACAATGCAAAAATATGTAGTTCTCTTTCTCTAAACTATTTTACAGCTAACCATGTCTCCTCCTCTTTTTGTCTTTTTCTTTTTTTAAAACACAACTTGGCAACTCTACGGGTGTTAATGTTCAATTATTATTAGTAGTAGCATCCGTCTCAAAAATAACCTTTAAAAAAGAAAAAAGGACTAGATTACACGACTAGCTCAAAATGTAAGAAAACACAACGGCAACAGAAAATGAAATTGTAAAACAATAGGAAAACGTTTGAAATGCGTACGAAGCTCTTCTAGAACGCGGCCGAACTCGTATCGCTTCAACCTTTAGTCGTGAAACTGTGCTCAGGCATATCTGTCCTAAAGAAAGAAAAACATATTCCTAGGACTTAGTTTCAGCCGTTCCTCTTCGCAGGGTGTTCAGAACTGCTTTATGAACGTCAGCTTTCTCCTCTTCGTAACAACTGGCTCTCGGCTCTCGACCTTTCCTCTAGATCCGAGGAAATAAAACACGATATTAAAAAAAAATATCCCTTTTGCTGTGCTCATCGAATTGTCTCTAAACAACCATCTTGAAGACTCTGAACCAGTTCTCGACAGCGAGAGATCGGCGCTCACCCTCAGAAACCACAACTTCTACAATCTTTGTGACAAAACCTTCAACTTCCATCCCGATGTCCTGCCTACCGTAGACGATTTCAGCCAGTACAAATCAACACTCGGGTCCAACGCGATTACTACAGTGGTTCCCTGCCTGCGAGACACATGGTCAGATTCATCCGGATCATCCTGTGAACATCTGGATATCTTATTTAGGTTTGGAAATAACGATTATCCTCTTTGCCGACGACGTCTTATATTTAAGGCGTTCTCCATATCGATGATGTCCAAAACAGTTCCTTGTCCACAAAGACGATGTCCACAAATTGCCTGTCTTACATTCAATCAGTTATCACCAGGGCTGAGCTAAATACTTACATTCGGATCAATCGTCAAAATCCAATTCCTGTTCGGTCGATCGACAAATGTTTTTGGTTCATTTTGGTTATCTTTTCATCGGGAGAACTTCTCGCACGATTGTCATGAAACTCGGAGGGATCGCGAAGCATTGGTCGAGAGAGATCCCGTGACATGTTGGAGCAGATCCGAGTCACTGTGCGGCAAATGGGACCATCCAAGGACGCTCGTCCAATGGATTCAGAGCCGGTTCCTATTTAGTGAGCGGTTACAAGACAGCACCAACGGTTGGGAACCACCGTAATACCGCCCATGGTGTATACGCGCACTACGCCTCGATCGAGGGCTTCTGCCAATATCGAAACCCATCGTTTTTCCTGGGGTTCAACAGCCGGACAAACTGCCTTCCAACCAGACCACGCCCCCCCCCTCACGATGTCTTCACATTATTATCATATCGCAGTGCTTAAAAACAGACAGTGGGGTAAAACCTTCAGCCGAATGTGTCTCTGGGACTGTCTGCCCCGCTTTTACAGACATTTAGTGCAATTTAACTTCAAAGCTCCGTATTCTTCCAAGTTTCAGGTAACTAACACGGACTGCAAGATGCCGTGCTGCATACATGAACGAGCGCCCAGGTATTTATCGTGGTGGCACAGGGCTAGAGAGAGACGATCGCCCCCTCCCTCTCCCTCCCCCCCCTCTCCCCCCCCCGCCTCCTCTCCGTCATTAGCCTCTCACTCTTTGTCTGGATCGTGGCTTCGCTCATGTGACGGCAGACTGCCGCAATGCCTCATCTGTCCTGGGAGATTCTTAACAAACATCTCCTCTCAGGAAGAATGAAGCACCTCCTCCCCTCCTCCCTCCTCCCCCTCCTCGTCAAGTCGGGGATGATTACAATTATTATTTAAAGCCCGCTCAGTTTAACAGTCTGCTCGATATTCGCCTCGTCTTCTTCCTAAGGTCTCATATTGACGTTTTGATTCGTCCGGGGCAGCAACATACTTTCCTCATTAATCGTCTGACTATTAACAAGGTGCAGTAAACACAA